>JAIGNY010002523.1:587500-648998 GCA_020152595.1 Chiridota heheva
ATCATATTGTATATATATATATTATATTTTGATGTTGAAAATTGTTTTTTACAGTCATTACAATTAGACGTCATTAATTTTGTTACCAAAAGTGAATTTTAATGAATTGATCAAGAGTGTCTATCTCGCGTGACAGACATAGCGTACTAAATTGCAAGCGTGCTAAACTACAAGCGTACTAAAGTGCAAGCGTACCAAATTGCAAGCGTGCTAAATTGCAAGCGTACTAAATTACAAGCGTACTAAATTACAAGCGTACTAAATTACAAGCTTACTAAATTACAAGCGTGCTAAATTACAAGCGTACTAAATTGCAAGTGCTGAATTACAAGTGTACTAAATTGCAAGCGTGCTAAATTACAAGCGTACTAAATTGCATGCGTGCTAAATTACAAGCGTACTACATTGCAAGCGTGCTAAATTATAAGCGTACTAAATTGCAAGCGTACTAAATTACAAGCTTATTAAATTGCAAGCGTGCTAAATTACAAGGGTACTAAATTGCAAGCGTACTAAATTACAAGCTTACTAAATTGCAAGCGTACTAAAGTGCAAGCGTACTAAATTGCAAGCGTACTAAATTGCAAGCGTTAGCATACTAAAATGCAAGCGTACTAAATTACAAGCGTACTAAATTACAAGCGTACTAAATTACAAGCGTACTAAATTACAAGTGTACTTAATTACAAGCGTGCTAAATTACAAGCGTACTAAATTGCAAGCGTGCTGAATTACAAGCGTACTAAATTGCAAGCGTACTAAATTACAAGCATACTAAATTGCAAGCGTGCTAAATTGCAAGCGTACTAAATTACAAGCTTACTAAATTGCAAGCGTACTAAATTGCAAGCGTACTAAATTGCAAGCGTACTAAATTACAAGCTTACTAAATTACAAGCTTACTAAATTGCAAGCGTGCTAAATTACAAGCGTACTAAATTGCAAGCGTACTAAATTACAAGCTTACTAAATTGCAAGCGTACTAAAGTGCAAGTGTACTAAATTGCAAGTGACTAAAATGCAAGCGTACTAAATTGCAAGCATATTAAATTGCAAGCGTACTAAATTGCAAGCATTTCTGAGAAAACCCACCTCATTTTGTTATTCTGTTCAGTTTATAATATGTAACAAATTTCTATGACAGTTAGAAGAATGACGCAATGAAGCTCATAGAATGAATATCCATAACGGAACAAGACAAAGTTGTACACAATTTCAAATCATTCCCAACAGTTTGTGATAAACATGGATTGGTCTTATAAAGTATAGAATATGAGGCATAGGTGTCGCTTAAATTTTAAGTTTCAAAATTTTTGTAGAACGTATTTAAATGTTTTTATTAAATAGTCCAATAATTGTACAAACTTTTCTTAAATTTGACCGATTTTTAAATTGTATGTTGATAATTTCCGGCAAAGTGTAATTCCTTATCGGGAGCGGGGATGAGAGGGGAGAAAAGGGGGGGGAGTTTTCGCGTCCTGCTTTAGTTTGAAACATGACAAATTTCTATGACTGGTAGAAAAATGACGCAATGAGAAGATGAAGCTCATAGAATGAATATCCAAGAATGAAAATCCATAACGAAACAAGACAAGACGTTTGTACTAAAATTTAATTTTACAAAGAAGTTTAATTTATTAAACCCAACAGTTTGTCAGATAAACATGGTTGGTCTTATAAAAATAGAATATGAGGTATAGGTGTCGCTTAAATTTTAAGTTTCAAAATATGAAACCTATGTAGAAGGTAATTAAATGTTTTTACCAAAAATACACATGGTACTTAAATTTGTCCGATTTTTAAATTGTTTTTCAATAATTTCCCAATTTCTTATTGTTTTGAAATTCTCTCTGGAGAAGAAGGTGAGGGGGGGTCACCACGCGTATTACGCGGTGAAACCTCATTCAAGGTTTCGCCACCACAACGATTTCTACCATCGAAATCAATTCAATAATTTTTAAACTGTTGGTGTTCCAACTTCCATATATGGATATATTTCCTTTTATAGTTTTGTTTTATTAAACCTTCTTATTGTTTTCATTCTTACTTGCCAATTCACATTTTCTTAGATGTGTTTATTGTAGCTTTCGATTTTATCAAGACAACGATTATTAAACCGCTGCAGTTGTCGGCATTTATTTGACATTTTCTTGTATTTACTATGATTAGTATTTAGTATTACATTTAGCTTGTTTCATTTAAATACAATTATGATATTCTATGTAACATGAACGAAATTGTTTTAAAACATCTGTTGAAAACCATTAAAACTGCTAAAATAATCGAAACCTGTTCAGAGTAAACATTCTACAGTTGATTCTCAGCCTCAGGTGTTATGCAAATTTGAGCAGACAGGTTTTGTAGGTGTCTTACGCAAATCTTTTTTTTTTATGCAAATTTGTAATGTATAACCCTTATAGTGTCATATATATATTTTTAGTTTTCATGAATATGTATGATTTATGACCAGGACAATTGAAGTGGTGTCTTATGTCCTTGTTTTATAAATCTTCTGAAACTTTTATTTTAAAAGGGACAATAAAATATAGCAAACAATCTTTCAACCTTAACAATTCCCCTAAAATGTTAAATTATAGATATTCAGATCAATTTACAGTGATTTAAAATTGGGAAAGATATCTATAGAATAATAAATAGTCGGTTAAATTGTCTTCCCACTCATTTATAACAAACGTTGTACACATGGAGAAATTCCTCAACATTTGGTCAGCAATAACTTAGAAATCTAAAGACTGCAAAAGGTCATCCCTTGAAGTTAAAGCTTTTTTAAACGGCCATTAACCCGTAAGCGTTCATACATCTATAACTTCGTATTGTTACTAAAACACTTAATATGAAAAAGTAGCTATGTGTATTTATACTGTTTCCATCATATTTTCATATTGTTGCACCCTTCCTTACAATATGAATTCAAACAGCAGTTGGATATACGTCACATCCCTTACCACTATACATATGCTTTATAGATTAAGTAAACAGTCCGGGAGAATCTCGGACTTTTGGTGTAATAAGAAAATACAGCAAAAATTGGAGGTTCGTATTCAATAAGATCCATGGAGGCCGCCATTTTAACTTGCGATAACGTTATATCAATGAGATTTATACTAAAACACCGTAGTATTTGTGTAATTTGACGTATGATGCATGTATACGGTATCAGCGATGACTAAGCCAACACAGAATCATGTGTCGAGAGGACTGTTTAAAAGGTAAACGAACCGTCACCGGAAGTCTTTTGTTATTTTATCGCGAAGTCCACGGTGAAATTGACATTTCGCGGTCAAATCTAATGAATGTTCATTTTATATCGGTTTTTCCTTTCAAAAATACCCCCGCGTTCTCATTAAAAATCCTATTGACTTACCGTCAATATGATTGACGTTAAGTTAACTAGTTAAAGTGGCGGCCCCCATGGATCGTGTTATGAATGCGAAGCTCCAGGTTTTGGTGTATTTATTATTACACCGAAAGTCCAGGATACTCCCAGACTGATAAAAACAAAATCAAAATTAAAACACGAATGTGGCTAAAGTGTTTAAAACATATTTTAACCTGATATGACTGGTGGGACTGAACTCATTCATGATTGATGATGGTGTATATAACGCTGAGTTATTTGCGCAGCTTCAGATCAATGGCAAACCACTTTAAAATTTACGATACTCCTTTTAATTTATTTCAATTTTTCTGACACTACACCTTATACTATACTCTCGACATATCTGGTGCCATTAAACCCACACAACAATCAGATCAATGTAATGCAAAAGACACACACAACTTTTCGCTGCGGTAAATGATATATTACGACACCTCATCTAAAGTGGATGACATTTTCTACGATGATATGAGCAGTGGCGTATTTAGTGGGGGTCAGGGGCGCATCTTGCCCCTGGTGAAATTCCATAAGTGAAATGTAAGTAGCGGAATATACCAGTATACATATTCGGGAAATAAATTGCAATAATAAATTTATATCTCCCAAATAATTTGGTGAAGAATTTGTCCCTTCACTCTCCTTCATTTCGGAAAAATGTTCAGGCAATTTTATTCAATTTTCGGGTCATTTTCATTCATTTTGGGAAATTTCCTTCATTTTCGGGAAATTAGGCCTACCAATAATTTCCCCAAAATTGCAATATGTTTTATCAAAAATTACAATACTTCATTTTAACAATTGTATGTTATGGGAAAATAAAATCCCTCCGGCTCCCCTTTCCCCACCGTTTCCATGCCCCTGAGTACAGCGCTTTACTATAATTACCGTTTGTCCCTCCGTACCGAAAACTAAATACGCCACTAGACATAGGGTGATGGTCAGCTGGAATTAAAGAGAGAGTGATAGAGAGAGAGAGAGAGAGATAGATAGAGAGAGAGAGATAGATAGAGGGGAGAGAGAAAGAAAGAAAGAAAGAAAGAGAGAGAGAAAGGGGGATAGTAAGCTACTACATTTGCCGCATACGATCACATGATATAGCCAATTTGTATTTTGTGATTGGTTGTCGGTCCGAAATTAAATAATCGATTCATGAATATCTGGAGCTTCTCATATTGTTGTAGGAGGTCGCCACGAAGACCACATTTTATGACGGTGTGGAAGCATACATCTATTACGAAATTATATGACAATAATGACGTAACAATCAAATCACTTGATACCATAATCAAATAAATTGACAAATAAGTTGGTACCTCCATGATATAACTTGATATCTCCATGATATAAGTTGACACCTTCATAATATAAGTTGATACCTTCATGATATAAGTTGATACCTTCATGATATAAGTTGATACCTCCATGATATAAGTTGATACCTTCATGATATAAGTTGATACCTTCATGATATAAGTTGATACCTATAATATAAGTTGATACCTTTACCATATAAGTTGATACCTTCATAAAGGTGACACCTCCATCAATATAAATTGATCCTCCATTTAGCGTTGATACGTACTAAAGGGAAATCCATATCATGTGGTCCTTTAGTCTGACCATGTATTTACAGGAAATACATATCACCTTTAGTCTGACCATGTATTTACAAGTCACAATCTTCTAAATTCGATCATTTACTTCTGTACTTTCTTTCGATGTATCTATCTCAATAAAAAGAAATATTAAAATTTCCAATCAATCAAAATTTGTGAATATAAAAAGAAAAGTCAATTCATCAGGCAGGAAACAAAATATTGGTGGCGTGTCTCCCAGCATTACCAATGTTTACTTGAAGACAACACAAATTACATCTATCAAACGTAGAGGAGGGCGACGAAAGATGCTTGAATCTGGGGCGCATCATTTGAGGAGCATTTTCTAATCGAATTAAATTGAAATCATTTGCTAAAAGTATCATAGCTTTAGGGTAACCCCCCACATTCCAACGATTTTTTATATTTATTTTATTTTTATCTGTCCGAAAATTGGAGATAATTTTTTTATTCTTCAAATTTGCAGCCACTAAAATTGGTGAAATTTAGATTAAGATATTTAAGCCAAAATTCAAGAAAATAAACAATTTTCGACCAAAATATACAAAAATTTACTATCGTTATTTTGGAAATCGGAAAGTTTTATAATTAGTCAATTAAATAAATCAGATTTTTTTTTTTTTTTTTTTACAAACAAGCAAAAGAAACTATAGTGAGATGTAATTTAAGTAAAAGACTACATTTTTACTGAAAACTACATGAAATTGCAATAATCTCTTTAAAATGAAAAGAGAAAAACCAGTCGGATCTGTGGTTTGGGTCGTCCGATCATCTTTAAGAGGGTCTAATGTTCCAGTGTTGTTTAAAAAAAAAAAACGTTGCTTTTCAGTCAGAAATGACAAACTGACGTCATATTCACAGTCCTAAATCAGCAAACATCCTTCTGTTTACAGCTTCTTTGCCACCAACCTCATATATTATTTCAAATCGATTATATTTATTTTAGACATTGACAATTGGAATATTCACGTATCTTTTGAAACTATTGATGTAGTTTTATCGATACAGTATAACCTTTAAACCATTTTTCCTACATTAAAAATCATGGAATAAATTATCGTCTTTAAGTTTTTTTTAGCCACAATTGTTTTAGAGTGTGCTTGTATTAGTTGTAAACATAATGGTGTAATCAGGGTTAGGAAAGAGTATTGAAACGTTTAATAATAAATAAAGGACACATCGTAGTGTGTGTTATTCGCATGTTTAAGTCATTTGTTGAACATAAATAAATTTAATCTAAAATCACGTGCAACTCCTGAAGGTATGAATTCGGAAGAATGGTCAAGCGTAATTAGACCGGATAAGGAAACCAAAGCGTAAAGCTCAAAGTCCTTCACTTAAGTTGTAACTCTTTCAAAATATTCGTAATTAAAGGATAATGGTAAACTCTGAAAATGAAATGTTTCAGTCTAATGAAAGAAATTGATCTCTGCTTCATTTGTCAATCTGCCGTCCTTGCTAACAAACTTACAAAATTAGAAGAAGAAAAAATAATTAAAAGCTATCTGATTGATTTTAACGAAAACTTTGCAACTTTAGGTGACCGAATGACCATCTGTCGTTCAATTAGGTTTACTCTACATCAAAAGCGCCCTCCTTTTTGTCTTCAAAGGCTTACTCATTATATCGGTTTCTTTAGTATCAAATTGAAAGATGGCTAACGTAGCAGTTTGTTTCATTGTTTGTTTTCTTGGATTTCAAGCAGCAAAAGGTAAGAAAATTCATTATCATTATCATTCTAATTATCACAGCTAAACACCTGTTTAATATTTATCTATCCACAAATTTTAATTCGTTTTCATTTAATGGTTTCGAGTCAGAGAGTGGCCCGCACAACATGTAGTTGATTTTCTATGGATCCCTGACACTTACAAACAATACCTTCGAGATGAAATCGATTCAACACCAAATAAACAATATCAACTATAAAGCATAAGCAAAGAAAGTTTTAAACCGGAAGGTTAAATTTCATGTAAAATAATTTACAATTCAAAATACTAACTGCATAAAAAACAAAGTTAGTTATATCTTTTCAGTAGTTATGTTTATTCTAACAATTGGAAATTTTGAGTAGATAAGGCTATATTTGGGAAATTTTAATTTTAAGATATCCGAAGTGATTTAAAATAATTAATATACGGAATTTAATGTAAGGTGTAGATTACAGGCAGAAGATATAAGATATTAATGGATGCATTGGGAGTTTTCATGTCTTATATTATTTACGAGCTTTATCTATTAAGCTTACGTCATTCAAGGTAGATGAACAGCGTAACAGTGGTGTCAAGGTCACTAAGAAACTTCTACTTTCATCATAAAGATGTCTAGTATTATTCACAAAATAGGCTGCTCGGAATGTGAAATTGAATGTTATTTTATATTATGAATAAGCATAACTACTGAAAAGATATCACCAACTTTGTTTTGATGCAGAATAATGGAATACGAATGACTAAGATTTTGCAGGCAAATAAGCAACACAATGGGAATATAGGAAACATTATAAAAAAACATATTTCAATATTTCAACTTACGATAAACTGAGACCAATGATTCATTTTTTATTTTAACGTATTTTCCATTGACACAGGTGCTGATATCGAGGCCCAGTTGATAAATGACCTGCTCTCATCATACAGTCGATATGTGCGACCTGTTCTCAGGGAAACCGATTTGATTGAAATATTCTACCATATGAAAATATCTCGGATACTGAAAATCGTAAGTGAAACTCTTGTTTGTTTTAAAGGGTTAGTTCAGGGGTCAAGCAAGTTCATCTTTTATGAAAGAGGGCTTCAAAAGAAACAAAATGGTGGAGAAAGCATTCAAACATCTTATTCTGTTAAGGATACATTTAAGTTTAAAGATTGGTACCTTTTGTGTAGAAACGACTGAAATCAGACTAGTTGTGATGTCATTGCATCAGATTTTTCAGTCTTTATGTTTTTATATTTCATTTTTTTCACTTTTTAAATTATTTATCCTCAAACTTTCTTAGGTGGTATATTATAAATACCCTTCCTAGATTCAGTTCTACTACTTTTTTGACATATCCCATGGTTTTAAGCCACAGAATTGCAGGACAAAATATGAAAGAATACATAAAGACTTTGAGGAATCTGAGGCTATGACATCACAAATAGTCTGCTTTCAGTCGTTTCCACACAAATGATACCAAACTTTAAACTGAAATATCTCCATAATGGAATAAGATTTTTCTTCACCATATTGATTTTTTGTAGTCCTCTTCCATATAAGATAGACATGCTTGACCACTGAACTAATCCTTTAAATACAAAACACACTTCAGCGACGTAAATCTCACCCACAAAGGTTCTAGGGGTTCTAAGGGATAGGGGTTCTAAGGGTAAGATCCCACTTTTTGCATTTTGATGGATTATAGGGGGGCCCTAACCAACTTTTCCAATTAAAGGATTAGTTCAGGGGTCACGTCACGCAAGTTTATCTTATATGAAAAAATACATCAAAAGAAACAAAGTAGTGAAGAAAGCATTCAAAAATCTTATTCCGTTAAGGAATCATCTAAGCTTCAATTTTGGTATGAAACCAGAGGATATGTAAGGGTGTACAACTAATCTAGGAAGGGTATTTACAATATACCATGAACAGATGAAGAAAGTTCCAGGAAAATAATTTAAATAGTGAAAAATTAATAAAATTTCTTTGAAATACATTAACAATTGCTAAGAATGTGAGGATGAAGACGCCAACTTTCCATAGTAGACTTACTACACCAAAATTTCTAAACAGAAAAAAATATAGCCATAAATTTTAGTATCTCCTCAACAGAATAAGATTTTTGAACGCTTTATTTTACCATTTTGCTAATCCTTTCAAGTCAAGTTGTTTCAAACTGTTCATAGACCTTAAATAATTGGTTTTGTGGTCAAACATCATGTCCATCTTAAATGATTAGAGGATGGAGTTCAAAACTGATATCTTCCATGAAGGATATATCTAACTTGAAAGATGAACTTGCTAATTTGGGTTAAAATGGCGATGTTGCAAGTGTAATGCAGAAGAGCGACACGGTGACGTCACAACCTCACATTCTTTTTAGTTAGGCTTCTAATGTATTTTATCGAACATAACATTCACTAACTGTCTTCAGTAACTCTGTTTAAGTACTCTCGCAACAAATGAAATCTCAGCAAACTGGCAAATATTGCAATCAAATGCACACATACTCAGGCTGCCTGGAGGAATATGGCGCTCACTTCTATCAAGATTTCAGCATTTCTGTACAAAAATGATAAAACTCCATATCTAGTTCCCTCGTATATCTATATTTTTTAAATAAATACATGAAATAAGAGGAATGTTTCAGGACAGACCCACTCCCGCCCGTGCCCACAACAGCTTGGAAGATTTGAGGCTATAAATGGATGTTTTGTTTTTTCTTCCCGAAGAACATATGATAATGTTTGTATCCAATATGTCACAAATTGTTTATGAAATTGAATTACCCGTTCTTCTTGCTCAATTACAAATAAGATTTTGCGAAGATCTACATTTTGTCATTTCGAAACAAATCGTAATTAGTTTTACATTAAGAAATAAACATTAAGAAGTCTGAAATTATTGTAACACGTTTCTGCGTATTGAATGGGCTAATTACCACGGCTCGTGAATACGTGTTAATCCCTCACTAATGAGTAATTGTCGATAATCTATTTAAATGGTTTAAGATTAGTAGTGAGATATGTTTGATTGCGAATGAACTTGAACGCCCACCGTCTGACCGTGAGTACTAGATAATTGATTTGGCAATTTTCATCATTAGATTACTCGTATGCGTTTACTCTTAGCATTCGTCTCTACCTTCCTGTGGTTTTAGCGAGTAAAGGTTATTAAAACTCTGTATTTTCAACCGGAGATGGGGGAAGGGGGGGGGGGGATTTATATCAAAAGTGGTAGGGGTGTGCAGCCCACCAACCGAAAAACATACCCGCAGTACGACAAAAAAAATTGGAGCTGCAGTATAAATTTATACAATTTTGATGCCCGCAGTATGAAAGAAGTCAATTTTGATACCTGCAGTATAAGTATTCAACAAAAATATTGTAAAAAAAAAAAGACTAGCATTACAAAATTATCACAGTAAAACCTCACTTTTGGGAACTGCACTACGAAAATGATGGAAAAAAAATCATTTTGCCAAAATAATAATAATAATTTAATTTTTTTAATATTTAAAATAATAATCATTTTTAATACTTAAAAATAAAGTAAACAAAAACACCTGCACTATGCAAATGGTGCAAGAAAGGCACACACACACACACACACACACATATACACACATACACACACACACACACACACACACACACATATATATATATATATATATATATATATATATATATATATATATATATGTATATATATATATATATATATATATATATATATATATATATATATATATATATATATATATATATATATATATTTATATATATATATATATATATACTTTAAATAGGAAAGTGCCCTGTGCCCCCTCCCCTTCAACGTTTAGAACAATACTTAGAACAATACAATACAAATTCTAAGAAACTACCTGTGTGAAATTCAAATCAATTGAGACATTAAAAGAATTATTATGTTAAAGAGATATCCAAAAGTTTGGTATCATTTGAGTTGAAACGACTGAAATCAGACTAGTTGTGATGTCTGGATGTCATAGCCTCAGATTTCTCAAAGTCCTTATCACTTTATGTATTCTATCATAATTTTGTCATACGATTTTGTTCATTCAAAACCATAGGATATGTCAAAAATGTAGTTGAATCTAGAAAGGGTATTTATAATTTACCATCTGAAGAAAGTTTGAGGAAAAATGATTAAATTAAATGAACAATCAAACAAACTTTCTTTAAAATACATTTACAATTGTTAAGAATGTGAGGATGAGACTTACGCCAACTTTCCACAGTCGACACCAATCATTTAAGACAAAGCTTTACACTTGAATATCTCCTTAACGGAATAAGATTTTTGAATGCTTTCTGTACCATTTTGTTTCTTTTAAAGTCTTCTTTAAACAAGATGCTTGATCGTTAAACTAGTTTTTTTAATAAAATGTATAATAACTTATACTTTGGTAATCTATAGATCACTTGCCTCGTGAGGATGAGAGCCCCGGTGAGTTAGAGCAAATGTGGGCTGCTAAAGTCTTCAAGTGATCAAAGCAAGTAAACAAAATCATACTACATTTCTGGTGTAAGCACATGATGTTATCAGATGTAGCCCAAACTACAGCTCCCCTCTTTTACCGTTAAGATAACCACTGACCAATGAAATAGAGATATGTCGTTGAAATCGACAAATGTCTATTTTAAGATTTATGGCACACTAGGTGCACTATACACGGCACAGTAATAGATATTGATTTGTCTAGATCAGAAGTTTACTACTTTTCAGAAGTTACTTGGATTGAAAAATCAAAACGCCTTTAAAACACACCTTCCCACTTGAAAAAAGTAATGTGGACCTGCATGAAGGATAGAATGGGTGACTAAAGTTCTAGAAATACCACATAAGATTAAAATATGATTTATCAAAATGAAATTAATTTTGATTTTCTTGTTTAGATTTATACCTCATCGAATATCTATTCTGCACAATAAATTTATCATGAACTACATGCGTAAAACATATTTGAATATACTGGGGGTGGAGTGCCACGGGTGCGTTCGCACCCCTCCCCCACCCACGACCGCCATGGTGACCAAAATCTTTTCTACATCATTTGAAAAGGTGCTCAACATTACGAAACGCACCCCCTGTGGTAAAATCTGGCTATGACGCTGTAGCCTAATATTAGATGTTTTATTATCACTATATAATCTTATTTTCAGAGATGGCAGGACAGTTACCTGATTTGGAACCCACGTGACTACGATGGATTGACGGAGGTAGCAATCTCCTCGAGGAGAGTGTGGATTCCCGACACCGTCTTGTACAACAGGTAAATCTCCTTTTGCTGTCTATCTTATTTGATGGATAAAGAGTTTACAGTTCGGTTTGTACCGCCAATCGGGGGACTCAATAAGTCCCCCGATCGGTACTGAATCCCCCGATTGGGAGACTCAAACATGCGCACTATGCGTGATATATGGAGGTCGCCATTTCTATTGTGAAGTTTCAGTCATAGACGCTTATCAGTCGTTTCGTTGAATGTTTGTAACAAAGTTTGATTTGTTCATATTTAATTTCGCGAAAGTAAAACAACTTCGTTACTATCATGCAGTTATTGTTAAATAATTTTCACAAATCACCAAATTATTTCTGATAATTTAAGAAAACCTTGTTAAAGCGCGACACATAATAAGAATTCATCACTTTTCTTCAAATTTCTCAAAAACCGCACTGTGAATTTTGAAAGCGCACGGTGAAAAAGTAATTCATATGCCATTCTTTCAAATCGTGAAGAAATTGTTTAATCCTTTACAGTGGTTAAGTTGCCCGCGCTCGAAATGTGTCTGATTATTATGTTATTCCTATACAAACTTTGAATTTGGATAGATGCATTGTGGGATACTTCTGTAAAGGATCCCCGATCGGAAGATCAAAACTGTTCTTCCGATCGGGGGTACGAACCTGACTGGTTGAGAAAATTATCCCTAACTTATCTGAATTTTAAAGAGGGAATATCTTCTCAAGAAAATTGATTGACCTTCACCAAATAAATCTGATCATACTAGTATACGTCACTTCCGCGGTGGTGGTTGATTGGCTTGTCGGTGCATGGTCGGTGATTGTGTAAATATTTTGACTAATCAGAAACTTTGGATTGTATTGCATTCTGGTCTCCACGTTAACACGTTATATGGCATTTTAAGAAATAGCTACACTCAGAGGTTGCAAACTCATTTCTTTGTCAAACCAAGTTAAATGGAAAGCAAGTGTTCTTGACAGAAAATTGAATTTTATTTTTTAGAAGTCATTATTTACTTAATTTAGGTAACACACTTTCATTAAATTACATAAAGCTATCCGACTGTACCAGCTTCAACTTGATACTTCGCAATTTTGGCATATATCTAAATATTCGTTACTTTTTACAAGATCCAGAAAACTTATTGTTATACCTGCCGACCTGTAAACTCATAATTTTATTGCTCTTTTTCCAAGATGAACAAACAACAGATACTCTAAAATGTCATTATATTGAAACTTTAAACCAAACGTATTTGTAACCGAAACCTTTGATAATAATCATTTCTAATTAAGTAGGAGCGCGTTTCCTGATATTGGTAAAACCTCAAGACAATCCAGTAGTTAGGGAGCTATTTAGAAGTTGCGACCAAATGTTTTCCCACCCCTAGCCATAATTTTTTTCTTGAAGATGTAATCAATCTAACTTCAACTTGTCACTCACATTCATGCAATGCTTCGCCTGCTAGATTGTAATATAGGGTTGACTTTTATTAAATGAAATTGAAAGAAAAAATGTTCATATGAAAAGATTGTGGGGGCTGAAGTATGTTTCAACTCGCACGTTTTGACTGAGGGTCAGTGGCGTAGCTAGACTTTATTGCAGGTGGGGTGGGAAAAACCATATATAAAAAAATCCGAATCAAGCTAACCTCCCCCCCTCCTCCCCACAAAAACAAAAACAAAAACGAAATGTTAATGGAAAAGTCGGAAGTATTGGACTTTTTGAGGAAAAAATATTTTGAGGGAAAATGAGGATATTTTGAAGAAAACCTTCGGAAAATTTTAGGGAAAAATGTTGCATAATTTTAGTAAAAACAATGGGGAATTTTAAGGAAATACTTCGAATTTTTGAGGAAAAAATCCGGATATTTTGAGAAAAACCTTCGGGAATTTTGAGAAAAAGTAAGATATTTTGAGGAAAAACTTCGGGAACTTTGAGTAATAAGATGGAAATTTGCTAACTTTGCTAACTAAACTGCCAAATAGGCCTAAACTTACAAATTCGGAAATTTTGGAAATATTGTTATACTTTTTCCCAAGATGGCTTTCATCAGCTGTCAGGATTACCAAAACACTGAATTTCTGTTGTGCAAATTTTTCCGACTTTTTGGAAATTTCTAACCAGGGGGCTACGCCACCGTTGAGGGCTCCTCTTTCCCCACGCCTATGAATGTCGAGACTTTCTGCAATAAATCAAATAAATTGTTAATTTCAGCGCCGACGTGGATAAAGAACCTGGGACTGGCATCATGATGACGAATGTTGTAGTCAACTATACCGGCGGCGTCTTTTGGCCAGCACCTGCTATTTTCAAATCCTCCTGCAAATTGGTCACAACTTACTTTCCGTTCGACCAGCAGACTTGCCGGATGAAATTTGGACCCTGGGCATATCTTGGCAATGAGGTTATAATGCGTCAAGTGTATGGTAAGTATGTTTTTCTGAATAAGAATGTAGGGCTGTCAAGATGTTATAGAAGAATAACCAAAAAACTTTAAAATGGTTCCCATACGAGAAAGTAAACATGTATACAGTTTCAATTCTAATTGACACAAATTAATTGTTTCCTTTTTAAATCCAAATCAATCAGGGGTATCGAAATCACAGAATTTTCAGAGCTACCGGGGCTTCTCCCCCTAGACCCTACCAAGGCTTTGGCTCTGATTAATTTTGATCTAAAAAATCTTTTTCATCAATTGAACTGTTGAAAATGCATGTGTCTACATGCAGACATGTACAATTCATTGGAATTTTTGAATTATTTTTAAAGCCATTTGAGGCACAAAAATCACAAAATCTTCAGACCTTCCGGGACTTTTCCTCCTGGATCCCTACTAGGGCTTCGCCCCTGATTGATTTTACCTTAGAAATCTTTATAAAAAAATGTTTTCATCAATTAAACTGTCGAAAATGCATGTCCTCATGTAAACTTCAATGAAATTGTTCTTAAAATTTAAGCCATTTCTGGGCGTCGAAATCACAGAGTTTTCGGGGCTTCGCCCTTAACCCCTATCAGAGCTTCGCCGTACGCGTATCCCTGGACCCCACGCCGTCATGCGTGCGCCGTATCGCCTATATGGCAGCAAATCATGTTACCAAAGCGATATTTTGTCGGCAAAAATCACATATATACCCCTCATTCAAAACTTTCTAGATACGCCTCTGCTTCTTCCTCTCGTTGCCCCCTTGCGCGGTGACGGTAAGGTCACTCAGGTGGCAATACCCGCGTTACCCCCATGGTGAAGGATTCTTTGATTAGAATAGACATCCTATACACAATTGTATGCATACGACCAAAAATAAACGTATTTTTCTTACCAGAATCGATCTTTTACACTGTCTAATAAATGCGTTACTGCCAAGTTTACAACGACTATAGGTACTGTAACGTGCGAATATATTTTGTGAAAATCATATTAAGTATTAAGAGTAAATTTCTTAGGGAGACATGAGAAGTTTTTCTAACGTCTTTGTAACTAATCTTATAAGTTTTTCTAAATTACAGACAGCGGGGATTATTCTCAAATGACCCCAAACGGCCAATGGAAGCTACTTGCAATGCCTGTGGAGGAACATTTAGTCAAATACGGATGTTGTCCGATTCCCTTCTCCGACATCACATTCACAATCAAGCTTGCCAGAAAGCCACTGTTCTACCTCTTCAATGTAGTGCTTCCCTCCATTTTCATGTCCTTCATTTCTGTGCTTACCTTTTACATGCCGTTGGAGGCAGGTGAGAAGGTTGGGTTGAGTATCACTGTCCTCCTCTCGCTTGTCTTCTTCTTGCTACTTGGAGCTACGTTGATGCCTCCCACATCGGACTCAGTCAGTCTTTTGAGTAAGTATGCATATATACTGTTATCATCTTAAAGGCATATGAACGAGTAGAGGCAACATTAGCTAAGTTTCTTTAAAGTCTATTAAAACCATTACCATAAAGTTATGTGTATCCCCTTTGTTCCTTACGTCATTCATTATATATCTCAAACGTCTTGTTTTGAAAAGTATACACAGTTGTTTCAACAGCTCAAGCAAAGTAATTATGTTGTCATATGAAATGTCCTATTTACACCTATGATACCTATGATGTTTCCTGGACGAAATAGTAGCCTGAGATTCCAGATCTAGAAGTATCAAGTAATTCGTGACTCTCGGCCTTGAAGTGAAAGCGAAAAGCCCGATTACACCAGTGCTTATCCAGCCTGTTCTTAAACAAATTTAGATTGCATGCTTCCACGACCTTCTGAGGTAGATTATTCCATAACTTGCAAATCCGATTGAAGAAAAAATTATGTCGAACGCTGGTGAATGAATGTGATTGAAGAATTTTCCTGTTTTTAGAACCTCTTGTTCTAACATTATTACGAATAGGTAACAAATTTGCAACTCTTGTATCATATTTATGTGAGACCATGTGATATACTTTAATCATATCACCTCTTGCTCTTCTGTAAGTTAATGTTGGTAGTTGCGGATTATTAAGATTCTCAGGATATGGCAGCTTACGCAAATGTGAGATAACTTTGGTGGCTCTCCTCCGAACATTTCTGATCAACTCAATGTGTTTTTTCTTTGATGGGTGCCAGACACAGTTTGAAAATTCCAGATGAGGTCTTACAAATGCCTTGTAGAGTTGGACTAAAAAAGTTTCGTTAAGATATGCGAATGATCTACGGATGAGTCCAAGTATCATATTTGCCTTGTTAACTTTCTCGTTGATGTGAGCTTCAAAAGTAAGCTTGGAGTCAAACGTTGCTCTTAGATCCTTCTCATTAGTTACAAATTCAAGATTGTGATTCACCATGGTGTAGCATAAATCACTTAAAGGAGAACAACGTGCAATTTCTAGGACCTTGTACTTGACTGGGTGAAATTTCAATAACTATATAGAAGACCAGTTTGCCAAGGAGTCCAGGTCAGCTTGCAAGATATTATGATCTTGAGTTGACCTCATTGACCTATAAATCTTAATGTCGTCTGCAGCAAGGTAAATTGAAGAACTCACAGTGTCAGGGAGATAATATTATACAATGAATAGGATCGGACTTAAAACACTACCTTGTGGTATACCACTGGTCACTGTTACTGAATTGGAAGTACGACCGTTTATTGAAACACACTGTGACCTATTTGTAAGAAAGGATCTGATCCAGCTATGTTATGGATCCACAATACCATATAACTTTAATTTATGAAGCAGACATTTATGTGGCACCTTGTCAAAGGCATTAATAGAATTAACCTTCTCATTATTTTCCCATGCTAGGGACAGATCATCCAAAACCTTTAATAATTGTAGAGTCGTTGAAATGAAACAAAACTGTTGAGGACTACTTAGATAGTTGTCATTAAGATGTTCCATCAAATGGTCTCTAATAATCGATTCCATCGTTTTACCTACAACACTTGTTAGGCTCGCAGGGTGATAATTTTATACTAAAGATCTGTTGACCTTCTTGAAAATAGGTGAGATATTTGCCACCTTCCAATCATCTGGAACTGTCATATTGTCTAAGGACAATTAGAACAATTTAGTTAGGTATGAAGATATGATATCAGATAACTCACATAAAATCATTGGATGGATACCATCTGGTCCCGCTGATTTAGAAGTATTTAAACATTCTAATTTTTCAAGTACTGTATCATGTGATATGGAAATAAAACTGAGAGGAACTTGAAAATTTCGTTTCTCAAAGTCAGGCATTTTATCATCATCTTCAACTGTGAATACACTCATGAAAAAATGAGACAAGACCTTGGATTTTTCAAGGTCAGATATAGTTAATAATGGTTTACCATGCTCATCGACCTCACTGGTCTGCAAGTGAGCTATGCCCTGTTTAAAGTTTGTCTTAGGTTTGGCATTGCCCCAACACTTTTTAGGGTTTGACTTAGCTTCAGATGCAATCATTTTTTCAAGTTCAATCCGTGGTTTTCTGGTCATAGCGCGCACTTGATTTCTTACACGATAATACTCTAAATACTTCTGGTGATCTTTTGTCTCAACATATCTCTGCCAACACCTCTTTTCTTCCTTACTTTTTTCAGAATATCCTTGCTAAGAGGAGTGGTGCCTTTCTGCTTCTTTAAACGAGTTGGATCAAAAATTGAAAGATATTTATTAATACAATCAGATATATTATCTTTAAAAACTTTCCAGCAAAGGTTAAAATTGCTTGATGAACATGTAGGGAATAACGAATCAGACAACTCATTATTCATGTCTGCAAAATGACCTTTAGCATACAGGTAACGCAAAGAAATATTGCTATTATGATTAACACAGCAATTCAGTTCAAAAGTGATTACTCCATGATCACTCTTACCAATACCACATTGAACACCTATCTTAGAAATTAAATACTCGTGACATGTAATGACAAGATCTAAAATATTTGCTTTATGCCCCACTCTAACTCTGGTGGGGAAGTTAATCAATTGATATAAAAACAGCCACGTAAACACTCAATAAATATGTTATTATAATTATCAAGATTATCATGAGTACTACACCAGCTAGACCAATTAGTATCTGGGAGGTTGAAGTCTCCTACAATACATAGACTACTAAATTGAGTAGAAACAGAGTGAAGTAACTTGATTGAACTATCATTATTCAACTTACCAGAGCTGGGACTCATATATATATATATACAATCAAATAAAAGCTTCTTGTTGTCAGAACAATTTAAGGTTACCCAAATTAATTCACTAAAGTCAGAATCAATAATAACTTCAGTGTAGAGAATGGAACAATGTACCTCTGCCCACATTACTAGATAAGTTACTCCATATTAAGTTATACCCTTTTAAATAAAGCTCAGCAACACTAACATTATACCTACTATTCTTAGGTTTAACCCCAGCTAGGGCTATAACGTTAGGCTTTGGAATCATATTATCAATAAGAAAAGAAATCTCAATCATCTTATTAGGAAAACTGTCAACATTTGAATATACAACATTTAACTGATTGTGAGTGTGCTTATATACAAGTGCAGAGGGTGTAGATGTCTCTAGACATCTGGTGCTGCAGTGTTCTGAACCTGCAGTCGTACAATGTGTCTTGCCCATAGAGGGTCCCTCATTTTGAAAACGAAGTTTCCCGAGTCCAAGCCATTATTTCTTGCCCTTGCCTCCTGTATAAGTTTGCTATTTATTTCCCTTTCCTCTTTGGACATATCATGGCCAAGGCCAATACTGTTCTCATTTCCTTTAAGTTTATAGGCATTTCTCGTGACCTGTATCTTCTTTTCTGAGGAAATGAAGGACACCAGCATAGGTCTTGGCTGATTATCCTGGCGTTTGGCACCCAGTTTGACTATCTTACTGATATTTAGCTACCTCTAGTATGTCCTTATTTATGTTAAGGAAGGTTGTCGTCTTTCACTCTTGTGGACTTAAGGTTTGATGCACTCTCTGGTACATTAAACGCAACAACGTTAAGTTTTCTTTCCTCTGCTGCTGATGCTTCTACTGAAGCACCCTTGATCTCTCTTTTCTCATCTTTAATGATATTATCCTTTAGGGATGTGACTTTGGATTCGAGTGTGGAGATCCTTGCAGCACAGTCATTCAATTTTTTTTCCATCTTTTCTCTATTTCTTTATCAATTTTAACGTACTGCTGCCTTTTCACACTGGCCCGGCGCAATACCAGTGTAGGCCGATTGTTTCTGAATGATTGCAAATTCAGATGTTGTAAGGCCAATGCAATTAGCACAATGCCAAATTTCACATATCTCACATTGGATTAAATTACCACTATTACGAGCAGAACAATGATAATATTTATTTAGAGTGGAAGAATTAGCCAAAGAATAATTCACCCTTTCTGCAAAATTCACATGGCTTGTTTTGTTTTGTGAAAAAGACTTGTTTTGTTTACTTACAACCTCGGACACTCTCTTCACGTTTCTATCAGTAGTGCTACTACTCGAACCAGCTGTGTTTCTTAGTTTTGTTTCAGACATGTCAGAGACCTCTACAGTATTGTGGTAGCCAGTGTTAACTTTAGGCTTTTCACCACTAACATTCCCAGGGTCTTTATCACGTGACTCATCCCGCGAAGATTTCCTAAGGTTATAGCTACTTTACTGGAGAGCTGGTACAAATTTTTCTTTAGCATTTTGCTTTAGAGAAATTGAATTTTTCCTTTTGACGACTGTAGCATAATCTATATCAATATCGCTATCAGATGCACTCATGCTAAATAGTAATTGAGGTCGTGGAATGCACACAAAATAAAGATCAGTAAACTAGCTGAAAATCGCGAGATGCAATAAAAACAGGACGCCCTCTTCATAGCTATATTTATGCCATGGATGATATATTGTATATGATTATACTTCATATTTATCCTAATATAATAATAATTATCATTATTGTTTTATTATTTTAAGTACCTTTCTTTCTTTTCACAACATGCGCACCTTATGTTATTGTCAAATAATTTTGTATGTAAGATATTGTAAATGTGACAAGGGCCGAGGGCCTAAAGCACCGAATAAACGAAATGAACGTTAAAACCATCACAGCAAAAACACATGTGCAAAAACACATTCAAATCGGTTTAATGTTGACCATTTTACAGCATTTTTTAAATCTGACATGAATTTGCATGTGTTATGCAAAATGTATGCTTTCTTTTATGAATGAATTATTTCCTAAGTCTGAAATCTCACTAAAAGGCTTCTTTGGAGATGCGCAGTAAACTTGGACCATCCGTTTTTGAGTCTTTTTCATGCCTCAATAAATCTAGGGAGAATATAGACTTTCTTATCATTTTCAGTAACCAAGATTTATGAAAAAATTAAAGAATTACACACAGATTTTGAGCCGTGTGTTTAGTCATACATCACAAATTTTGCATGAATTAAAAACTGTTCAAACTACTCAGCTATAAATCCCATCAGCCATAATCTGATACTCTTTCAACCAACATAGAAATTGCATTTAAATGTACATATTTCCAAACAATTTCGTTTTTAATCTTTGAAGCATGTGCATTCAGTATCGTTGAGTATGAAATCTAGGAATTTCTTTTTAATAATTTATTCTAATCAAAAATGTTTATTAACAGACATAGATAACATTGAATATTACGTTTTCTTACAGCAACGTTTTTCGCGTCAGTGATAATCATAATGTGCATCGAAACGGTCGTGTGTGTTGTCATACTACGCTTGCACTATATCGAGCCTAAAACAAGACCCCCACGCTGGATGCGATGGTTAATTCTTGACAAAATGGCGACGGCGTTCCGACTTAAAGGTCGGTATCACCCATACAGCGAAAAGTATGAAGAAAATGATATTGACGACGCATTCAGAGATGCTGACAAAGATCCCCTTCATTTTGAACCTGTCCATGACGAGAGCAGCAACAAAATTCTTGCTAAAAGTCTTCTCCAGAAGATTGGATTTTCTACTCCTAACTCCAATAATTCTCTCAAGCAAGATGACTCGAATCATGAGAGCGACTCAGGCATCGAAGATGAAATTGGAAATACGGTAAAACAGATTGGACAATGTGTTGACGTGCTGGTTGATAAGTCAAAAGATGATGTTAGGGACGCCTCTATGCGTCAACAGTGGATGGACATCTGTATTGTGTTGGATCGTGCTGTGCTTCTTGTGTTCGGCATGGCTGTGTTTCTTACAGTTTTGATTATTTTGATCCGCATGGTTTCATAAACCGATGGTTATTGAACATATGGTATGGATGATACCAGTGTATGAGCGGAGGACGAAAGGGTAGTATACCCCCTCCCTCCACCTACAAAAATTAAAGATGAAGGTTGATATGAAATAACCATTTGGATTTGTGCGATTCTTTTGGAGGAACACTTTTCGCTCGCCGATACCTCTTCCACCACATACCTGAAGGCTGTATAGTCATGAAGATGTTACGTCACATTAGCATGGATTTAAGTTATGATGCAACTATGTATATATCCTTCAAATTATAAAGTTCGCTTGCAATTTTGATCCAAAAGATTGACCTTAGGTTGACCTCTGAGTTTCTTTTTTGTTTATTAATAAACAATTACAATCCAAATAGGCAAAGCAGTTCATTTTGTGATACTATAACGATAAGACGTTGTTGACGACGGTCTGAAGTTTCCTTTCACAGAATATACAGACAATATATTTGTTATCATGTTGTACCAGAACTGTGGGAATAGCTGACGTCTTAGTTTTTCTTTAAACTTTTCTTTATGTTTGAATAAATGGTAAATAGCCAACATGTCAAAATATAGATAGAGCATTTAATTTTGTCATATCATATTGATAAGCAAGTCTGAATTTGCACTTTCTCTTTCTTTTCAAAGAATGCAGAGAAAATACAACAACACGGGAACAACACTTTCCATAACAACTAATACAGTTAAAAAGGGTCGAATGAACTTGACCAGGAATGAAAAGAATAAGATTAAGTCAACATATTAAATTCCATGCAGGTACTCTGCCGCCAAAACAGATATTTGACCGGGATCGCCACTCATAAAGGCTCGGGTGCATAATGTTTCGCTTCATCGGAGTCCGTTTGAAACTGTATAGTATCATAAACACTTCAATAAAACATAATGAGAGAACTTAACGAAGACGGGTAATTATAGATGATCCATAGCTGAAAAGATCTTCTCCCCCTCCCCCCTCTCTCTCTCTTTCATCCCTCCACCCTCTCTCTCCCTACCTCCCCCTCTCTCTCTCTCTCTCTACCGACTGACCAACCAACCGAGCGACCGACCGGCCGACTAACCGACCGATAAAGATGCCCGAGAAAAATTTCATCTGTCTCCTTCTGATGGCATTGAGTAGGGACCTGTCCATGCCTAAAGCTATCAGGACATCATCGATTGTTTTCCTTCCTGTTCAAGATATGTTCAACATTCTCCTATTGAATCATATTTCCATAGCTTCTGCTCTTCGAAGGAATAACAATAAATGATAGATGGAAATACTTGAACAAGTGACTTGCATAAGTAAGAAATGATAAGTGTGTAACCTTTTTTGATATTAACTTCATGTGAACTTAATCTTCATGTCACTGAAACAACTAATTGAACATAACAGCATACACATCTCCTTATTTGTGAATTATCATCAGATCATTCATTCAAAATTAAAACGGTTCCTGGGTAAGAGTCAGTTTCAGTTTCATAGGTATCTAACTTCCCTTTTCGATTAGGTATAAAGTCTTACTTGTCTGCTTGTTTAGATAAAGTTTGAAGTGAAGTCATTAAATGCATGCACGATTCTCTATAGTATGGTATAACAGCAACTTGCAGAAAAATAGTATGGGTATCTTTTTTTAATTCATGACACAGGTCTACTATAAACTGAGGGTAAACTGAAGCACTGTGTTGTATTAGTGATGTAGCTCATTCATTACTTACACAATATCGTCTGGGCTAATTCAATTACCATCAGTGCAAAAGGGTATGGGGCGGGGTGAGTTGCAAAAACTAAAACCGTTTCATCTACTATTGCAATCTATATCTGAGTACCATCATAATTCATGGGCGAAAATATTTTACCATTGTGCTCATTGACTTGTTATTGAAATTGACTCGACAATGATTTACCATTGTGCTCATTGACTTGTTATTAAAATTGACTTGACAATGATTTACCATTGTGCTCATTGACTTGTTATTGAAATTGACTTGACAATGATTTACCATTGTGCTCATTGACTTGTTATTAAAATTGACTTGACAATGATTTATCATTGTGCTCATTGACTTGTTATTAAAATTGACTCGACAATGATTTACCATTGTGCTTATTGACTTGTTATTAAAATTGACTTGACAATGATTTACCATTGTGCTCATTGACTTGTTATTAAAATTGACTCGACAATGATTTACCATTGTGCTCATTGACTTGTTATTAAAATTGACTCGACAATGATTTACCATTGTGCTTATTGACTTGTTATTAAAATTGACTTGACAATGATTTACCATTGTGCTCATTGACTTGTTATTAAAATTGACTTGACAATGATTTACCATTGTGCTCATTGACTTGTTATTAAAATTGACTTGACAAAGTTAATGCTTTTTGAATACATGGTAGCTAACATAATACAAATTACAGTAATTTTGTTTGCTATATGGTGACTTCACGGGGAATTCCTGAAGCTATTTCAGAAATTGCACTTTTTCACTTTTCATACATACACGTATTCATCTATGTGACTCATCTTTTCCGGGAGTGTAATCTGTGTGTGACTATTAGAGCGTTCAATAAAGACAAAAACTAAACAACTTCATTATTTACACTATAGCGACCGAGGTTATTTCCGTACGAATATCATACAATTTTCACCAAGACGTTATACAGTTATACTGGACTCGGAACGGCCATTTTCTACTAATACGGTAATATGATCAAAGGTTACGCTTCTACTATGCTTAAATCTTTTACATATCACATGATCACTCTATATATGCGTCAAAATAAATTGTAACATTATTCACAGAGCCAAAGAGAGATTCATACAAAAGTGACAAAGGTTTTTGAGGTAAAAATGCTTTTTACTTTACAAAACTTTACTATAAAGATGAATGACATGACATTTAGAAATAATTATTTTAAAAACGGAAAAATTTCACATATACATGGGGAAAAAGATAACTTAGGTGTATGGGGGTTATAAAATGTATGTCAATACAGAGGTTCTTGTCATTTACAGTAATGGAACACAAATGTAAACATACAATAATGAATCTTTTAAGGGAAGAAAATCTCACTGTAAAACTAGTCCAGCTAAACGCACCTTTTTCGACCCTATTTTGAACTTCATATTGTTATTAAAGAAATATATTACACGCATAATTTTTCAATAAGGTTTTTCTTTTCTGCCTAAAATTACGCAATTACCGGTAGGAACTTTCTTTTGTTGTCAAAGTTTTTCACCCACTTTTCCATGGAAACCAACACGAAGCAATGAAACGTTGTATGGTGACCAACAGCAGGACTACCACGTATCCATCTGACGTCATTATGTTAATTTTTAATTTGTTCATGGTCATATCGACCATCATACGGATAAAACAACTGATAAATATATCCTTTCCCGCATCGATGCTTCAAATACTTTCTTCAATAAGAGCTTGAAATGTCACCATGCAGTTCAGACTTGAATCCATTCATAGGAGTATAGGCCTGTTGCTACAAAGGTAAACTTACAAATAACTCTGGTTATTGTAATTTGTATACTGTTATCTTAATAACTTTTTCGTCATTTCTGACACAATTGACCTCTGGCTTTTCGCTATGTTTATTGCATGTACAGACAGATAGATTGCCTCAATATACATTGGTATGGCATTGGAATATACAAGGTATAACAAATCTTTGATTAATTATCAAATCTTAAATTTCCAAACTAAAATTTTCATTTAGAGAAAATTTATAATTCTGTGCATGTTTTGTAAATAATACTGTCTGAAATTTTGAACAATTGCTGAATCAATTTCTAAACCAATTTATATGATAATCAATGTTATTTCACCTGACGTTGTATTAGGGTGTTTCAGCTGACGTCATGAGGTCACGTGACTTTGTTTACATCGCCATTTTGTCGGGCGAGAATGATTGTCTGCTGTACACTTATTTAGACTTACAAACGCTTGCATGTTGTTATATAAGATAATTTTTGTAAGATAATTATGCCGGAATCTTGTTGTTCCCGTTGGTTGCACTAATAGACGTGTGCAGGGGAATAAAAAGACGTTTTCTCGAGTTTCATCTGATCCTGATCGACGTTCGAAGTGGGTTTCTGCTGGTTCGACGCAACGTCTTTCAACATTCGGTATAGGATTTGCAGTGAACGCTTTATGCCAGGTATGTAGGCTTTGTCTGCGTATGAAAAATATTCAGATGGCGTTCACGTAAAAGTTACTCTTCGTATACCCGGTGAATATATAAAACGTTAGGAAAATAGGAAGTAAAATCGCCGCCGCGAACAAAAACAATAAAATTCGTTAAACTGGTAGGTAGGTTAGCAGGAAGTATGTTTGTTGTACGTGTGATGTGACTGAGCTGTGTGAAGACGCGTGAAACCCAACGACGCTTTCCCGGCAAAATGGCTTCCAGATGAGTTAGAGTCACGTGATGAAATCCCTCAATTAGTGACATTCGTTTAAGAAGACATCTTTTAAAGTAATGATATCAACCATATATACAATCCAAACAAAAATTAGATAAAGCGACAATAAATTGATACTATAACAGTATTAAATGACATTATACATAAAAAAGATAACAAAGTTGGCAACAATGATATACTCCAAGAAAAGATATATGATTTGGAGGCAAGTTGCCATGAAGAATAACGTGGAATTCTTAGGCAAGTAGCACAGTATATCACAACATAATTCACTCATTGTATTAGGGCCATCTATGTGGCAGTGTACATTATATTCCAAAACGATTACTGATTGGCCTATCAGTATAAGTGCACGTTGGACCATTGTATTTCGATTAATCAAAACACACGAATTTAACTACATTTACGTTGTAAGTTACAGACTACAACTGGCCTTTTATTCAACGATTTCGATAATAATCACACATCAGACCATGCGAAAACTCATTTGGCTAGAACTTAGCTTTCGATTTGTAACCGCTGCGATCCCCATGATCAGGTGATTAGAAAACGTCACCTTTTCATCTCCTATGTTTATAATCATCTAATATTTGACCGACGTGTTCTTTGAAAATTGATACACAATGGTTATCTTTACGAGAAAAATTGTAAAATATTTTCGTTTAAATCTAAATATGGAATGAATGAATACATGCTAAAATTGTGCCCGACATCTACGACATTGCTACTAACAGCGCCCTCACTATATATTTATTAAAACCATGTGTAAAACCATGCTTAAACCATTCCCGAAATAAACACCATACGCACGTACACTGTGTGTACACTGTATATATGGAGTGTGGTGGCAGTGACGCGTAAACTTTGGTGGCCTTGAGATGTTCGATTTTCTTACATGTGGAAATTCCGAACATCGCTGATGTTAGGGCGCGAATCTTTCATGGTGCTTTTTTTAATTGTCCATTTTTACTTGTGCTTTCCAAATCCATTCAATCCTCTTCTCCTTTGTGCCATCATGCCTGGTTTAATGTTGTCGCTATTTCTGAATGTAAAAATATGACATATATCAAGCATCACAAATAAAGTATACAATGATAAAGACTTTGTTTCCAATCAGTCAAAAATTTCAATCAGAAATCTCAAATAACATCCATTTCAAATAAACAATTTTCATAAAGTAGCTACGGGAATTCATATTCTATACCTGAAAGTAACTGAGCATACATAGTAAACCATAACAATAAAGTGAATTCAACAACGAATTCGCAACCTTTTGTGGTAATGGTGGTTGCATATTTTAGTTATAAACAAAAATCATAAGCAGGAAATAAAAAGTATAAAATAAAATAAAACTTTAGATTTTGGCTTAGTTTCTTTATTTTATACTAAGAAAATCGATAACGTACCAATGTTTGATGAATTCATCTTGCACCTTTTTCAACCTTAGGCCCATTGCCTATGTTTTGGCCTGACTTATATCAATTTTTCTCGATTTGCTGGGGTACATTTCATCTTTTGTCCTACTCATCCCAAAAGCTAATTCTGATACCTACCCTTGGATACTAATGGTCTCATACTCAGTGGTGTTCACTAAAACATCATCATATTCATCATCGTCTTGACCATCTGAGGCCGTGCTATATATTCATCACTTGTTGCGCTCGTTTGCTTTTGATCTTCCACGTCTTTTTCGTGTGAAGTGTTTGCCAATTTACAGTAATCGGAGTTTGCGGCTACTAGTTGCATATACTCAGGGAAGACTTTGTGCGATCTGTTGTAAGATTCATGATCATATATAATCACGTCCTTCTTGTTTCCACAAGATAATCGTAGTTCATTCAAGACATTGTCCATGCCTTCTTGTGAATGTAAAGCGATAGGACGTAGTCTCGTTCTCGTGCCGTTTTGATCACCAAGTGGCTTGGCTCTGATCTTCCACGAGGATGAGTTGGTTCTAAGGAGAATAAAAAAAAAACGAGAATTGCATTCAAGTGTGAAAAGGCAATTGTCTGTTGCGTATATATATTACAAACGGCGAAATAGTGTCATTCCATGTGTCCATAATATTAAAATGATAAGAAATTAGTACCCCCTTTTCTAGTTATTTAAGTCTATGTTTTATTTTCACATAATACAACGGAATCAAAATGCTGGAATAATTGAGGTATGTTACGCAAATTCAGCGTGCAGGAATGAACAAATCACACTCACTGCCTTCATCAGGGTGATTTGGTGAAATTTAAAAAGAAAGGTTTGGCAGCATGATTGTATGCATTGTAAGACAACATAAAGTAGGGAAGCCCTTTAAAATAAACCCATCGTACATGAAAAGAGTTCTTCTATTTTCGTCACACCATTTCAGGAAAACATTTCTGTCAACTGGTCAATAGGAACTAATTTACTACATGCTATATAAAACTGAGAATTAAATTTCGCAAGTATACGTAGACTTAAAATCAATTTACTGGATATCTCGTCATCACGATAAGAAATAATTCATTAGAACAAAATCTTTAGATAATTTAATACTTACCATAAGGAAGTTTATCCTCTACTTCAGTATAAACATTATTCTTGTCCTGCGGTATGACCATTTCGTATTCATTAGACACCAATGGTTTGATGTCGTCGTAAACTTGGGCATTTGTTTGCCCTAGCTCCTGTAAAACATCATGCAAGAACAATACAAATTGCTACATATTGGTGCAAAGCAAATTAGAGCATCAGTTCTTTTAAACATAATCTGATAATATTCAATTGCAGACTTTAGACAAATGAAACCCAATCTATCAGTCCGGCAGCATGCCTATTAATGGGAATATAAATGTTTCTAAAAATGGGAACATTTTGCTACATGGAAACCGCCATTTTGTGATATTTCCCATGATCCTTTGCTATTCCAATGTTACAGCCTCATGAAATGTTACATATTTCAAATTTGAAATACCTTTTGGGAAAAATATCTTTGCTAGGGAAAACTTAAAACTCATGAGAATACCTTCATTACTGTCATGGCTACAATTTTTTTCCCATTTAATATGTTCACCACGCCGTTTCCGAAATAGCAGAAGTAATAGACAATAGAGCTAGGCTTTTAGGCGGGAAACGGCCATTTTGAAAATTCAAATATTTTTCAACACAATTATTTTTGATATTTCAAGTACATCATTTAGAAACTATGACATTCTATCGCAACATCTGAACAATATGGCTGCATGACGTCAATATTCTCGTGTGGTATGAATGTTCCTATTAGCAGGCATGCTTCCGGACTGTCGATAAGGTCATCATTTTATTAATAAGGTCATCATTTTTCAAGTTTGTTTTTAAAGGTTATATCATGGTTTTATTGATATGTTTTGAAAAACATGTAAGAGTTTAATAATCAGGCATTCATGAATCAATGGGTCATGAAATTACCAAGCTTCCTGTCCCTTAGAAATCTTGTGATACATCAGATAAGTTCATACTTACAGTGAGCAAAAGATTAGCCACGCCCTCATTCACCTCTCTACAATATGAAAAGTTTGGTTGAACGAAAGATTTGGTGTCGCCGAATTTTCGAGGATTTTTCCTAGGTCTTTGGCGGTCGTGTGACTTTGATGATTTGGCACATTGCTTCCCTCTAATCAACTCCTGGGATGGTGGTGGTGGATAATTAGTTCGAACCAGCCAATTTTCCATTTTGGTTCTGAAATCAAAGTCAAAAGTTAATTCTAATAATACTCAAAATAGTGAAATATAAGTGCCCACCACTGGCCAGAAAAACCTATTGCTAATGTTGTATTTGAGGATCAGGCCCATATAGCTGTATAGAAAATCATGCATTTCCAATAGTTTGCTAATATTGCCTAATCTACAGATCTATGGGAGTAATAAATGACACGAATCGAATATTTACGATAGCTCCGTTTTTTACAATGTTAACCAAGTGGGGTTAAATAGTACTTCCGGATATTGTACAGACAATATCTCATAAACTGATAAAGGTTAAGGGAGTATCCATGAAGAGCAATATTATCATATCCAGGAAGGATAGTCTTATAGGCTTACCGCGAATGAACAACAGAAATAAAATAAGTACAAACCTATCCTGGAACCTTAAGTAGATAGTCTTTCTATCTTCATCCTCCAGCCGCACCACGTTACTGTAATTACATTGAGAAACGGTCACTGTCCGCTTAAACTCGAAGGAAAGAATGAGGTTGCTGGCTTCTCGTGAGGAGAACAAATCAACCCTCTTATATCCCCCATTGCTGACTAATAGCTCACAGAACACGGAACTTTCCTGTAGGAATGTGAAAACATGTTACAAATTTGGGCACTTAAAGATAAGGAAAGGATTGACCATATTGAGCATAATTGCATGATAGTCCAATTTTTACCATGCAAGACATGGTCAAATCTGCACCGAACCAACTTTGGTAAAAATTGAACGACCATAACATGGTGAAATTTGTCCAAAGATGGTTCGGTACAGAGTTGACCATGTTATGGTCAAATTTAATCAATTTTTTTCAAGTGCACACTGAAGAGTGTAACCAGGATTATTTTTAAACGGAGTGGAGGAACTATTTTCGTCGAGGGAATAGGATGAAAGTTCGAAGAGTATATTCAAACTTTTTTTCTATATTATTGCTCCACGACAAATTATAAATATTTCCCTCCATGCCCCTGCTTCTTCATTCCCTGTGGTCACTTGCCGCAAATTTCTTAGATCTAGCTTACATCATTTCAATATTTTGGATTTCTTCCATCATGTCCATATTTCCTTTCTATGTTTGATTTCACGCAAGGAAAGGGGTACATAATGACCTTCGCATGGGGTGACGAGCCCTTTCCCGTCCAGGTTGGTTACCGGTCTTACTACAATCATCAACTATCAGACTATTTGATATTTGTCATCTTTCTTAATGACTGGGAATTACAAGAAGAGTCTTAACTGTCTTTGCAAAGCAAATTTCGCAGATATTAAAGAAAAATTATATACATTTTATTTATAATTTAGATAATATAATGTTTGTTGTAATAAGTAACACCACTCTTGTTGTAATCAATAGACCCCGGGTAGTAGGGACAGTGACCTAGCTAGGAATTTTCCCGAATTAGGGGCAAAACTCAGATCTCCTTCCAACTATCCAACACTCCGAAAAATGATATGCGTTATTCCGATTTTCTAAATTATTATTTAACATTTTCCAACTTACATTTATCCTTACCTTACAAACTTTGTACGGGTTTCCAATAAGTTGATAGACATCCATTTTTGTCGCGAGGGTCGTAATGGGTTCATGCGATATTTCCTTTTCTGCCATAGTTGTATTTCCTGTAAAATTCCAAACATGAAGAAACGATAATATACTGACATACGATCATGTAAGGACTAAAAGATTTTTCTTAATTAAAGTAATATCAAAGGTCATATACGCAAAACCTACTTCAGCTATATTATTCGCAACTGGCAGACTGCGTAAAATCCATGGAACAGAGAAATTACGGCGCCTGTGGCATCGGCAGCAAACATTTACTGAAGCTTCTAATAAGCTTCAAAAATTATGGTAAGGGTTCATTTTTCATTCAATATTGATTGTTTAGACAAAATTAAATGACCGGGGAAACAAATAGTTACTTAAAAAATGTAGTATCTTTGAACTACTAAAAGTTTCTCTAAATCTCTAAAAGTTTGAACGAAACACATGAAAAGTGACCGTCGGACACATGAAAAGTAACCGTCGGACACATGAAAAGTAACCGTCGAATGGAGTACAATTGCACCCCCACCCCCCTCCCCCACCCCTACCACCGAGTAAAAATCCAGAAACTACACGCGTTTTTCTAAAACGCATAAGATGGGTATATGCCACGGGCGAAGGTAGAGGGGGTATGGGTTCCCCTTTACTCCGGGATTACCTCCCTCCACTCCACATGGTGCTGTCATTCAAAATTAAATGACCGAGGAAACAAATAATTAGTTCAAAAATGTAGTATCTTTGAACTACGTTTATCTCTAAAAGTTTGAAAGAAACACATGAAAAGCAGCCGTCGGATTCTAAAATGCATAAGATGGGTATATGCCACGGGCGAATCATCTAGAGGGGGTTATGGGGGTTATCGCCCACTCCGGGATTACCTAACCCCACTCCACATGGTGCTGTCATTTATTAATGGAAAACTATGGTGCAAATCCGTGGCGCCGGAAGCGAGGCCGAATGTCAATGCCCCCACCCACATTTAGACAAAAATCGGGTTTTGCTCCCACTCCCTTCCCCCTCCCACAACTTTTTCAGGAAAAACAACTTTACTAGAACTCCCTCCTTGTAATTTTCCTAGATCTGCTCCAGTATACAATTTATTATTTGAGATTGATTAAAGGTTTTGATTTCAAGTATTTTCCGATTGATAATTTGATTGATCAATAGATTAAGAATCGAAATTACACACCCTCACTTGCAGCTTACTATATGTATCCTGTCTCATCACGTCGTGACGACTGTTAAATTTTACGAAATACAATTTACCCTTAGAAAAAAAAATTATAGCTTGCTTTTTATTTGGAACCTTCTCAGGTTCTTCAAGGATTATTTCTAAGGGTGTACAGGTGTAGGTGCCCACTAAGCTATAGCTTTATAGCGCATGTACAGATTATATTGTGACAAATACAATGCTTGAATTAGTATTATAATATTTGACGCTCATGCTTAGGTAATCAAGAAAAATGCATACCTCAAATTAAGTCGCCGAGTATATTACTACTTCAAACAAATTCAATGTTGTCCTTTATTTGTGTATTTTGATGCTGGTGACTGTCAGTCCAAAACGGAATGATTTCGCAAATGTTAACTCGAACATAAGGTATATCATTGTTCACTTAGAAACAAAATCCCCTTAGAAACATATCTGAAAATAAGAATTACGTTTATGTTGAAGGATAAACCCGTTTGTTTACCCTCCATTCCATTGTTATTTTAGAATAAGTATACTTTCCCTTCAATTTACTTTGCATAGTAGCTATGGCAGTATGGGCAGCCACAAAAGCCCCGTTCATGTAAAATTTGATAGAATGAAGGTTTCTTTTTAATTATCTTAAGTTTAAATCAGGAAATCTGACCTCGCTATATCGCCGTTATGCCATTTGATTAAAAACATTTACAGCTGACCCGTAAGTTGTTTTGCAGTAACTCCGAAGATGCAGTTTTGGGCTACCTAGCATTATCAGTCACTACTTTGGTACTGAATATTCAGATCCATTGACATCAAATCAAAATAACATGGCTACCTTCCGAAAGAAGAGGAGTTTAATATGTAGTGGGTGCAGAGGTTTGGATATTCAGAACATTTTTGCGATCAAACAGGTGCATTTAACTGCAATCCCATTTCCACGGGATGCAGTGGCAGCCAAAGGTGGGGATACACCCAAAATTGCTATTATAAAAGGTAGTATATAAATGGACAAATAAAACCCCTTTCTTAACTATAAACACCTAATAAAGTATACATTTTCTACAAGAGGAGATTGAATTTGAAACATTGATGTATGATTTGTGTATGTAAATGACTACTAATTTGCATAATTTGTGCATAAATTAAAATATATGGCTATTTGAGATTTTTATGTAGCCATATGAAAAGTTAAATAACTTCATATGTGTTTATCATGCCATACTTCAATTTTAACACATAATAGTATATGGTTAGGTTATGCATCGTATGAGAGGATTTTTACAAATCATGCATATTGATTAGGATATGGTCACGTGACCAAATTTCCAGCAAAATGATAGAAAATCTTCAATGTTTCAAATACTAGAAAAAGTCTAGCTTCTAAGATTCGCCACAGGACCATTACTTCCTTTGTTTCATCATTACCTACCATGATTTACATAATAATCTGTTGGATCTGAAAATATACATATACCTTAGCTCAGCTATATCTCTTTCGTGGGTATTTAACGTACTTGGATGCCTTCTTCGATCTCTTCATACAAAGTCACATTTTTTTAAGTGCCATGTCATTCACTTACAATACGGATTACTCACTGCAATGGATCTTGAACAATGGTATTTCAACAACCATCCTCACTATGTCAACTTCAACTTCTACAACATGCATTCCGGGAAGTTACGTGATGAAACTTTTTCTTTGATCAACGTTCTCTAGAGTTCTTTCATTGTTGCTGTGTCTTTTCTTTTATTGTCTTTTGTGTGACACTTGTGTTATGTCATTGTTAATGCATAATGGTCAATGCGGGTTTTGTCTTAAGAATTTACAACAAAATTCAGATTTATATTTCAGATGCAATAAATGTCAAAATATTTTTTTGTATCATGAAACTTGTCTAAACTTCCAACTATGCAAACAATTAACAGACAGGAATAATATCTCATGTATTCATTGCATTCCAATGTTTAGCCAATTATTTAGAAATATGTCGTTCCCTAGCCCAAGTATAAATGACGATGGTGGAAGCAATACCATTTTTGACCAAATGCTCCTTTCCTTATCACAAAATTGTGACTACCATGAGGATCTTAATGTTAATATCTCCCCATCTATTGATAATCATTTCTCCATATTTCATAATAATATTAGAAGTCTTCCTGCTCATTTTGATGATCTTCAGGTCTATATTGCTTCCTAAATTTTAACTTTACTGTCATGGGCATCTCTGAAACATGGTTCAATCATGTCCATAGTTCATCTTTATTTAAATTTGATGGATATTCTTTAGTACGTGTTGATAGGCCTGCCAAAGTTGGAGGCGGTGTATGTCTCTATGTCAAAAATAATATTTCATTTACTGTTTTAGATGACTTATCATTCTCCTCAGAACGTGATTTTGAGTCTTTATTTATTGAAATTAATTGCGATCTGTTTTCAACTAAAGCTATTGTAGGTATTATGTACTGTCCACATGGTGTTGGTAGTATCTCATCCTTTGAAAAAATGTCATGCATCTTTGAGAAAATATCAAGTTACAACTGCCCCTGTTTTGTTATGGGTGACTTTAATGTTGACCTTAGTAAGGAAACTCAAGACTCACGTTCAAATGACTTTTTCAATTTGCTATTATCATGCTCTTTCTATCCGTTAATTTATCGACCCACTCGTGTTACCGATTCCTCAATGACATTAATCGACAACATATTTACAAATAAGCCGGAACTTCATTCCATAAATGGAGTCTTGATATCTGATATATCTGATCATTTTCCAATCTTCAGTGTTTTAAAACACCATTTTCTCCTAAAAAGTTAAAAACATTGTTCGTTTACGTAAATTTACCCTATTCGGATTGATGAGTTCTGTTGTGAACTTTTCAGGAAGATTGGTCCGAGGTTTATCATGCAACAAATGCAAATACAGCATATAATAAGTTTGTTTCAATTTTTCTTACACACTATGATAATTTCTTTCCCGTTTGTTCTTCAGTTATGAAATGTAATAAACAAAAAAGTTGGATAACAAATGGTATAATCAAATCTTGTAAAACTAAGAATCAGCTTTTAAGAGGTACAAAAGAAACCCCTCTGCCCAGAACCGTAATGAACATAAAGTGTTTCGCAATAAACTCACCTCAGTTATACGTGTTGCCAAGAAAATGTATTTTGCTCATAGTTTTGCTAATTGTGCTGGTAATATAAAAAGTACCTGGTCTGTAATTAATAAGTACTGTAGGGGAGGGAATGAAACAAACAAATGCCTAAATAAACTAACTCTCAATGAAAAACATATAATGCCCCTAAGGAGATATGTGATGCTTTTAATGATTATTTTATTTCAATTGGTTCAAAATTAGCAGGTGAAATCCCACCGTCTAATGAACATAAGTTTGAGGAGTTCTTGCCCCATCCAATCCTTCCACTTTTTTCTTCATCCTACAAATGATGCTGAAGTGCTTAGATTAATCAATGGTCTTAAATCTGCTGCTCCTGGTTTTGACGATATTTCCCCAAGTGTTGTAAAAAATGTTCATTTATTATTTGTAAACCATTGTCGTATATTGTTAATCTTTCATTGTCAACAGCTTCTATGCCTGATAATCTTAAAGTAGCTAAGGTTATTCCTATTTTTAAAAGTGGTGATAAGGAGCAAATCACAAATTATAGACCTATTTCGATTTTACCATGCTTCTCCAAAATATTTGAAAGAATTGTTTTGATAGGCTCATCAGTTTTCTGTTTTCTCACAAAATTATTTATAAATTCCAGTTTGGTTTCCTCCTGGCAGGTCAACTGCTCATGCTCTGTTGCATCTCATTGATAAAATCACCCAAGCTTTTGAGAGAAAAGAAGTTGCCCATTGTACTTTTTTAGACCTGTCAAAAGCTTTTGACACCCTGGATCACTCTATACTTTTGCATAAATTATCAACTTACGGTATTCGTGGCATGCCACTTGATTGGCTTCGTAACTATTTAAAATTTCGTCAGCAATTTGTATCCTATTCTTGTACTCAATCTAATTCCAAGTTTATCTCTTGTGGAGTGCCACAAGGCTCAATTCTTGGTCCTTTGTTATTTGTAATATATATAAATGATATGCATCGAATTAGCTCTGTTCTTTCACCTTCACTTTATGCGGATGACACCACTCTTTTTTACTCCCATCGTTCTCCTCATACAGTAATTGACAAAGCGGTTTCAGGTTTGAATAAGTATGCATCTTGGTTCAATGTAAATAAGTTATCCCTTAATGTAAAGAAGACTACTTCAGTTTTCTTTACTCCTACTCGTCGTGACTGGTCCCTTTACCCCAAACTCTCCATTGGTGATGTAAATTTTAATCATTCCCCCTCCTCAACATTTCTAGGTGTATTAGTGGATTGCAATCTAAATTGGCAACTTCACATAGATTGTATCTGTAATAAATTAGCAAAAGGTACTGGTATATTAAATAGATTAAGAACACATTTTCCTGAACATATACTTAAGATGCTATATAATACTTTGATTTTGCCGTATATATCATATTGTAATGTTGCCTGGGGTGGTGCTTATCCTTCTCACATACAAAAGCTTTTTCTTTTGCAAAAACGTGCCATTGAATTGTCACTGGTAGTCCTTTTAATGCCCATACGCCCTGATCTTCTTTAAATTGAGAACTCTTAATATATTTGACCTCCATAAATACCAACTTGCTATAACCATGTATCAATATAAGAATAACAATTTACCCAATGCTTTTGACCATTTTTTTTTTTTTCTCGCAAAACTTTTACAAAACCAGAGGTCATAATGATTACCGTATTCCGAAATTTAGGCTTACACTATCCCAACATTGTTTAAGATATACGGGTGTAAAAGTCTGGAATGACATACCGCAAGATATTAAAAACGTAAATAATGTCAAAACATTTAAGTTTCATCTTAAGAATTACTTTCTAAGCTTATATGATTCTATCTAATTCTGAATTGTTCACTTTTTTCTTAAGATACCCCGTTTAATGTTGACTATTGATATATGATTTCTTTTCTTTTTTTCATGTTAAGTTTGTGTCGTAACATTTTTGTTAATTATGTTTTCATGGGGGTTTCTGCCTCGATAAGCCTTTCTGGCTTGAGCAGATAACCCCCTCACTATCCCTTGCATATTGTCACAAATGTATGTAAAGCTCAATTATTATTTTCTTAACCTGTATATTGTTGTATTTGCAAGAGAGTGAAAATAAAGTTACAATCAATCAATCAATCAATACTAAACAAGTCAGTCTAAAGAGCTCTTATAGGATTGTTGGGGGGTTTCACACTCTATACATGTACCAAATTTGAAAGGTATAGATGGTACATATCATAAGTTATTCAATGTTGGGCATTTACGAAGGCGATTTTGCGCAAATCGCGCTTAAATATACAACATACATTATACGTGAATTCAAAATTCGGGTCAAACTAGTGTTAGTTGTACAAATGCAATGAACAATGGAAACATCAAAACTAGCTATTCAATCATGTGACTCATCATCATGTGATAGGTAGTAGCAAGTAATATAACACACAACCAACCTTAGCAGGCCAATAGTGGGATTTGGGGATGTTTCCCAGCTAATTTATGATGGATACAATGCTACTTCCGGTTTTAAAATGTCATTTCCGGTTTTAGAAATGCATCCTTTGAATGGAAACTATAATTTCTTTAACGTATTTTGACCAACTTATTGATGGAATTTTCTTTTAAAATTTAGGTAATAGGAAGAGAACACACTAAAGTATCTAAAAATGGTACAAACAAAATATGGGTGTAGGAATAACATTCTAGGGTGTATCCCACCTTAAGTGTTTTACGTTCTTTGTCTTTCTCATTTTTAATCTGCTGAATATAAAAACCTGAGTCTCTGTTATTGTTGAATAACATTTTGGTGAAGCAGCCCCTGGCTGACTGGTAAAAGAAAGAGACAATTTTCTAATAATGAGTCACTAAAATGGGGGCCAATGACTAATTGAACCTAATTTGTAAAAAAGAAAAAGAAACAAAAAAAATCAAATAAGGCACTAACATCATTGTGTAGGTATGTCAATTCAGTTATAAGATCCCTGTTTCGTATGCTAGATCCAAAAAGCTGACAAGTACAGTATATGACCAACCAGTAGAGAAGTGAACGACTACAGGAATACCTTTAAAAGGAATACTGAAGTCTTTGGACAAGACAGAATAAACTCTATATGCCATATATCTAAATACAAAAACAAATGTATTAATTTATTACAAGCTTGTAGCTGGGGAAAGGGGGACCTTTCAGGCAGGGGAGAGAAAGAAGAGGAGGGGGTTCTTCCGAGCGAACGAACTGCCTTTAATTGAGAAAGTGCAAATCTAAAAATACAATGAGCACCCGGAATTTCAAGGTTTCTTGCCCTTTTACACGAAAAACGAGCACCCCTTTAAAATTCCCTTTGTTGAGAAAACGCCGAACTTCTGAAATCTCAAAAAATAATAAGTACCAGGAATTTCAAGATTTTTTTTGCCCTCTTATACGAAAAGCAAACCCCTTTTCAAATTCCTGGTTACAGGCCAGTATTAGTAATGTTTTCTGTCATTCCCTTCTCTGTCATTCCCTCTTTTTGAGAAAGCGCCCCTCTGAATTTTTTTTTTTTTACCCAGAGCTAAAAATCAGAAAATCTGTTTAAGATGATTCCTTAATAATCTAATCTTATGTTTTTCATACCGATATCAGAAACACCAAATTTTGATTGATAGTCTAGTGAATAAAAATATAACATTTACAAAAATAGACTTTGTCTTTTCTGTGTAACTGGTACTACTAGCTAGAATGGCTCCAATTTAAGAGGTAACATGGACAGGATTTGTTGGATACCACTGTTAAACAAATATAAATCAATATCTATCACATAATAAAGCGATGCCAGAAATTCTCATTCAGATAAACCGTCTGTACACTTGTTACACACAAGACACAACACACATTTTCTTACAAATTTATAGTTATTTTATGTTCCTTAAGTCTTTTATTGTACACTGCCATACGATAATACAACTACGACTGTCTTTGCCAAAATCACAAAGTATTCTTCTTTAATCTTGCTTCCACAAAGTTGTAAGCTTCATAATGGTTTAGAGGTCAGTCTATTAAATTTGAAAGGAAAACAAGTTATGTTATTTGTTCCCGGAACTCGTCACTTTTGTCAGAGAGGTTATTTGAAGAGGATGAATAATACTTTCAGGAGCAACAAGCAAGACTTGTTAACACAATCATTAAAGTTAATACACAGATTACCCACAGCATGAAATTGCCTTTCATAATAGAGGGAACAAAAATCATGAAAAGATAAATAACTGCAAACGTCAACATACTGTTTAGTCTTCGAAAATCCTGAATTTTTCTTTTTAATCAGTGGTCGCTTATTCCTTCCCAAATATTTTAATAAAAATGTCTTGTTTTACAACAATAACAGCCACTCAGGTTTTTATATTCAGCAGATTAAACATGCGTAAGACAAAGACTGTAAAATAGTTATTCTTCCCATTGACCATAATGATATTCTTCCTTTCTATATTTAGAGACTATATTATGTCATTTAAAAGGAGAATTACTCAATAATTGCATTAAGTTAGTGCCATCACTTTGTCTGTTTGTGCTGTGGCTAAGTCACAAATTCAGTGAATTGGCAGCAGTCTTGGGCATCTAAATGGCCAGAAAAAGAGAGTTTTTCATAGTAGACGGTGCTCTTCACATCCAATTAACATGTTTTTGTTAATTACTTCGTTAATGTGCAAGAAATTTGGGTGGAACTTATTCCCCACAGATTGATGTAATTTTTGTGTTGCCCCCAAAAGTACAGAATAGAGACCTTCGGCCCACAGTCTAAAGGTTTTCAACAATTTTTGTTATTTTACATGGAGCAGAGGAAATTTAAATTTTCAAAATTTCCGGGAATTGGGATTGGAGTGTATTTTCCCTTTCCTTTAATAGTTCCCCTCATCTTTATAGATGTCATTATCATACCGCTTTCTTTCTAATGCAAAAAAAAACTTTGGCTGCTGTAGTTTCATAATCAAACATAATCCAGTGGTAGACGTTTTTGCGTATGATAGTGAAATTTTCCACATCATGATCCCACTTATGAAAAGCACAATAAATTTTCCACAACGGGCGAATATTTCTCTACCCCGCCCCCTTCCATAGCTACTATCTGTGTAGTAATTCTAGCCGTGATAGAGATTAAGTTTAAAATATTGATGGTAATTTTTAACTTACTTTGTTACCAACTCTTATCTATGCCCAAAAGTAGATTGTTGGATTTTTCCCCAGGGAACCGCGAGTACGTGGCGTTTTGTCTAGTAACCGAATAAGTCTAAAGTCAACCCTTAGGGTTGTACTATTTATTTCTTTATTAACAAAAATTGCATAAGTGGTAGGCAATGAATCCCTAAAGCAGAACAGTAGGCAATGAATCCCTAAAGCAGAACAGTAGGCAATGAATCCCTTAAGCAGAACAGTAGGCAATTAATCCCTAAAGCAGAACAGTAGGCAATGAATCCCTAGAGCAGAACAGTAGGCAATGAATCCCTAAAGCAGAACAATAGGCAATGAATCCCTAAAGCAGAACAGTAGGCAATGAATCCCTAGAGCAGAACAGTAGGCAATGAATCCCTAGAGCAGAACAGTAGGCAATGAATCCCTAAAGCAGAACAATAGGCAATGAATCCCTAAAGCAGAAGCTGCGCCACCAGATTGAGGGGCATTCTGGGAAAGACAAATTCTTCATTTTTTGTTATTTCAATAAGAAAATAATCACAGAAATTGGAAAAAGTTGCCTCTTGAAAGTAAAATTTCCCTCCAAATCATATGACGATTGTCAATTAACCTTGTGTAAAGTAACACTTTTAATATAATATGCAGTAAGACACATTTAAAAAAAGTGGTGGGCCAAATGAATGACTGTTGGGCTAAATGGTCAGCAATTCATAGTAGAAAAATGATGTTTTTGTTGAGGAAAATGTCCTCTGTTTAGTAATCTCACGGAATATTGGTGTGTTCAACTTTTGAATAATCAGACAAAACAAGGATATACTCGGCCGTCAAATAACCAAGTACAAAGCAGGGCTGTAATTTGAGGGGTGACACCCCCACGTTTACACAGAATTTAAAAACCACAAGATTTGGGACCAAACTTGTCCCCCTACTTTGTAGAGGAATACAGTATGGCTGCATGCCCCCCACCTCCCTCTCCCCACATACAGCATTATCCTTCATGTCAGTATGTGTGAAGAAATACAATCCAAAACAGGCATCATAAATATAACTTCATGCCTTGGCTTATAATATTCATGAACTTTATTATTCTTACAAAGTGCTCAATCAATGATACTTCAAAAGACACCTACACAGCGAAAAGGACAAGGGAGGGGCGAAACTCAAGAACAGGGCATTTATATGCATCATTGAATTACAACGGGTACAATCACATTGGTAAATAATTAAAATTAATGTTGAGACGGAGTATTCATATGCGTATTTAATGCACAGTGCAAAGGACTTAGCCTGAGTAGAATGACCCCAACTTTAGGAGGGTCATTCGCAAGTGCAAAGTCCTTTGAACCGTGCATTAACTACGCATATAAAAATGATGCCAAAACATTAACCTTTTTATAAAATTTCTGTGTTAAATTTGTTTAAAATGCATAAAAAAAGAAGAAAAAAGAATGAACCAGAACCAAAGGTTTTGTGGTTCCGATGCTTTTTCATAAACTGATTGATTTACAAATTTGTATTATCTGTCATGTCATTGCATATCATGAAATATTTGTTCCATGATATTTATTCATAAGCTACACCCACCATGCAGATAAGCCACACCCACCATGCAGATCAATAAAAATGTTGACATTAACATTTGTACAATTAACATCATCATTAAAGTATGATGCAAAAACAAATCGCTCATTTATCCTATTTCAAGAATTTGTCAGTCAGCCCCGCCTACTCATTAGCATTCATGACATCACTACCACAACATTAGAACATACGTACAGACCATGACCCATCTGTGTACCACATATAGCACAAATCTGATATACGGGTTTATGGTGTTTACATCCTTTAGCACTTTCACAATAAGCCACGCCCACCATGTATTTTTTATGTTGATAACATAACCATGTACACAATAACCAACAATATTATCATGCCCAATATGACGCAAAACAGATATACGGTTGCTCATTTAACACTTTTTTCAAAATTTTCACTTTAAGCCCTGCACACTTATTAAAGGAATATTCACATGTTTTTTTCGTAACCTTTCAGAAAAAGGAATTTCTTTTTAGAAACAATGTGACAAAAATCATCTTGATACTGTATGTTTTTCCTACCAGGAGATATTCAAATTTTAATGTTCACAAAAAATGCCAATAAAGGAATAGGAAAAGGCTCAGTATGACATCACAGCAACACATTCTCCCACAAAGTTGATGTATTTCTTTAAAATCTATCATCCTTTTTTTTTTATATACAATGCCAAATATACCCTACTTCAATAACTTTTGGAAAATTGTTTCTAATCATACAGAAACAACAAATTAGTGTTCAAAGAATTACATAAACATTTGCAATGGAATTGCCTCTATGGCATGATCAAACATGAATTCATCATGCAGTACAAAAACTTTAAAATGCAATTGGGAAATATTCAAAAATCCATTTCTCCTGAACGGAATATGATATCAACTTGATTTTTGTACTAAAATGGCTCTAAAAGTATGTTCTTTCAAATATAATTTTACAAAAAACCATGGGAATGTTCCTTTAATATGCATGAATCACCACCACAAACAATACATCACATCTGCAGAGACCATGAGCTATTTGTGTACTACACATGATGTAAATCCAGTACATAGTTTTTGATATATCGTGTTTACTTGTGCTTTTCGTTTACAAAATCATATTACGCCCCGCCCACTATGCATATTAATGAAATTCAACGTTTTTATATTATAAAAACATACACACTAGCTCAGATCATAATAATAACAAATATTAAACAAAACAGACATGTGATTGTAAAAATAAGAGCATTTTAAGATTTCTACTACTCATTAATATGCATGATATCACCACTAAAAACAATAGGGCACATCTACAGACCATGGGCTATGTGTGTACCAAATATGACATGAATCCATTTTACCGTTCTTGAGATACTGTGTTTACAAGCTCTTTTCAGCAAAATCATATTACGCCCCGCCCACTATGCATATTAATGAAATTCAAAGTTTTTATATCGTAAAAACATACACACTAGCTAACATCATAATAATAACAAATATGAAACAAAACAGACATGTGATTGTTAAAATATGAACATTTCAAGATTTTACATTAAGCCCCTGCCTACTCATTAATATGCATGACATCACCATCAAAAACAATAAGGCACATCTACGGACCATGGGCTATCTGTGTACCACATACGACATGAATCCAGTGTATTGTTTTTGAAATATCGCGTTTGCGAGCTGGCCATTACAAAGATACATACATACACACACACACAGTAATCTGTTGAAATTCTGAATTCATTTACGAAAAATGATCTTGAATATCAAAGCTTTGCATAAAGTAATGAAAACATCATGAAATAAATATCAAACCATTTTAATTGTAGAATATTATACCACAGAGTGAGTGCATGAGTTCAAAGGGCACTAGTGACATCATAGTCCTATTAAAACACCATTGTAGTTTCAGACTAAACAGCCGAATTATTTGTTCTTAGAAAACCCTGAGCTCACCCTTATCTCCTCTTTGCTTAAAGAACTAGTGGCACTTGGGGCAACTGGTTAGATTGTGTGACTATTAACTGTAAATCATGACAATATCCAAGAAAGTCCACCAGAATCGTTTAAACAGTAACCATTTTACAGCTTTTTCAATTTTCAGACCAATATTTTCCGGAACTTTTGCAAATCTATGATGCCATCCGTTAATAAGCTCTGTATTTTCTTATGCAAATTTATTACTTTTCAATCTTTTGCAACAAAAGACTAAAGGAATAAAGCTATTTTGATCAAAAAGTTAAAAAAGTTAAGCTTACTGTAAAATGTTAGAAGTCATCAATGGTCAATCTTGTGAATGCCTTATACTTATTATATCAATAATATTGCATTTAAAATTTTTTCCTGGAAGCTTGAATAATCGCTGGATGGTATGAGGGCCCTTATCATGTATTCATAAGACTCCATCAAGCCTTCTTGTTACTAGTACCTCATCGAGGCCGGGAGTCCGGCACTGCAGGGCCTGAAACACATATAACTAACGCCAATGTAAATAATCTTTTACAAGAAAATGTTCTGCACAGAATTTGATATTCTTCTTCTACATAAACAATAGTTTGTTAAATGTCACTAGTGTTTCAGTGAAAAGTTCTCAGTAAGAGCTTCTATTTTCAAAATGGATTTCTATTGTCAAAATGGACTGGAATAAAGCCTTCACATTACCATTTGACTCCTTTTTTGGTACTGAATAAACTCTGTATTGGAATAGCTAGCTAAATTTTTGTTTGCTATTCTGGTACAGAGTTTGTTAAGTACCAAAAAAGGAGTAAATGGTAATGTGAAGGCTTTATTCCAGTCCATTTTGACAATAGAAATCCATTTTGAAAATAGAGCTGTTTCAATTAACTTCAAGATTCCATATCCCCAAAATGACTGGACAATATATCCTAGGTTGTTTGTTAGTCCTCTCTCATATGTCTGAACACTGAACTAATTCTTTATATTAGTGTTTCCCCCTCCTATCCAGGGGTGTACTGACAACAATGTCTGAATGTGAAAACTCTCAAAATAGACCGTAGGTACCATTTATTAACACACCCACTACAGATCCTCATTGAAATGCCAGTAATATATGCACTGAATGGCAACTATGCAATGAATGGCAAGAAAAGAACCACCTCTCCAGACTGATGATGTACTTTCTTATCAACTTTTTCTGGCAACTTCGCAGCCATTCTGCCAGGGAATGAAGTCCATCAAAGGTGTCTTGTACTTTGGAAGCAGATGCTGAATGTGTGGAAGCTTGTCCAAATCAGAAATATCACCATCATCTGTACGAACAAGGAAATATAAGTTATTTTAAATGAATAATCCTGTGAATAAGGGTGTTTCAGCTGATGTCATGAGGTCACATGACTTTGTTTACATCGCCATTTTGTAGGACAGACTGTCTTCTGCTATACACTTACATACGTTTGCATGTTGTTATATAAGATTACTTCTGTAACTAGTATGCCAGAAACTTGCTGTGCCGTTGGTTGTACTAATTAGACGTGTTTAGAATCCACTGATTAAGATTACTTGAAGTACTTGGAGGGTATCTTTTTTTTTAAATAACATTTTATATTAAAAAATTAATTCGTCTGGCCAGTCCATTTTAACCAGAGTGTGTTTATATGCCCAGCATGTTTTACATGCCCAGTGCGTGTTTTCATCACCAACGCATGCTAGCGCGTGTTTTATAGTCTGTTTGTTTTACGTGTGATGTGACTGAGCTGTGTGAAAATCAGAAGTGTGAAATACTTAACGCACAAAGCTCTGACCTGCAAAATGGCTCCCAGTGAATTTAGAGTCATGTAATGAAATCCCTGTATAGGTGAAAAAACCATGTGCATGTCTTATTCCATTTAGAAGTTACTGCATTCAAAAATTTCACCAGTATGTTGACATGTGACCTAACGGTGTAGTGACATGTGACCTAACGGTATACAGTGACATGTGACCTAACTGTGTACAGTGACATGTGACCTAACTGTGTACAGTGACATGTGACCTAACGGTGTACAGTGACATGTGACCTAACGGTGTACAGTGGCATGTGACCTAATGGTGTACAGTGACATGTGACCTAACGGTGTAGTGACATGTGACCTAAGGGTATACAGTGACATGTGACCTAATGATGTACAGTGACATGTGACATAATGGTGTACAAAGACATGTGACCTAATGGTGTACAGTGACCTAATGGTGTACAGTGACATATGACCTAATGGTGTACAGTGACATGTGACATAATGGTGTACAGTGACATGTGACCTAACAGTGTACAGTGACATGTGACCTAACGGTGTACAGTGACATGTGACCTAAGGGTGTACAGTGACATGTGACATAACGTGTACAGTGACATGTGACCTAACCATGTACAGTGACATGTGACCTAATGGTGTACAGTGACATGTGACCTAACGATGTACAGTGACATGTAACCTAATGGTGAACAGTGACATGTGACCTAATGGTGTACAGTGACATGTGACCTAGTGGTACATGTGACCTAACTGTGTACAGTGACATGTGACCTAGTGGTGTACAGTGACATGTGACCTAATGGTGTACAGTGACCTAATGATGTACAGTGACATGTGACCTAATGGTGTACAGTGACATGTGACCTAACGGTGTAGTGACATGTGACCTAACGGTGTACAGTGACATGTGACCTAACGGTGTACAGTGTGATGTCATAACTTCAGATCCAAGACAAATGTATTTCTTTGAAAATTCACTGCATTTTTCTAAATTATTGGAAATATTTTTTGTGTCATTATTGAAATGAAGTATGACATCATGCACTTTATAAGAACATTCTTTGCCCACCTGCTCATGTACCTTGCATTCTAAATGAAAGAAAAATAAGTCTAAATTCATTGAAATACATACAAAGAATTATCTTTTATCTGCAATCATGACATCACATTCTACACTGCAAGATCACTTTTCAACACACTAATGAAATCTTTAAAATGCATAACTAAACACAATAAGATATCAACAAGGTTTTTCTACCAATTTGTTTCTGAAACCTATATCAAACCTTTTTATGTTTGTTTGATGAGAGTTTAACGGCACCACAACAGCAAGGGTCAAATTGTGCCTGAGAGGTTAGATCATTCCAAAGGTTGGAAGGAGAGTAAACAGGGGAGACTGAGAGAAACACGAGAACTAAAATCCAGAAAGCTGAGATCGAGAGAGGAGGTGTTTGGGTGAAAAAATAATGTAGAGAGAGAGGGGGTGGGGAAGGAGGACTAAATATGGTTGTAGAGGGGAGCATGATGAAGGGAGGAGATCATTTTATCTGTAGGTTTTTTTGGAAGAGCTCGGCTATTGAGTTGTGGGCAGCGAGGGAAGCTCTGGGAAGGTTGTACAGAAGGCAAGGAGAAACCATTAAAATAATGCAGAAGTATCTCCCTTAACTTTTAAAAGTATTTTATTCCCACACCTATCCGAACCACATAAGACTGGAGACAGATCAGATAATGGATTGTGCCAAATAAAAACTTAAATGAGCGCCATGTAATATAGCTCACTAGATATGAAGGGATCAAGCATTTGTGGTGCACGTATTTACAATGTGGGTACTGGATATGAAGGGATGAAGCATTTGTGGTGCACATATTTACAATGTGGGTACTGGATATGAAGCATTTGTGATGCACATATTTACAATGTGGGTACTATTGTCAAGGGTTTTTACCACCACCCTCTACTTTCAAAGCCTCATTTGCAGGTCTGAGTAGACTTTCAACATATTGTATGCTTAGATGCTTCCGATAACGAAGGTGTTCAGATCAGTTACGGATTTTGTACCCCAATGGTGCTTCCCTAATCTGAAAGCTTTAAAGAGCTCAAATCGTCATATGGACACAATATTTAGAATTCCATTCAAATTGCTTGATGGTTGAAATTGCTGCACAATTCATTGGCTCTTATTTCCAGGTATATATTTTCTAAAACTCGATGAAATAGCCCAGTTGGTTAAGGCAATGGGATTCGGTTCTTTTTCAAACAAACAGTCGTGAGTTTGAGGCCCACCAGCTCCATTAAAACCAATAGAAGTGGCGGAAGATGTTGAATCTAGGGGGCACAGGATCTGAGGGGCACTTTCCAGCTGTCGTATTTTCAAAGCATGTAGCACAGCATTAGCAGAAGCTATATAGGGTGGAACCTCCTCCCCACCGGAAAATTCACTTTTATCGGTCCTAAAATTACCAGTGACCCATTTGTCCTGTTTTTGTTTTTTTACAGCTTCAAAAATTCAAGATATTTTTTATTCCAAATTTTGGAAAAATAGAACAAATTTATACCAATATCTACAAAAATTGAAAAATTTATACAACAAAAGTCTTGAAATCGGAAGGATTTAGACTTATAGATCATGATTAGCCAATTTTATTGGTCATGAATCAGAACATATTTAATGCCTAAAATAATGTGAAAGGCAAATAAGGGGTCAAGTACTTTGAATTATTATTCAGGAAGCCATAATTTTCTTGCTGAGAATAAATTTGACTTGGTATATCAGTATACATTAGACCAGATGGCCCAAATTCACACCCAGTCTTCATCTGTTCATGAAGTCAATGGCAGAACCCAAATTAAAGGCACTCCACGATTGTTATTTACTTGATGTTTGTGTTACTTTCTTCAATCTGTCAATAAACTGATAAAAAATCAATCATAATAAGGGGACTTCAATATATTTTGATATCTTATATAACACTTTTTTATCTCTGTAAAGGGGTACCTTTTAATTTTTACAAAGAAGATGAGAGAGGTCACGTCAGTTTTATGTCATGACAATGGTTCCGGTCCAAATAGTAAGTTTTTCCTTACATGGCCCATTCCAAAGATGCCCTTTAATGAAATCTAAAGACGGGTAATTTTCATCTAGTGACTACTATTGTAGTATTATCATACTAATATTTCACTTCTACATTTTTCTTTCTGACAAACACGTTGAAAAAAAATTAAATTTCTTGTAACGTAGCCTAATGCACTGTGCATGAAACTTCACACACACAACGTGCCACTGTCTGACTGTACGAACAGACAGTACATGGATATTGCGTACACAACCGGAAGTGACATGGATATTGCGCACACAACAGGAAGTGACATGGATATTGCATACACAACCGGAAGAGACATGGATATTGCGTACACAATCGGAAGTGACATGGATATTGCATACACAACTGGAAGAGACATGAATATTGCGTACACAATCGGAAGTGACATGGATATTGCATGAACAACCGGAAGTGACATGGATATTGCATACTCGACCGGAAGTGACATGGATATTGTGTACACAACCAGAAGTGACATGGATATTGCGTACACAACTGGAAGTGACATAAATGTTCATATCTCATTACACAATTTTACTGAGACAAGCCTCCCTTTTAATGGAAACCAAATTGAGATTTTGAAAGTAAATTTTATTTTAAAATAAATTCGAGGTAAAAAAAGTTACAAACAAAATGATGGTCTGAATCTTAAGTGCACCGATCCACATCTGTGTAAAATATTGTGTCTATCCATCCCAAATTTGACAATATTGGAAAGTAAATGCATTTTTTTTGTGACTATTTATCAATTTTGAAATGATCTTAAAATAACCAACGACAATAGAATGTTCTTCTTTTAAAGATTCTTACAATTGAATTTTCTATGTGATAGCATAAATGTCAAAGATGAATTTCATTTCCTAGCAGTTTGCACTAGTTATGATAATTTAAGAAGCAAGTTCTTGCCTAATCTTGCACTACAGTACATCCTACATTTCACAATTTTGTAAAGCACCCAAAGCAGAAAAAGTACGTATCTGATATTGCAAATTTTCTTTTACAGGCTCTGAAATTTAGAAGCGATTGTCTTAAAGAATAATAATCTTGTATATATTTCTTTGTTTTGTAATTCTTCCTCTCAATTGATGTATGTGAATTTGTTATTATGTTATGGGCCGGAGGCCTAAAGCAGACAGAATAAATTACAAATTACAAAATTGAATTTTGCAAGTGAAGTTGGTAGCCGTAGAGCTTTTAAGTTATGCTGTTAAAGAAAAAAAATCATTTTTGAGAAATAAAGAATTATGTTAACCATGCTTTTTTTACAGTACTTTTGTTTCACATCCAACATATGAAAATATGCATAAAAATGAGCGGAATTCAGACATGAAAATTTAAATAGGAGTAAAATGAACAATTTCAAATTAATTCTGATGAGAATTAAATCTGTTATTTTCTGGATTTTTAATGGATTTTATAGAATATAGTTACTGTTTCCTTAACCCATTTATAGACCTTTTCAGTTGTGTCGAAAACCAATTAATGGAATTCAAATACTAATAACTAATGTGATACAACATCAAAATATTTCATGTCGTTACCTGGGCTCGTTTCCTCTACACCATTACAAAACTGGACATTACTGGAACAACCACTGCAAGGCATGGGTGGGTCTGGCGGTCTACAACAAGAAAACCACAAACAAAGATTTTAAGCCATTTCTTATTAATATGAAAGCACCACACACTCTGGGGAATCATTCATTGAGTATCAAAGGATTAATTAAGATTCCTATAGATTGACACTAAACAGTTTAACACTTTTTGTAGAAACTATTCACTAAGAATTCATGAGCTTGACACTGAGCAAGATGAGAGAACCTTTCCTCTCTGACTGCCATGCCACATTTCATCATCATGCATCAATGAGTAAAGTATACTCAAATAAATGAAGATTTCTTTTGTTATGCAAATCAACCTAACCAGTTCGCACACATAACCCAAATACATTTAGCAAATAAAATTACCACTGTGTAAAAGAAAAACAAATATTTCCTTTATAATATACTGTACATTGATATACCTGACCATAAACTAATTGTTTGATTATTAACGGATTAGTTCTGAGCAAGTTCATCTCATTTGACAGATGAAATCAAAAGAAACAAAATGCTGAAAAAAGCATTCAAAAATCTTATTTTGCAAAGGAGAAATTTAAGTTTGGTATCATTTGTGTAAAGATGACTGAAATCAGACTAGTTGTGACATCACAACCTCAGATTTTTTGGCTTGAAAACCATTGGATTTGTGAAGAAAGTTTGAAGACAAATAATTCAAATAGCAAAAAATTTATTAATGTTCTTCAATTACATTTATAAATATAGACTTACTACACCAGCCGATTCTACACAGATGAGACAGAACTTTCCACTTCAATATCTCCTTAACGCAATAAGATATTGAAGAAGTTTCTTTACCATTTTTCTATTTTAGTCATTTTTTATATTACAAGAACATGCTGACCAATGAACTAATCCTTTAATTAAATTCAAATCTGTCTATTACTGACAAAAGGAACAAAGAAAACTAACCTTTTTGCTTTCTTGTGATAGGTTGTTTCATTACTTGACTCCTCTTGCCCGACCAACCCTTGTTCGTCAGGTCCGTGGCTTGAATTATTTGGTCCGTCTGAGTTTTGATCGCTATCTTCTCGATCTGATCCCTGATTGGTTGTGTCCCTGTTGGAGCTTGAGTGCCAACCAATCCTCTGCTCATCCTCCTCTGATGGGGGATCGTCTGTCGACAAGACTAATAACACAAAAATTTAATACAGATATGCAAATTAGTGTTGCTGCTCTTGTAGGGTATAAATTAAACAAATCTTAATATAAATTCAATGCTTATGAGTGTAGCTTCTCAGAAAATGGGTGAGTAAATATAGTACCTCCATACCTTATTTTATATTAGCTTTATGCTAAAACCACAATTTAAAGAGCAAAAGCAATTTGTTAATCAAAAATATGGGCATTTTGGAGAGATATCACTGATACCACTTTAAATTACTTGTTCTTAATCATTTTAATTTTTTAGCAACTGTTCAAGCAGCCCAAATGATAATTTGAGGTTAACAATATTACCTGGACCTTCTCTGATATCGTCTACAGTTAACCTGTTAAACAGGTTAGAAAATTGGTTGCTTGACAAACAAAAGGTGGAAACTCTGATTGAGTCTACTTAAATAGTTTTGATCCTGAATTTTTTGACATTTTTGAAAAGCCTTGTCACCCCTCTATTGAACAAACCCGTCACGGAGGAAAATGCTCCCGAACCCATAGGATGCCAATAATAAGCACATGTGTAACATCATCAAACTCAGAAACAGACTAAATATCAAAAAAATGTCAGGTGTGAAATTTGATTAGAGCCCTTTATCAAAATGTTTTCTTCCGTAATGTTTTTGCATATACTTAACAAAATTCAAACCTTTGATCAGAATTCCTTGCAATTCTTACTGTTTTAACCAGCAAATGTATTTAACCGTAAACCTGTTAATTAATATTTCTTATGCCTAATGATGCTCAATAGACTCACACTCCATATTCTGTCTCTTCCTAAATAATAGTTATTTTCTGTTTTTTAATGAGTGCATTCAATCTTTACTTATTGTATTTAAATGTCTCTTTTACATGATTTTAAGCCTTATCTAAAATTAATAATTTTTAGTAAAAAACAGTGTCTTTTATATGATTTTAAGTTGTATCAGTTTAATAATTTAAGCTATTCATGTTAATTTTATTAATATCTGTCCTATCTTTTTAAAAATTATAAATCATACCATTTAATTTTCAAGCAGTTGAAGGAGAATTCTGAAACCAGAACATCAATGATGTTGAAGCTCAACTTTATCCAAAAATGTTCAAAAGAGTAGTAAAAATAATATCAAAGGCCATTTTCAAGTCAAGTTTTGCTTAAAAAAATATATTTATGGTCTACTGTGTCATTTAATAGTATTTTATAAGAAGCAATTTATTCTTTGCAATATTCCCATTGATTATACTCTAACATTGTCGTCCTTTCTTTCAATTAGTTTACAAGTTTGAAAATGCGGCAATCATATGTGAAACCAAAGACGTATGAACACATTTAGTGGAACTAAACAATAAGCAAGGCTTTCACACATGTCTGTTTTATGAGGCCATGCCCCCAATCCAAAAGACCAAGTTATTTCACATTAAAATGTGTAAATTCAGCTGGAGGCAGCTGATGTCAAAACCAAAGCTGTTTGGAGATTCAATTGACTCTATGTCCTACACATGTGTTAGCTAAAGATAATAAATTCCCTCCAAAAAAAAAGAAACCTGTAGAATTGGGGGATTCGCAGGAAGTATACTTCATCCCCCTCGCAACACTATTTCAGAGAAAACAATATTTAAATCTTTCATACTGACAATACTTCTCTTACTATTTGACTGGCAATTTTCTTATTTTTGTTGGCTAAAAGTAGTTTACTTTCCTGAAGGGAAAATCATAGAACTCCAAGGGACTTTCCCAATAGAATCCAAGGAAGTACACTTTAGGCCCCTCCAGCAATAATTTGTATAAACAAATATATTTTCACCATTCATAAGATAATTAACAAGATATCTCTTACTAAGATTGTATCTTCATTTTTCTTGTTAAATTTCCTCAAATGAAGGATAATTCCATCATCATCATCATCATCCATGGTCATCATCATCATCATCATCATTATGTATTTTACATATATATATATATATATATACACTGTATATATATATATATATATCTATAACTATAATATATATATCTATAATATATATATACTATATATATATATATATATATTATTATATATTATTATATATATATATCTATCTATCTATATATATATATATATATATATAATATATATATATATATATATATATATATTATATATATATATATATATATATATATATATATATATATATATTAATATATATATATATATATATATATATATATATATATATATATATATACTGTATATATATATCTTTATATACATACATTTTTAAATCTTTTTTTCGGGGGGGGGGGAGGGGAGGGCGGGGGGAGGGGAGGTCCTTCCTCCAAATCACCAGGAGAAAGAAGCTTCAGTCCCCACTTTTTCAGATCACAGCACTTAATTTGAAATTTCAACTTAAAAAGCAAAAGAGTTTCATAAATCAATACATTATTACTGTTTTAATTTTCAAGCAGTTGAAGGAGAATTCTGAAAAAAGGTGAGAAAGTAACAAAGAGCAATAAGTTGAAAGATCCTAACCATACGGATAATCTGATGGCAACAGGAGGTAAGGAGCCAGGACGATGGAGTGTATGTCCTGCTTGGTGATGCAGTCTGTGACGAAGGAAGCGTGAAACACCGCTATATCGCCCCACAGGAAATCTACCTGGCCAAACAACCTCAAACAAATGAAAAGTAAAATCTGTTAGATTCGCAATAAATGTAAAACACATTTTGTTTCAATGTTTGTACTTTTAGGCACATACCAGGGAAAGCACGAGTATTTTACAAGTGACATGTTTTCAATGTGAACCCAAGGAATTTGCCAATTTCTAATATGAGTAAAAGTAAATATGCAATGATTCCATGGGGTTGGCATTGGCATTATAATTCCCCAAACTGACTCAAGCGAAACTAGCGGTGACAATTAACTCTTACTTGAATAAAATATTAAATCCTTCTGGGAAAATGAAGGCTTATATAGGTTAGTGTTTATCCCTGGTTGCAAGCGTACGATGAGAGAACTTGAATCCCCCGGATGTGACACCAGTCCATTCCAGACTGGAGCAATCAGAAATGAAGTATATCTTGCTCAAGAACACAACATGGTACCATGAGTGGGAATCTAACCCAGTAGCATTTGAGTTTTAGTCAGACAGTGACAGACACTCTATCACCAGAGTTGCCAGTCCATTCCAGACTGGAGCAATCAGAATTGAAGTATATTGCCAGTCCATTCCAGACTGGAGCAATCAGAATTGAAGTATATTGCCAGTCCATTGTCCATTCCAAAAAATTGAAGTATATTGCCAGTCCATTCCAGTGGTTATAACCACTGGGAAAAATAAGAATTGCGGAGTGGGAAAATGAGAACCTCTTCACCAGAGTTGGGAAAAAAATGAGTTATAAAATGAGAATTCGCGGGAAAAATGAGAATTTGCGGGAAAATGAGAATTCGCGGGAAAATGAGGAAAAAAAGAATTTTTTTTTCATCCAAAAAAATTGTTGTTAAATATTTGCTCTAAAAATGTCACCTGTGTAATTAAACCCAGAAATCACTTTTCTGGGTTTAATGATTGACAGCTTGTTTTAACCAATCACAGCACAAATTTACCTAGCAACAAAATCTAAGTGGGGGGAAAACATCCTACGCGGTACTGGTACAGTACAGCTAGCTAGCGGCGCGTGTTCATGTAGTCAATGCAACTTACTGTACAAAACAAATTTCTCACATTTAAGTCGCACATGGCACCCCATGTCCCACATGGCACCCCATGTCCCACATGGCACCCCATGTCCCACATGGCACCCCATGTCCCACATGGCACCCCATGTCCCACATGGCACCCCATGTCCCACATGGCACCCCATGTCCCACATGGCACCCCATGTCCCACATGGCACCCCATGTCCCACATGGCATCCCACCCCATAACCCACATGGCATCCCACCCCATGTCCCACATTGCATCCCACCCCATGTCCCACATAGCATCCCACCCCATGTCCCACATGACATCCCATGTGGCATTCCATCACATGTCCCACAGGGCATCCCATCCTATGACCCACATGGCATTCCACCCTATGTCCCACATCCCATGTCCCAAATGACATCACACCTCATGTCCCACATGACATCCCATGCCCTGTTCCACATGGCATTCCACCATATCTACCACATGGCATTCCACCATACAATGTCCCACATGGCATTCCACCATTATCCCACATGGCATCACACGCTGTGACCCACATGGACCCCATCCTACATGTATGTCCCACATTAATCCAACCATATGTACCACATGACATTCCTCCCTATGTCCCACATGGCATTCCTCCGTGTCCCGCATCAGTGGCTTCCCGCCTGATGTCCCACATGGCATCCCACCTATGTTCCACATGGTATCCCTCCCAATGACATCCTACTTTATGTCCCACATGGCATCACATCCCATGTCCACATGGCCTCCTACCCTATGTCCCACATAGCCTCCTATCCTGTGTCACACATGGCATCCTACCTTATGTCACACATGGCATCCTACCTTATGTCACCCCAACCTATGTCACACTGTGTTACTCGTGGCATCCCACCATGTCCCACATGGCATTCTACCCTGTTCCACATGGCATCCCACTCCGTGTCCCACATGGCATCCCACCCCATGTCCCACATGACATCCCATAGGCTCCATAAGAAGTCTCATCCTAGCTATCACAGTCCCTGATTGAGCATACTATGCATGAAAGTGTCAGTTCATATAATAACTTATATGCAAATGACTTGTTGAAATGGGGTGGGACGCCATGTCCCATATGACATCCCATGTCCCACATGACATTCCACCCTATGTCCTGCATGGCATTCCACCATATATCCTACATGACATTCCACCCTGCATGTTCCACATGGCATCCCACCCCATGTCCCACATGGCATCCCACCCTATATCTCACATGATGTCCCATAGGCTCCATAAGAAGTCTCATCCTAGCTATGCACAGTCTCTGATTGAGCATACTATGTATGAAAGTGTCACTTCATATAATAACTTATATGCAAATGACTTGTTGAATAAGAAAAAAAGGTGGAGTCAAATAATTATGCCTGGTATAGCCCTTGGTGTATACAACATGGTAAACATTATATCATATGTCCCTCATGGCCCCAATCCATATCCCACATGGCTTCCCTCCCTATGTCCATATGCAATCTTGTTACACTCCCTGACTAAGCATACTGAATAAAAAGGTCTGGTCAGGTCATATACTGTAGCAACTTTATGCAAATGAATACAAACAATAATAAAGGTGGAGTTTAATAATCATGCCTGATACAACTGTTGGTGCCTAAATATTTTGAAGAATTTTAAGGATTTTAAATGAAGAATATTGGAAAATTATATCATTTTACAGTTACCTTCTAAGAAAATATTAAATGTTTTGTAGACTTTTTAAGGAAACTAGTCTTCAATCCTGTCTTAAGGATCTCTGAAAAACTTCAACATTTTATAAGGAAATTCTAACCTTCCATAAAATATCTGAAGAAACTTTAAGTTTTTCTGAGGAACTCTGAAGAAACTTTAACATTTTCTGAGGAATTCTCAAAAAACTTTAAGATTTTGAGGAAATCTCAGGACAAATCTGTGGATGGACAGCCGGACAACCGGATGGACGGCCGGACGTAATCGGCACTACATAGGTTCGCAATATGCGTCACATGCGAATCAAAAAGGGGAATGGGGTAGGGAATTACAATTCTCGTAAAACATTACAGAAACATAACGCTATAACATATGTAGTCCTCATAAAGCTGGTTTGTTCCAACAGTTTTGTCCAAAATTGTAGGCCATGCACTAATGCCAACAGCGAGCAGTCTCTATTATGTCCTCTACAACATACTTCACACAGCTAAAAGGGAGTCTCGGTCAAACAGAGAAGAGAGTCTCTTTTACTAAGTCATGAAAATTTTCAAATAACACAAGTCTAACTTTTCTTACTTGTATCCTTCAAGTATTACATAATTATTCATTAAATATAATTGCAATTAATTTAAACATGATGAACTTCCAAAGCTGTTAAAAAACTGGTCTTCCAACCCCTTTTCATGAAACCCCAATTTAGACTCAAATCACTTAGTTTTGGTTGCAAATCATCTGTATGAATAAGCCTCATTCAGAATAATCTATTGTGCCTCATCCTCACTTTGCTTGAGTGCACTTTTACACAAAAGCTCCATTTATGCAATAACTGACAAGCTGATAAGTGGCCAATTCACATAACACTGAGGCTTTGTGTATGGCTTAACACTGGAAGAGTTGTGGTTTTGTGTTAATGATTTAAGAAAAGGTTATCGTATATCGGGGTTGGAAATTTAATCTCCTGATCAAACAGTCGGGACATAAAAGCTATAGCATTATAAGTTCGTAATGACATTGTTACTACAGGTTTTCAGTATCATCACATGCATTAAAAGTGTTGTCAAATATTTCTTCTATTTTTGACCAGGTGCTTCTTTTACCATTAACTTTTAATATGTCTTACCATTTAGTGCTGTCACGAAATGGCTCTGGCTCTATTACGTATAGTATATCGTGGAGAAAAATGTTGTGATATATCGTAGTATCACAATACTTTTCAAGAAAACTGACTCAAGATACAAATTGTTAATATTACTAAAGTTATATGATCATTGAGTTACAATTTACTCCATGATATGATGAACGCAAGACAAAATAATTTGCAGATCTAGCAGACGACATGATCGCGTGACTATTACGTTTATCATGCACGTGTTTGGTAATTCAGCCAATGTGACCATGAATCATCGAAGTGAGAGCCTGAGTGGCACATTCTGGACCAATTTTTTGTTCTTTTTGCCAACTTACATCGGCGCGTGCCAGTGTGTAGTGACGGAGTACAATTTTTGATTATTAGTTTTTGTTTCACGATTATTTTGCACATTTTTAATGGCCTGAACTTGACTTTTAGATTTAGTACCGTAACGTTAGAATTGTAACGTACAAAGTAGCCTAGCCTACTTGTGCAAATTTTTTTTAATGGAGTATTAGTTTTTGGTATCGCGATATGTCGCGAGAGACATATTTTATGTCGTAGGAAAAGAGATATCGCAATATCACGATAATCGATATGTCATGACAACACTACTTACCATGTTGTGTCTTCATCATCAGGATCCTCACTAAACAAAAACTGAGCAGTCCTCCATTCGTCAGTGATGAGACCACCATTTCTTTCTGTCGAGGAAGAGAGTAGCAAACTTAATTGTCTATTACCAATAATTTCTTAAATCTACCTTATTCATCTTAAAGAACATAATTGTTATCAAACCTTTGCTAAAGATCAACTGTTGAAACACATTATCATAAAAAAAATATATAAAAAATACATCTTTAAATTAAATTAATCACAGAAATAAGGAAAAGATTTATTTGAAATTGCTGATCTTGATGGAAATATTTGGTCAAAACCAAGATATCAATGATCTATGTTTTTGGCTTTTCAGAAAGTTCAAGAAGCAAAAGTTGGTCTTAATTTAGAAATCAGGCAGAAAATTAGCAAAAGTGGTCCAAAAGGCAGTAAAGCACCAAAAATTGCTTAAAATTAGCTACCGTTATGTTTACTTTTTTAAACTTTATTGCAGTCCTTCAACTAAATCTGTTCTTGTTTGTTTGTTATCACCTAACCCAACCAACCCAACAAAATACCTTTCTACCAAAATGGTTTTCTTTTCTTTATTTGGTCATATACTCCTATAGGATAAACAAGTGTATAAAAGGCAATTCTATTTCATCAAATTAAATTTTGCCTCCCAAACTGACCTAATTCTTGGGCAAAGTTGTGTTACAGCAAATGAAAAATACTTAAAATTGAAAGCTTTTTCACTAAAAATATCATAAACCTGCATATTTTCTTGAATATCCTCAAATGAAGGATAATTCCATACTTTTCATCATCATCATCATATCATATCATCATCATCATCATCATCATATCATATCATCATCATCATCATATCATCATCATCATATATATATATATATATATACATTTTTTTGGGAGGGTCTCCTTCCGTCCAAATCACCAGGAGAAAGAAGCTTCAGTCCCCCACTTTTTCAGATCACAGTACTTAATTTGAAATTTTAACTTAAAAAGCAAAATCAATACATTATTACTGTTTTAATTTTCAAGCAGTTGAAGGAGAATTCTGAAAAAAGGTGAGAAAGTAACAAACAAGCAATAAGTTGAAAGATCCTAACCATACGGATAATCTGATGGCAGCAGGAGGTAAGGAGCCAGGACGATGGAGTGTATGTCCTGCTTGGTGATGCAGTCTGTGACGAAGGAAGCGTGAAACACCGCTATATCGCCCCACAGGAAAACTACCTGGCCAAACAACCTCAATTTTCAGCTATTTGTGTTATGATAAATTTTGTCACTCATAATTATCAATACAGTCAACATACAACTTCTACTGTTTTCCAATTTATTTGAAACAGAAGATACAAGTGAACATATGCTAAGATAACATTTTTCCATATATGGTAAAAATGATTAAATACTTATATTTCTATAAATTATTTTGTTGACTTGATAAGCTTGTACATTGGAGAACTCCCACTAGTGTTAACCTGTATAAGCCTTTATGTTATTATTACATATTTCAAACAAGTCGCTTACTCCATGACAGGATTGTGTTCTCTTTAACACTGGATGAAAACCAAGCTTTGATGTTATTAAAAAGCACTGCATATTTCTGTTGGCTTTTAAGACGTTTGCTTCTTCTAAGTTTCTTTGAGTCATGATATGATGAAGACATCGAAGAAAGATGAAAGGTGAACTTTAGAACACATCATTTTCTAGTGATATAAATATCTCATGCAGTATGCATAATACTTACAATTAGTGTTGTCATGACATAGATTATCGCGATATCTCTTTTCCCACAACATGAAATATGCATCTCTCGACATATCGCGATACCAAAAACTAAATCTGAACTTTAAAATTTTCGCGCAATTAGGCTAGGTTACTTCATACATTCGTTACAATTCTGATGTCACTGTACTAAATCTAGAAGTCAAGAATAGGTCATTAAAAACGTGCAAAATAATCATGAAACATAAAAACAACTAATTAAAATTCATGATCCGTCACGCCACACTGGCACGCTCCGATGTAAGTTGGCAAAAAGAACAAAAAATAGGTCCAGAATGTGCCACTCAGGCTCTCACTTCGATGATTCATGGTCACGTTGGCTGAATTACCAAACACGTGCGTAATACGTGATGGATGTAATAGTCACGCGATCATGTCCTCTGCTAGATCTGCAGATCTTTTTATTTCTTGCATATCATGGAGTAAATTGTAACTCCATGATCATATAACTTTAGTGATATTAACAATTTGTGTCATAAGTCAGTTTTCTTAAAAAGTATCGCGATACACGATATACCGCGATATTTTTCTCCACGATAATCG
>JAIGNY010002519.1:0-47418 GCA_020152595.1 Chiridota heheva
AGCACTCAGCCTTTTGTATCATATGTGCATTCCCTACTTCATTAAAATGAGCACTCAGCCTTTTGTATCATCTGTACATTCCCTACTTCATAAAAATGAGCACTCAGCCTTTTGTATCATCTGTGCATTCCCTACTTCATTAAAATGAGCACTCAGCCTTTTGTATCATCTGTGCATTCCCTGCTTCATTAAAAGGACAAAATGTGAGTGTGTATTATTCTGTAGCATTTAAAATATTATAATACTTTTCTTATATGTAATAGTACTTTGATATGAATAGTCAAATCAACAGTAATCATTTATAATAATCCCTTAATTCATTTTCCAACAAAATAGATATTAAAAATAAGACCTCTGTTATTTTCCCAAGAATTAGCACAAACAAACAAATGCCCTCATATTTCGACCGAGAGCTTTTAGTTTCTTTCCATTGCATTTTTATTTACAACAATAACACTGGTACAAGATGGCACACTTAAAGGAGACAGTCTGATACAATACTTATTTCATATGATAGAGGATTCAAATCTAAACCAACTACCTAAAACAGCAAGTCAAAACGAATTCCTGTCTCAAGTTATTCATGTTTGAAGTTGACACATGGAGGCTGCCATTTTTTTTCCATTCTGTATTGAATCTTGTGCATGATTGAAGGATTATAATATATTTCTTTATCAATTTTATTAAAGTTTCTATTCCAAAATGATGTGACACAAAGTTTTAAAAGCATGTTTTGATAATTTCATGTGTACACAAAAATGCCCTTGACCCTTACAAAAGGAAAACAATTTTTCATAAGCTACAAAACTTGAGATAATAAAAACATACACTACATTCCAACACCCTACTGAATTGATGACATTATTTTCTGCATGATTTGAAATAAAAATGGTGGCTCCCATAGTAGTAGTATTAAAGTTTTCAATAATTACAAACAATGTGTTAGATTGCTTCAGGAGGTATAGACTTGGTCAGAAGATTTGATATTTTTATTCTATCATAATAAATTAGGATTTTATCAGACTTTATGTCTCCTTTAAGGCAACACCCTGATTGAAATGTTCAGATGCTAAAAACAGTTGCTAGAATGATCAAAATGTCTAAACTATAATCAAAAGTATCAGCAAAGTGGATTTCAAAATTAACCAATCGCTATTATTTGTCAAAAGATGTCAAGATAGAAATGTTAGAATCAGTCTGTTCATACCGCACATCACACATTAACATGTTTAAGATCTATGTTTAGTGAGGTGTAACGTCACCATGACAATGATGCTCAATTTGTGCCCGAGAGGTTAGATTATGTCAGAGGTGAAAACAGAATGGAGAAGTCAGATAGAGTGCAGAAGGTTGGAGAAGGTTGGGAAGATATAGATAAGATATATATTTATAGTCGCAGGTATGGTGCAGGAAGGAGATGTTACAGAAGAGCTCGGCATGCAAGTTGAAGGGATTGAGGGAAGCTCTGTGGTGGATGAAAGGTGAGCAGTCAATGAGGATATGTTTGACTGTAAGGGGGCCGTGGCAGTTCTTGCAAAGGGGTAAAAAGGCGTCGATAAGAAGGTGGGAATGGGTGAGGTGGGTGTGACCTATTTTGAGGCCGGTAATGTAGACATGGTCTTAACGGGAGAGGTTGTGGCTGGTGGTGCTGGTGGGAATGGAATGCTGGATGTTGTGGAGTGCGTTATCGGTAAAAGGTGTTCCAATTTGATTGCCAGCGGCTGTGTCTGCTTTGTCCTTGCCAGGAATGCCCACGTGAATGGGTATCCAGAAGAGAAGGCTGCTCAAGATCTATGGACAGGTAGCAACAAATTGAGAGTGTTATTGGAAAATAATATGCTATAAACCATGAAATTTGTAAACATTTTCATCAAAATCTGTTAAAAAGTGACTATTTAAAAACACTCTTAAATTTTAAGACCGTCCATATAATGATAAATTCTGAAAATTTTATTTTAAATTTTGTGATATCGTAACAAGAAAACCTGTTTATAGTCTACCAACCTCATCAAGGAGAATCAGATGCAGTGGAGTTGTGTCGGTCATCTTCTGGAAGTACGTTGGATCAGAGACCACTGTCTCCACCCAATAAAGAACACCCATAGCAACCACAGGGTACCTGTCAATCCGATGGAAAAAGGTATGCTGAACTAAAGGAGCATAAATATCATTTCAGTTTTAGCATATTTTAAATTGTGGCAGAGAGGTTTAAACGTGCAAGAATTAACAAAGGATTAAGGGACACAATAAAGCGCTCGTGACGGAAGTTGAACACAGTGCCTTCCGCATACGAGCATGACTCCTATACCACTGAGCCACTGCATGAAGGGGAGCTGAGAAGGTAAATTGTCCTTATACTGTCCACAGCACTTTATGTACAGACACACACACACCTTTCTTTCAGGTGAATATGACTGCCACACTGTAATGTGCAATACTTTGCCCGGGCTCATTTTCTGGTGTATACCACATCAGAAACTTGGAATTTTGTTAATTCTAAAATATTATCTTCCACAACTCTCTGATATCCTCAAAGATGCAAACCATGGACCAAAGTTGGCAAATACTTGTCTTGTAAACTCAAGTCAACATTTCTACTTCTGTAACAGTCATGTAGTATTAAAGAATCATGCACATCTAAGTTTGCTTTCTGTTATGTGATTGGATGAGAGGATACACACCCCATATTATTTCATCACCCACATATACATGTATGTGGGGATGAGATATTGTTATCAACTTTGCTGTATAGGCAAATAACTGTGCCTACAAAGGTATTTTAGCTGACGTCATGAGGTCACATGACTTTGTTTACATCGCCATTTTGTCGGAGAAAAAAACACTGTCGCCTGATGTACACTTAATTAAACTTTTGTACGTTTGCATGTTGTTATATAGGATTATTTTTGTAAGATGATTATGCAGCAATCTTTCTGTGCTGTTTGTTGCACTAATAGATGTGTGCGGGGAATAAAAAGACATTTTCTCGATTTCCATCTGATCCTGATCGACGTTCGAATTGGGTACGACGCGACGGCTTTCAACATATGGTACACACTAGAATTTGTAGCGAGCACTTTATATCAGGTATGAAGGCTTTGTCTGAGTATAGCAAACAATCAGCTGGTGTTACATTAAAGTTACTCTTCGTATACCGAGTGAATGTATAAACTTAAGGAAAATATGAAGTAAAATCGGAAGCGAACAAAAATTGTAACAAAATGGCAATCCACGGAGTTGCTGACCCTATCGCCTCTGCCACATAATTTGTAAAATGATCAAATATTTTTTTAGGAAACATTACATAATATGGATAATTTCATATCAATTACTTGATCTCTGTCTTTTGACCTTTAAATGACATTGTGTGCAATACACAACACTACATTCCCTTCCACCAACCCAGGAAGTAACATTGATTTGACTTCTGACCCACCAAGTAACAACCCAATTGCACTTGTGATATTTGCTTAAAAAGAAACCAACCAAAATTTACCATTTAAAATGAATTACTTGACCTTTAAATGACCTGTCCCACTATATGCGGTATACACCCTGGATCACCTTCCACCAACCCATCAAGTACCAACCCAATATTACTTAGGGTTATCCCAGGAAGCGCAACACAACATTTACTATTTCTAAATCAATTATTTCACCTCTGACCTTTAAATGAATTATCCCATTATGTGTGAGACATAATCTTGCATCACCCTCCACCAAGTAACAAACTGGACACCAACTCATCAAGAATCAATAAAATAGCAAGTACATTTTTCCAACAAAATTCAGCACAAAATGTACCATTACTATTTGACCTCTGACCTTGAAGTGACATCATTTTTAAGACACAGCTTTACACCATCCCCCATCAACCCACCAAGTATCAACCCAATATCACTTATATTTACCCCGCTAAGCGTAGCGGGGATATTTACGAGAGTTGTACTTACCTTCCATGCTATAATTATGCAATCTGGTCATACGACCTGATTCTAACGCACTTCTAACCGACCCTAAAAGACGCAGTAGCCAGCCAAGCCCTGACCTCCATAATACCTCTGTACCACCTCACTCAACATTCCACCGAGGCCTGAACGAGAGGGGAGGCGGGCAGGATGCATGGAAGGTAAGTATAACTCTCAGTAAATATCCCCGCCACGCTTAGCGGGTAAATTTACTTCAAGTTATACCTTACCTTCCATGCTATAATTATGCAATCAGATTGCAACCGAGGAAAGGAAGGAAGGGACTTCAGACCGAAGCACACATTTTTTTTTTTTTTTTTTTTTTTTTAAGGCTGGTACTGCACTCGCACTTAGTCGAAAAAAAACCGTAAGGGACTAAATTCCTTCTCCCCGTAAGGACGAAAGACCTCCGAATAGGAACTATGAGAAATAGCAACCCACTACAAGTTATGGCAAGGAAACATAGAACACCCTGCGGAAAATAACTGAGGTAAAATGTCAACAGAACAATGGTGACACATACGTGAAAAACACGCAAACGCAACCCGACAGTGAACAGAAACAAACTGTAAACTCCGCTCAAAACGGCATGACGAAAACTCACCAAGTTCGTCAGAGGGCCGGAGCGGTCAGAAAGCATGAAGTGAACAAACCGTCTGTAAAGGTAAACTAAGCAGAAAACAACGGAACGCGTTAGTCAAACGTGAACGAACGAAATCGCAAAAAGCGGCAAAAATTCCGTCGGAAAAGAACGAAAGAAGAATTGCCAAAACAACGGCAAAGTTTCGTTAGAGTAAACAAACGAAATAACCACAGCCCGAACAAAGGCTGAAATTATACGTTAGTGAAAATGAAGGAACGAGAAAACGTTAAGACAAATAACGTAAACAACTTCAAAAGAACGGGAATAAGAAAAGAACACCCACCTTAAGAAGGGGGTGGTCGTCTTCCAGAAAGTACGGCCCGTGCAACTCCGCCCTGAAAGTCCGGAATATCCACCAGATAAGCTGAGATTTAACGTGGCTGGCGTTTTCCACACGGCAGCACGAAGGATCTCGTGAAGGGGAACCCCACCAAAAAGCGCAATTGCGCAGCTATGCCTCGTACCTGGTGCGCGTGAACAACGTTCGCGAACAACGCGGACCTATTATACGTGATCGCCTGAACAATCCAGCGGGAAATCGTATCACGCGAGACAGCGCGATGCGGCTGTTGGAAGGACACGAAAAGAGCGTAACGTCCTTCCGAAAAGGTTGCGTGACGCTTGATATAATGTTTGAGACACCGAACAGGACACCAGACCTTGTCCTCTGTCGTGTCAGAAAACGAGCGGCGACGGAAGGAAAATAGGTTCTGGTAAAAACTTCGACCGTCTGATTCTTTGCTAAGAAGGTCGGGTCGGGCACGCAGACGAACGCCCCCGATTCAAAGCGAATATGACCCTCTTTGAGGGAAAGCGCGTGAAGAGCGCCTCCGCCTAGCCGAGGCTGCGGAGAGTAAAACACAGTTTTGATCATCAGTTCCTTGAGAGGACAATCCGGCAGAGGCTCAAACGGAGCCCGTGCCAAAGTCTCGAGGACCACCTGCATATCCCAAGGGGAGCAAGGTTCGAACTGAAGGCTGTTGCAAGAACATACCCTTAATCAACGTTCCAGAGGCTGCGCGTCGGTGACAGTCGAGCCGTCTAGGAAGCCCCGGTGGATAGCCGCTATGGCGTTCGAACCCCTTGACCGTATTGATGGACTTATTCAGATTAAACTGGACCAACAAAAAGTCCGCTCTACGTCACCAAGAGGCGCCGTATGCGGAGAAACCGATCTATCCGGCACCAGTCTCGGAACATTCCGAGTCTGGAAGCATACATGCCCAAAGTGGAAGATCTCCGGCTGCAGGGCCGCCACTTGGGCAGCCGCCTCGAAAGACCTTGCGACACAAGGGATTCGCGGATAGAGGCCACACAGTCAAATGGAGCGCTCTTGGATTGTGGTGCAGTTCGCCGAACCCGGTATGGAGACTAACTCGTCCGTGACCGGAAGTTAAATGGGAAACCTGCGACAAGATGGAGCAGCTGAGGGAACCACAGTTGGCCGGGCCAATTGGGAGCCACCAGAAGAAACATGGAACACTGATCGGACACCACCTTGTTCAGTACTCGCACGAGAGCTTAACGGGCGGAAGGCGAGCCCACGAAGTGGGTCCACGGATCGTGAACGCGTCTACCGCCCAGACTCTCAAGTCGGGTGTGAGCGCAAAAATTGGTAGCTTGTGGTTGTCCACGGACGCGAACAGATCTACGTCCGGGAGACCAAAGGTTAACCAGATCGCTTCGGCCACCCAGCTGGAGAAGAGCCCACTCTGTGGGGCTCCCCAGAGGCGGGACAACAGATCCGCAATCGTGTTCTCCGTGCCTGGTAGGTGGACCGCCTGAGCGTGACCTTGTTCAACATGCACCAAGACAGAAGGGACTTGGCTAAGATCCAGAGGCTCCTGGATCTCGTGCCTCCTGTCTGTTGATAAACGCCACTACCGTGGTGTTGTCCGTCGCGTATGAGAACAGTCTTGTTCTGGACCTGAGGTAGGAAGTGAACAAGAGCCCGGCATACCGCCTCTAGTTCCAACAGATTGATGTGCCCGATCGCACCAGGCGCCCGTCAAAATCCCGCGACCTGGGACCACGCTAAATCGCGCTCCCCACCCGTCGAAGACGATCGGTCACCACCGACATCGAGGGTCTGACGGGCGGAAAAATCGCTCCCTGTGACAGGTGCGAGTGGGCGCACCACCACCAAATGTGGGGACCACCGCCCGTGTCACGGGAACGAGGACGCTGAGGTCTCTCCTGGATGGTGCGAAATGACTCAGTAGATGAAATTGTAGATCCCGCATGTAAAACCTGCACATGGGGACCACATCTACGAGGCTGGCTAGGTACCCCAAGAATACCAGCCAGGCTCTCGCCGGCGCAGGCCGGTAACAAGAGAAGGACGTCGGCTCCGCCCGCACGGCAAGGATCCGTTCCGTCGCCGGCCGGATACGACGCGAGGAAAATCCAGGACCGCCCCAGAAAAGTGGGAGTCTGAGACGGAACAAGGTTGGACTTGGCGAGGTTGATCACCCACCCTAAGTCCTGGGCCACCCGTATGACCACGCGTTCGTGTGTCTCGACGGTGGCTGCGTCTATCGCAACGATCAGCCAGTCGCCGAGGTACATAAAGATTCGGATGCCTTGCCTTCGTAAGAAGGCCGCTAGAACCCTCGTAATCCGGTGAAGACCCTGGGGGCAGTCGAAGCCCAAAGGGCAACGCCCTGAACGTGTACGTCATTCCCTCGAATTGAACGCCAGAAAACGCCTGTGTTCTTGAACATCGGCACATGGAGATATCGTCCGCGAGGTCGACGGAGGTGGCCACAGGCCCTCGTCAACTGAGGGAGGATGGAGCGAAGAGTCTCCATCTTGAACTTCAACGGTCGAATGAACCTGTTGAGTGGCCTGAGATTGATTATCGGGCGCCACTTGTTCCCCTTCTTGGGGCCAGGAAAACGTGGACATTACGAGGTTCCTGGGAGGGTTCGGGATGAAGGTGATGGCGTTCTTCGCCAGCAACTCCCGATTTCGACCTCAACAACTCGGTGTGGTCGCCCAGACGAGGCGTGGGAGTGGGTCGAAAGACCCCTCCCTGAGGCGGGGAGACGTGAACTCTAGACGGTAACGCTGCCGAATGGTTCGGAGCACCCACTTGTCGGTGGTGATACTCTCCCAGGCCTCTGAAAATTCCTGTAGACGCCCCGACTGAAGCCCCATTCAACGGGGAGTCGGGGTGGGTCAAAAACGCCGGCCCCTGGCCTTCCCTTCCTCGGGAAGAGGTACCCGCTCTGCGTGCAGCGGGGAAGGAGCGTCGACTGGTTCCCGCCCCTGCCCCTCTGCTGGTCCACGAAGTGGACTCCTGGCGAGAGGGAGGAGCTGAAGAGGGCGCCGTGACAGTGGCACTGCGATGGCGGAACCGTCGCCGGTTAGTCGTACCAAGGCCCCGCTGAACGGGGGTTGAAGGGTGGCGACGAGCGGGAAGAGAAGAGAAAGGCTTCGTCTTCGCTAACAGCTTCTGAGTCTTCCGAAGATCGTCCTGGCGGCCAGCTTGGCGCGACAGAACATCTCGGAAGTGACCAGCAAATAGGTCCGAACCCTCAGCTGGCAACCGCCGAAGGTCCGCCTGAGTGACGGCCGAGAGTCCAAGGAGAGGGGTATATTCTCGCGTCTCTCCCGGACTGTCCTAGTGGAGGCTCGGGCAAGTTGGTCGACTGTCGCGTCGAGCAAATCCAAGAGTCCAGTTAACAGAGGCAGGGCGTGTAAGGCGCCGGCGGAAGATGCCTGCGCAAGACCGAGTCTAAGCCTTCTGTTACCCAAACGGCAGGGGCCTGGTACTTATAACCCCGTCGGACGGTCCGGTCGACAGCTAATAGCGAAGTTTCCCTCCGCTGGACCGCAGGATCCAGAAATTTTGGAGCCTTGTCCAAGCCAGACACAGCTGCGGTGCCGCTCGCCTGTTGGCGGAGGAGTTGCCACACTGCCTCCGGGATTCCGGGAGGGCGTATGACCTCCCGAAAATCCGTAAGCCGGACCTGTGTGGCCCGATCAACGTCCCGGTTGAAGGCCGACCAGTCCCTATCCGGGACCCTAGCCCAATGTCTAATCCTGTAAATCAGAGAGGCATCAATGGGGAAATTCTTAGCCAGTGGCGTAGCATCCCTTGGGGCTGAGCTTAGCAGTACGTTGAGACTGCGGGCCCGCTCGACTAGGGGATCCTCTATGACCTCCAGTTTGATTTCTTGTGCCAGGAAATCCAAGAGCTGGGCGACCCGCTCCCCTTGTAAAAGGGGGTCCACGGGGTGGCGGAAAGAGGACCTCGTCCGATATCCGTAGGATACGGAGGCCATATCCGGTGCAAACGGCATCGTAAGATCGGCACTGGGGACGACTGGAACCGGGGCGGCGGGAGCAGTCCCCCGTACCGGGGGACTCTCCCGCGCCGTATCCGAGACGTCCAGCAAATCGACTTCCTCTCCCGAGCGGTAGATGTCGAGGGCATCCTCCTCCAAGACCTCAGGGTCAGGGGGGTGCCAAGCCGCGGCAGTGGCAGCTGCCGGGGGGTGAGGAGCAGGAGACGATAGTCTCCGCTCCCGAGCCTGCGACACCAAAGTCTCAAGTGTTTTCTTGAGTGTGTCCTGAAAAGCGGGATCCTCGAAGGGGTGGCCCCGACTTTTCTGCCGCTTCCTATGTCTCCTCCTATACTCAGGGGAGGATGAGGAAGAGGAAGAGGAAGAGGACCTGTGACGTCGACTCTGCCTCTCCTTGTGTGCACTGTTCCGATCCCTGTCCCTCCTCCGGGTCTGCCTCGCTCGGAGACCCTAACGGGAGACGGAGGCTCCGACACAGTGTTAGGCACCACTGAGTACGTGTTAGCGCACGCCTGCTCAGTTGAGGGGGCCCTTCAAGAGGTGCCCGCTGAGAGTGGGCGGCGGCCGCGCCCCGGACGGGAGGTGGGTGCACTTTAAGCCTGGGTGGCGGCGGCGGCGGCGGGGGAAGACGAAGAGGGCCTATCGGACCGCCGCTTCTCCACTTTCTCCGCCGCTCTTGAAAATACCGGTCGCGGTGGAGTCTGTGCTCGACCACGCCGCTAGATCCCAATCGCTGCAAAGAGTACAGGGATTTGACTCGCAGCATAATCTGCATGCATAACACGTGAGATGGATGTCACGGAGCGTAATTTAAAGAAGCGTTTGCACGCCACGCATCGCGGGACATCCTGGGTGTGTAAAACATCGACACTCGGGACCTGTCCTCCATGTCCATGATACTGGTGAAAATAAATACGGAACGTATAACGTTCAACGAGACAGTCTTAAATGCGTTCACACAAGCCGTGGAACTGCGTAGCTAATGGCTACGGGACCAAGAAGAAAATAGCTGCCAATGCTATACTTCTTGTCAAGAATGTCACCTGTCACCTGACCACGTAGCTTGTAGCTAGTGGGCGTATAACGATTAAACCGTACTATATGCGTTAATCTGTTAAATACGGACCCGTGTAAACACAGGCCGCGGAACCGTGACGGAACCGTTTCGCCCGTAACAACGGGCCGAACCGTATGGAACCGTCCAATGGAACCGTTAAGCCCGTAACAACGGGCCGGAACCGTATGGACTCACGGAACCGCCCAATGGAACCGTTTCGCCCGTAACAGGGGGGCGGAACCGTATGGACTCGGAACCGTATGGAACCGCCCCCGGACTCGCACAATGCCGCGTGATAGGGCTTGGGAATCGTCGGGGACTGTCCAATGGAACCGTTTGGAACCGTGGTTACTACAACTTAGGCGATGTCGTTAACGCCCCTAAGAGGTTATCTCTCTCTCTTACCGTTACCGCTCTAGGCGCAACGCCTCTCAGAGCGTAACCTTCTCAGTGAATTTCTTTTAAATCTGAAAAGAGAAGAACATATATCCATGCGTACATACACAAATACAGCAAAGTAAGTATGATCTTACGGACACGCTAAAGAGAGACGAGGCCTAGCAGTCTAAACAGAACAGCAAAACTCTCCTAAACAGAAAAAATTCCTCACTGAAAAATAAATTTCTTAAGAGAAGAACGTATGTCCATGCGTACAAACCTAAACACGGCAAAGTAACTATGATCTTACGGAGACGCTAAAGAGAGACGAGGCATAGCATTCTAAACAGAACAACAACACTTGCTTTAACAGAAGAAAAAAAATTAAACAAAAAAATTTTCTATCTGAAAAACTTTAGAAACCCGAGAAAACGCATCCAACGTAATGACTTTACGAGCGCCGGGGTAGCGTGGGAAACACCAACCACTGTGTACTTGAGGTCTGTAAAGATAAAAAGGAAAGGTTATTTTCCCTGTAATTAGGTCGTCGGAGAGACCCACCCACGGTCTCTCCGACACCCCAATTTCAATCCTGAAAATTGAATATTTTATCTCAAAACTGTGTAAGAAAAATAAAAATATTCATATGCTGTTAACGTGAAAACGAAAATAAGCTCGCTAGTAACAACTGTAGCTCCCTAGAGTTGTTACAGGGCGACCCCACATTTACCCAGCGGTGACTATGACCCAATGCGCATGCGCCAAAATCGAAAAAGGAAATTGGCCTAATGCATACGAGAAGGTGTACTGAAATATCCTAACGTGTTAAACACTATACATAGTATAACGCTAGGGTCACCTCGAGGCGGGTGGGGCTAAGGGAGAAAAAGACTAGTTCCCGGGCGAGAGGTCCCTAGACAGGCACAACCTGTGCTCTAGGACCTAAAACACCCACCACGAGAGTAGGACGCTCGAACTAGCCACTCGCTATGTACGAATGGAGACCAAAACCCGCTATCCTAAGTGTAGGCTACACGGGTAAAGTCGCAGGTCGGCCGAAGAAATCTCGGACCCATGGCTACCTCACCCTTCTCTCGAAGACTTGAAAAGGCGAGCCAGATGAGAACGGGCAGCGTTAAAACCCTTCAGGTAGAAGCTGCGAAGAGAAAAGAGTTAGAAAGGTTAATTAAAAATAAAATAAAAATGACCAGTTTTCAGCGAAGTTAGTGGCAACAACGCGCTGAAAAAGAGTGAGGTGGTACAGAGGTATTATGGAGGTCAGGGCTTGGCTGGCTACTGCGTCTTTTAGGGTCGGTTAGAAGTGCGTTAGAATCAGGTCGTATGACCAGATTGCATAATTATAGCATGGAAGGTAAGGTATAACTTGAAGTAAATTCCTACAGTTATGGAATGGTAAGTGTGACGTGAGCATGAATGGTGTCATACATTAGGGTTTGATAAATGTGAACAATTATTTGAAAGTTATTTAGTGATTAGGGTCAAGGGTCAGAGGTCAGATATAAGATTTTAGGGGCATTAATGTCCTAATTTGTACATTTTTGTGCCATTTTTAACAAAAAAGTACAATACCTATACCAACCCTATGTTGTACCATGATACCTTGGTACATCAATGTGTCCTTGTGGATTCTAGGGTCAAAGGTCAAAGGTCTGTTTGTACTCCCATGGGCAGTGCAATCCATCAACATGCCTAAAGAAAGATAGCCAAGCCTGTCTCAACATCTGCTTGAGCTCGCATGGGCAGTGCAATCCATCAAAAGTCACAGAGCTAATAGTGACCCTGATAGCTATTTCTCCCACCATGCTGTTGAGATCAGCAACTCCATGGATTGCTTTCTTGTTTGCATTGTACATTATCATGTGGCAAATGGACATCGTGAATGTTAATTACTTATATCACTTAATTTCAGTTTTATTTCATTTTTTATGTTTTCCTTTTTTTTTCTTCTATGTAAAAGATGTGCATGTACATATAGGTTTTATGAACTTAAAACTTTCCCTCCCATTCTTTGATGGGAAACAATGGATAGAGAGACCCCCCTCCCCCTCCCCACCCCACACACACAGACCCAGCAACTACCTTGTCCATCAAAAGGGCCCAAATCCCATTTAATTTACCCCGCTAAGCGTAGCGGGGATATTTGAGAGTTATACTTACCTTCCATGCTATAATATGCAATCTGGTCACACGACCTGATTCTAACGCACTTCTAACCGAACCTAAAAACGCAGTAACCAGCCAAGCCCTGACCTCCATAATACCTCTGTACCACCTCACCAACATTCCACGGAGGCCTGAACGAGAGGGGAGGCGGGAGGGATGCATGGAAGGTAAGTATAACTCTCAGTAAATATCCCCGCCACGCTTTAGCGGGGTAAATTTACTTCAAGTTATACCTTACCTTCCATGCTATAATATGCAATCAGATTGCAACCGAGGATAGGAAGGAAGGGAGTTCAGATCGCCGCACATTTTTTTTTTTTTTTTTAATGGCTGGTACGAAAACTCACACGAACCGAATCCCGTTTAAAGGACGAAATTCCTTCACCTCGGAAGGATGAAAGACCTCAAGAGTGGGAGGAACTAAAACATAGGAAACCACGGCAGGTACAGTCAAACCGAACAAGGCACCATTCGTTGACAGTAACGGAGGCAAACCTCGAAAGAACCTGAGCGTAAAGCCCAGAAAAACAAGCCAACCGGAAGAGCGTTTGGACACAACTACAGCAAAGTGTCCACAAAAACGCCATACAAGCCACACCGGATTCGTCCCAGACAGAACCGGCGAGGAAACTACGATTGGGAACGGCGTGTACCAATGAAAACGAATTGAAGAAATCCCGGACAAGGGAAAAATTCGTTAGCGCATAACCGCGTAAGAGCTAAAGTTAGCGGGGAACACGAACGTCGAAAAGTGAGTCAGACCAAAAACAAGAGAAAAACCGCAAAGCGGTTTCTCGAACGCCGCACGAGATCCGTGAAAAGAGGTTATGCCCCGAACCCGAGTGCATACCGCGGCGTTCTATGAACAGTTCAGACTACTTTAACAGAAAGCCACTGGATGATCTATCGGAGGAAAATGTCACATGACACACTACGAAGAGATCTCCCAGAACTCACCAGTGGTCGCAAGTCAAAGACCGTAGACCCCACCGGAAAACCCTGGTGGATAGCTGCAAGGTATCCCAGAGCTCATGACGGAACTATGACAAAATTGTCCCTGACCCGAGGCTCGTGACGTGAAGCCTGCAAGGTCTCGAGCAGCCAAAGTTCGTCCTGCGCCGAGACGAAAAAGGGTCAAGTGCCCGCCCAAGTTTCCGACAGAAGGGGTCACAAGAAAAGTGCCCCGACCTTGATCAAGAAGCCCCGCCGGCACCGACGGTGATATCTGACGGGTGAAAACCGTAGCAGTTGCGGGACCGCGTAGCTCCAGGCCACGCCTATCAACAGCGAAACTTGTCTAAGAAGTTGACTGGAGAAAGTGTTAACGTACTCACGATAGTAACAACCTTGAAACCGCGGAGCCCACGGCTACGGGCGCGGAGAAAAACGAATACCGTATGTCTGTATGCGGGCAGTTAAGTAACAGGCCGTAAAACCGCAAGGAAGCAGCTGTAAGGTGTTAAAGTATGGAAGGAACCATACGTGCGTTGTTGGTAATAGCTACCCGAACGTAAGGTTGTCTGCACCAAAAGGCCACCTATGGTCAAGAAAAATATCCTTCATGGAGGTAATATTGACAAGTAGGGGTAACGTACTACGTCAACCGTATGAGTCATAAACCCCAACACTGGGGTAGAAATCACGAAAAGAGGTGGCGTCCTGTGTATACTACACGGACCGTTAAACACCCTGCACCACGGAGCGGAAAAGCGGCGTGGCTACTGGGGACTTACGCGTACAAAGTCACGCAACCCGTTAAGTATAATAGATCCGTTATGGGTCTACAAAGGCGTCAGCATGACAAGTAAAAACCACGAGTCCACCGCCAACGATGTCGCTGTGCACCACGGAGCAAAAGCTGCGTGGCTACGCGAGGGGGACAACTGGTACTGGTATGCGTGTCCCGAACGGTAGCGATCAGTACCAAAGGACCGTCAAGGTCCACGATAGCGTGAACGTACTACACCTGTAACGTGAGTCGTTATCTCATTATACCTCTATTCACCACGGGCCACCGAGTAAGTGGCGACGCGTAGGGAAGAAGTACACAGCACGCGTTCCGTTGAGAATAGGTAAAATATATATAAACTGAGGCCGTAAGAAATACGGAGGAGTTCACGTGCCACGCAAGCTATACGAGTCGTAAACTGAGTTTGTTCCATCACGGAGCTACGAAACCGGTAGCTACGTGGGGAAGAGGGGACGACCGTCGTACTCAGTACGTGTCCCGGTAAGAGAAACGGCCGCGAACGCAGTAGTTCATGGCTACTGGTCCTATACCACACAGCGCGCCGCTGGTATAGGCCGTTAACTCCGTTTGTATAAAATCACTCACGGAGCCGCGGCCGGGCGGCTACGGCGTGGGGACTGCCATCGAACGCCAAAAACGCCCCAGCAAGAAAAAGGCGACCGCGGAACACTGCAACACGCGGCTAACGGTCGCAATATCCCGAAGTTCCGATACCGGGTTTATAAACGTTATGCGTAAAACCGCGTTAATATCTGTAGAATGTGAGCGAGGGTCTCGCTCGACGCAAGAATCACATTCAGAGTAGTTTGAACGGTCGTGGAACTACGTAACACGGAGGGAATAGCTCTCGTGATGGTATGCCTCCCGTAAAGAAGGAAATCTTATCACCCGAGCGCTAGGCCTCGAAACCCGAGCAAGCGCTAACACGCGACGCATCCTGGGGGCGTGACGCATCGACAAATGGGGACTCGTCCTGCGTGTCCATGAACTGGTGAAAAACTATGCGGAACCGTGGCGTTCAACGCGAAAATCTCACCAAGTCAGCTCACACGGACGTGGGGATCTCCGAAACTAACGGGTGTGCGACGTTATGCGTTACCTTGCTGTAGAACTAAGCAGCACTACAGACCCAAACGTCATCCCATGCCCCGGACGGAGCCGCCAAGTTGTGTTACGGACCCGTGCACGGGTCAGAAACAAGCCGTGGGGCCGTATGGAACCGATGCGAGCCGTCACGGACCCTAATGGACCGTGCAAGGAATCCAATGGCTCTACAACTAGCCGTAAAAAGGGGACTAACTCACGTAAGACCCGTAGGGCGCCGCCTCTTGTTGGCCGACCGGTCCCATCGCGGAACCGAGGACCACAGCGGTGTACACGGGTTTGAACAAGTCGATAACCAAAGCGCAACCTAAGAAGCGTTTACATACGGCCACCGCAGGACAGTCAAGGCGCCAGAACGCACCGACACTAGGGACCTGCCCGTTGTGTCGATGATATAGGCGCAAAACATCGCGGAACTGTGGCGTTCAACGGGAAAATCCTACAGAGGCAGTTCACACGGCCGTGGGACAGCGTAGCTATGACCAAGCAGCTTCTAGCTAGCGAACTCAACCGGGGTTCATCGTACAGTGTACGTTATCCCGTTGCAAAAACTCGAAGTCGTACAGACCCGCACGGTCTAGAGAAGCGTTTGCACGCTATGCAAAGCGGGACCTCTGAGGTGCGTAGCACCCGCGCCGCGGAGGCCTGTCCTCCGTGCCTACGATACTGGTGAAAGTAATTGCGGAAATGTAACGTTCAACGCGGATAATCGTATAAATGGTGTTCACATGATCGTGGAACTGCGTAGCTAATGGCCACGGAACCATGAATAGAATAGCTCTCACGGCGCTATACTACTTGTGAAGATTATCACTTGTCACCTGGCCACATAGCTCGTAGCTAGCGGGTGCATATCCGGGTAAATCGCGGTGTACGATATCCCGTTACAAAACTACGGAGCCGCACGCATCCGAACACCGGAGCCACGCGCTCTCGGTCGCACCTTGAAAAATACCGGTCGCGGTGGAGTCTGTGCTCCGACCACGCCGCTGGAACCCAATCGCTGCAAAGAGTACCACGAATGGACTCGCAGCATAATCTCTGCACGCGTAACGCAGCGTGAGATGGATGTGACCGAGCGTAAAGCAAAGAAGCGTTATCACGCTATGCCGGGTCATCAAGGGTGTGTAGAGCATCGGCGCCGAGGCGTGTCCTCCATGTCCATGATACTGGTGAAAATAATTACGGAACGGTAATGTTCAACGCAGACAATCTTAATTGCGTTCACGAGTCGTGGAACTGCGTAGCTAATGGCTACGGGACCAAGAAGAAAATAGCTGTCCTGATGCTATACTTCTTGTAAAGAAAGTCATCTGTCACCTGACCACGTGGCGTAGTAGCTAGTGGGCGTATAACGGTGAACTGCACAGTGTACGTTATCCCATTAGAGATAAGTTCCGCTCACTGGAGCCGTCCAATGGAAGCGAAAGGACCAGAACGGACCGTGGACTCGTATGGAACGTGCGGACCCGTAAATACGGGCCGCGGAACCGTCCAATGGAACCCGTCACGGACCCGTAAAACACGGACGTGGAACCGCACGGACCCGTAAACATGGGCCGTGGAACCGTATAACTGTCGTAGCCGTTGGCTACGGGACCAAGAAGAAAAATAGCTGTCTCAATGCTATACTTCCGGATGAACCGTCACGGTGTCGTCTTTCAAGAGGCGCTCCGCTAGGAGTGGGCGGCGGCCCCCTCCCTGGCTTTGGACCTGGGTGGCGGTGGGGGGAGACGAAGAGGGCCTCTCAGACCGTCGCTTCTCCACTTTCTCCGCGCTCTTTGAAAGTACCGGTCGCGGTGGAGTCTGTGCTCCGACCACGCCGCTAGATCCCAATCGCTGCAAAGAGTACGGGATTTGACTCGCAGCATAATCTGCACGCGTAACACGTGAGATGGATGTCACGAGCGTAATTTAAAGAAGTCCATGATACTGGTGAAAATAAATACGGAACTTGTAACGTTCAACGAGACAGTCTTAATTGCGTTCACACGAGCCGTGGAACTGCGTAGCTAATGGCTACAGGACCAAGAAGAAAAATAACTGTCAATGCTATACTTCTTGTCAAGAATGTCACCTGTCACCTGACCACGTAGCTAGTGGGCGTATAATCGATTAAACCGCGATGTAATGCGTGAACCCGTAAATACGGACCCGTGTAAACACGGGCGCGGAACCGTCGAATGGAACCGTCCGCCCGTAATAACGGGCCGCGGAACCGTATGGAACCGTCCGCCCGTAATAACGGGCATGGAACCGTCCGCCCGTAACAACAGGCGCGGAACCGTATGGATCACGGAACCGCCCAATGGAACGTCCGCCCGTAACAACGGGCCGCGGAACCGTATGGACCACGGAACCGCCCGCCCGTAATAACGGGCCGCGGAACCGTATGGATCCCGGAACCGTATGGATCCGTCCCCGAACCGCACAATGCCCGCACATAGGGCTGCGGAACCGTCAGGGATGGTCCAACGGAACCGTATGGAACCGGCCGCCCGTAATAACGGGCGCGGAACCGTGACGGGACCGGCCCAATGGAACCGGCCGCCCGTAACAACGGGCCGCGGAACCGCACGGGACCGCCCAATGGAACCGTCCGCCCGTAACAACGGGCGCGGAACCGTATGGAACCGTCCAATGGAACCGTCCGCCCGTAACAACGGGGCGGAACCGTATGGAACCGCCCAATGGAACCGTCCGCCCGTAATAACGGGCGCGGAACCGTATGGAACCGTCCAATGGAACCGTTCGCCCGTAATAACGGGCCGCGGAACCGTATGGAACCGCCCAATGGAACGTTAAGCCCGTAAACGGGCGCGGAACCGTATGGAACCGTCCAATGGAACCGTTCGCCCGTAACAACGGGCCGCGGAACCGTATGGAACCGCCCAATGGAACGTTCGCCCGTAACAACGGGCCGCGGAACCGTATGGAACCGCCCAATGGAACGTTAAGCCCGTAATAACGGGCCGCTGAACCGTATGGAACCGTCCAATGGAACCGTTCGCCCGTAACAACGGGCCGCGGAACTTATGGACTCACGGAACCGCCCAATGGAAACGTTAGTCGCCCGTAACTTTTACGGGCCGCGGAACCGTATGGACTCCGAACCTTATGGAACTGTCCCTGAACTCACAACAACCGGCGCTCAGCGCGTTACAAGGGTTGTGGAGTCGACAGGACTGTCCAAAGGAACCGCGTTTGGAACCGTGTTTACAACTTAGGCGACGCGTTTGTTAACGCCCCTAAGAGGTTCTCTCTCTCTCTCTCACTTACCTTACGGAACCGCCCAATGGAACCGTTAGCCCGTAATTTTTACGGGCCGGAACCGTATGGACTCCCGGAACCTTATGGAACTGTCCTGAACTCACAACAACGGCGCTCAGCGCTACAAGGGTTGTGGAGTCGACAGGGACTGTCCAAAGGAACCGTTTGGAACCGTGTTTACAACTTAGGCGGCGTTCGTTAACGCCCTAAGAGGATATCTCTCTCTCTCTCTCTCTTATCGTTACGCTCTAGGCGCAACGCCTCTAAGAGCGTAACCTTCTCAGTGAATCTCTTTTATATATCTGAAAAGAGAAGAACATATATCCATGCGATACATACACAAATACGGCAAAGTAAGTATGAACTTACGGACACGCTAAAGAGAGACGAGGCCTAGCAGTCTAAACAGAACACCAAAACTCTCTTAAACAGAAAAAAAAAATTTACTGAAAAATAAATTTCTTAAGAGAAGAACGTAAGTCCAAGCGTACAAACCTAAACACGGCAAAGTAACTATGATCTTACGGACACGCTAAAGAGAGACGAGGCATAGCATTCTAAACAGAACAACAACACTTGCTTTAACAGAAAAAAATTTAAAACCAGAAAATTTTCTATCTGAAAAACTTTAGAAACCCGAAAACGATCCAACGTAATGACTTTACTAGCGCCGGGGTAGCGTGGGAAACACCAACCACTGTGTACTTGAGGTCTGTAAAGATAAAAAGGAAAGATTATTTTCCCTGTAATTAGGTCGTCGGAGAGACCCACCCACGGTCTCTCCGACACCCCAAGTTCAATCCTGAAAATTAAATATTTTATCTCCAAACTGTGTGAGAAAAATAAAAATATTCATATGCTGTTAACGTGAAAACGAAAATAAGCTCGCTTAGTAACAACTGTAGCTCCCTAGAGTTGTTACAGGGCGACCCCACATTTACCCAGCGGTGACTAAGACCCAATGCGCATGCGCCAAAATCGAAAAAGGAAATTGGCCTAATGCATACGAGAAGGTGTACTGAAATATCCTAACGTGTTAAACACTATACATAGTATAACGCTAGGGTCACCTCGAGGCGGGTGGGGCTAAGGGAGAAAAAGACTAATTCCCGGCGAGAGGTCCCTAGACAGGCACAACCTGTGCTCTAGGACCTAAAACACCCACCACGAGTAGGACGCTCTCGTAACTAGCCACTCGCTATGTATGCGAATGGAGACAAAAACCCGCTATCCTAAGTGTAGGCTACACGGGTAAAGTCGTGTAGGTCGGCCGAAGAAATCTCGGACCCATGGCTATCTCACCCTTCTCTCGGAAGACTTGAAAAAGCGAGCCAGATGAGAATGGGCAGCGTAAAAACCCTTCAGGTAGAAGCTGCCAAAGAGAAAAGAGTTAGAAAGGTTAATTAAAAATAAAATAAAAGTGACCAGTTTTCAGCGATGTTGTGAAACAAACGCGCTGAAAAAGAGTGAGGTGGTACAGAGGTATTATGGAGGTCAGGGCTTGGCTGGTTACTGCGTTTTTTTAGGTTCGGTTAGAAGTGCGTTAGAATCAGGTCGTGTGACCAGATTGCATATTATAGCATGGAAGGTAAGGTATAACTTGAAGTAAATACAGTGACTAAAAACGCTCAGAGAACTATGGCCAAAACCATCTTCAAATAATTTTTGAATTTGTCATTTAGGATAAAAGCATGGACGAAAAAAGATGAATGTTCATTTCACAAACCTCACACACTGGAATATGACAGCTAACTCAGCCAGCAACTCCGTGCCTCCTTTGTCTTCCTTTTGGCAGATGGTGTGTACCTTTTCTATCCCTTGATTGGTCGCTTTGAGTTCATCCTTAGTTACAGATGTCCTCTTGCCCTGAAGGAAGAATGATATAAACTGTTGCAAATATTTATTCTTGAACCAGAAGGTTTTGTGGTTCCGATGCTTTTTCATAAGTTGATTGATTTGCAAAATTTGTAATAACTGTCATGTAATTGCATATCATAAAATATTTGTTTCATATTTATTCATAAGCCACATCCACCAATAAAAAAGTTGACAACATTAGCATTTTCACAATAATTAGCAACATTATCAAAGCAAGTATGATGCCAAAACGATTGCTCATTTATCCTATTTCAAGAATTTGTCAGCAAGCCCCGCCTACTCATTAGCATTCATGACATTATTCCCACAACATTAGAACATATGTACAGACCATGACCCATCTGTGTACTACGGTGTTTACATCATTTAGCACTTTCACATTAAGCCACCCGCACCAGCATATTAATGACACCTGTTAAAAATATAAACATGTACACAATAATCAACAAAATTATCATGCTGAATATGATGCCAAACATTTTCACTGTAAGGCCCGCTTCCATTAGTATGCATGAAATCTCCACCACAAACATTAGGCCATATCTGCAGACTATGGACTATCTGTGTACCATATAATACATTACTTCAGTTTACTGTGTTCTTGAAATACCATGTTTACAAGCTCTTTTCGGCAAAATCATATTAAGCCCCACCTACTATGCATATTAATGAAATTTATTGTTATTACATCATGAACATGTACACATCAGCTAACAACATAACTATACATAACTATACATGACAAAACAGACATGTGGTTGTTAAAATACGAACATTTCAAGAATTATATTAAGCAACGCCTACTCATTAATAACAAGACATCACCATCAAAAGCATTTGGGCAAATCTACAGACCATGACTTATCTGTATACCACATATGACATGAGTCTATTGTATCGTTCTTGAGATATCATGTTTACAAGCTGGCCATCACACACACACATACATACATACATACACATACTGCACACATGCCATCATGACCGCATAGATTCCTGATGCTATCGTAAGTGCAAATCATCATAAAAACCATTTATATATTGTTAAAACCACTTTATTGCACTCGAGAGTTGAAAGTAGAGGATTCCATCTAGAATGTGCAAGTGGCAACACCCCTTCTCATCAAATAATGTTATTCAAATGAGTATTTCAAAGTCCATGTATCCTCTTCATAGAATTGTAATTAATTGTTTGTGCAATTGCACATCTGTGAAGATTTTCAAAATTGAAAAAGTAAACCATGAAGGGCAAACAGCTTTATCATCAGGATGTGTGTTAAGTGTCCTTTCATATGTATTAACCCAACAATCTAGCACATGCCGATTATTTGGCAATTTTTATGTACCAATTTCAGAAAGGAATATTAGGACCATACTAGCATCATATAGGGGTGAAATTATTACCTTTTAAAAGCACTCCATCAAATCATTCAAAATATTGCTTTGGGTATATATTGAAATTTTTGACTAAATTGATGGTAAAAATGCTCAATTTTCATTTTTTTTAAAACAAATCACAAAAAATAAGTCAAATTGTTCAAATCTAATCATATGTTGCTCATACCTAGCCAATGTTTGTCAAATTTGGGTAAAACTTGTAAAATGTTGTAGTTTTTGGAGTATTTTGGAGCAATTTCTTTAATCATGTGCACATTGTAGGACTCACTAGGTGCGCATGAGCGCATTTTCAAAAAATTAAAGTAATTGCTCTGTCCATGGAACAAGTGATTCTGACAAGAATTTTAAAATAATGATTTTAAGGGATAGATCTATAAAGATACAATACAAGACTAGAAAAGGCCCAGTTAGTTTTTGGTAGTTGAAAAATGTTTGTAAAATGCCGATGTCACAAAAACTACGGCTAAAATGATCAAAGTTACAAAATCATACTTTCCCTGCTCTAAAAAATCCAAAAGTGGTATCAAAAACAACATTGTCAGTGGCCACAAGAAAGCAAAATGTCATAAAGATAACAGTTTTGACACCATATATGCAAATTAGTGACATGACTTGCATAATATTTGCATGTTTGACTGGAAAATTAAGCACATCAATGTAAAGACCAAAGTCTTAGCTTTTTTTCAATATAAACTGGTAACAGTAAAAAATACTTTATAAAAAGTTCACTAAAACCACAACTGTGTTTTGGCCACCTCGATATAGTAAGGGTTAATGGGGCATTCTGGATGAGGATGCTTCACCATGCTCTTTTAATACAAATATGCAACAGAAGTCACTGTTAATTGTGTCACCCATAAAAAGCAGATTAAGTAATATTATATTCAATATTGTGCAAATTAAAGAACAAAAAACAATTTGATAAACAACTTCATACAACTCATAAAGTTCTAAACCTCAGCAATACATTCTCTGTCTTCAGTCCTGACAAAACTTTAAATCTGTTGGGTCTATTATTGCTCACAACAGAAACCACAATCCAGCACGAACAATTAGCAATTAAACCAGGGATTTCCACACACTTCACCTCACTTACCATGGTCATAATCTGACATTTATAATAAACAAATTTCACTGCAACTGCACTGATTTTTACACTCAAAGCAAGGACAAAAGTATTACCCTGAGGTCAAAGTGTCTGGCTTGAAGTAATAATTGACAAATAGGATGGTATTTAACAGTGAAGGTTTTGTTTGTTCAATGATGAGTGATGTTTTTGTCAAACCTTAAAATCTTTAAGAATTTTTGGACTCAAAATCTATTGCAACAGATTTTCATCATGTGGAAAGAAGATATTATGACTAAAATGACTTCAAATTATTTTTTCATGCATCTCCCCTTTTATGAATCATTTTTCATTTTTCTATAAAGTCATTTTACGTATAAGATGTACTTGCTCAACCACTGGACTCACATACCTTCCTCCATGTCTCATGAGCACATGCTGCAAACGCTAGCAGGTAGGTGTACTTATGTTTATGCTCAGTGTTGATATTACATCCAGGCTTGAAGAGGGCTTTGATAAACAGCTCCAATAGCTGAGGTATCCGTATCAGCTCCAAGGGAGGTGGGTCAGGGCTGCTGTACAGCTTGAACAACTAGGGACAATAAGAAACAAACTAGAACGGTAAATACCATCATAGTTCGCATGCCCATGCAAATTGACACCCATATCATATGACCCGACCAATTATAAAAATAGCATCTCACACTAAGTCCCACATGGCATTCCATGTCCCACATGGCATCCCACCCCATGTCCCACATGACATCCCATCCAATGCCTTGTCCCACATGGTATTCCACCATATCTCCCACATGGCATCTCACCCCATGTCCCACATGACATCCCATCCTATCCTTTGACCCACATGGCATTCCACCATATGTCCCACATGGCATTCCATCCTATGACCAACATGGCATCCCACCATATGTCCCACATGGATTCCATCCCATGTGCCAACTTCCACCCCATGTTCCACATGACATCCCATCTCATGCCTTGTCCTACATGGCATTCCACCATATCTCCCACATGGCATTTCACCATACAGTATGTCCCACATGGCATTCCACCATACGGCATTCCACCATGTCCCACATGGCATCCCACCCTATGAAGCACATGGTATCCCACCCTATGTCCCACATGGATCCCATCTCACATGTATGTCCCACATTATTCCAACCATATGTACCACATGACATCCATCCCTATGTCCAACATGGTATACCTCCCTGTGTCCCGCATTGCATCTCTCCCTATGTCCCCCATGGCATCCACCAAATGTCCCGCATCAGTGGCTTTCCACCTGATGTCCCACATGGCATCCTACCATATGTTTTACATGGTATGCCCCCAATGTCATCCCACCTTATGTCCCACATTGGATCCTACCATGTTCCACATGGCATCCCACCCTTTGTCCCACATGGATCCCATCCTACATGTATGTCCCACATTAATCCAACCATATGTACCACATGACATCCCTCCCTATGTCCAACATGGCATGCCACCCCATGTCCCACATGACATCCCATAGGCTTCATAAGAAGTCTCATCCTAGCTATCAGTCCCTGATTGAGCATACTATGTATAAAAGTGTCAGTTCATATAACAACTTATATGCAAATGAGTTGTTAAATAAGAAAAAAAAAGAAGAGTCAAATAATTATGCCTGATATAACCCTTGGTGTAAACCACATGTTATATATTATATCGTATGTCCCGCATGGCCCCCCATCCGTGTCTCACATGGCATCTCTCCTATGTCCATATGCAGTCACATGCTGTCACACTCCCTGACTGAGCATACTAAATATAACAAATTATGCTTATGACCACAATAATAAAGGTGGAGTTTAATAATCATGTCTGATACAAACATTGGTGCTCAAATATTTTAAAGAATTTTAAGGATATTAAATCTCCAGTGCTACAAGAGAGATGCTTGAGGATCTCTGATGAATATTGGAAAATTATATTATTTTACAGTTATCTTCTAAGGAAATATGAAATGTTGTGTAGAATTTTTAGGAAAATTAGTCTTCAATCTTTTTTTAATAAGTGTCTCTGAAAAAATTTAACATTTTGTAAGGAAATTCTAACCTTCCATAAGAATATCTGAAGAAACTTAATTTCTTCTGAGGAACTCTGAAGAAACTTTTAAAATTTTCTGAGGAATTCTCTAAAAACTTTAACATTTCTGAGGAAATCTCAAGAAAAACTGTGGACGATATCGCCATTACATAGGTTCGCACTATGCTTCACATGCTCACCAAAAAAGGCTGAAAAGATTTGCAAACTTGTAAAAAGAGCTAACGATTAATTTCAATGATGAATATTACTGTTTAAGAAAAGGCTTTCCTTACACAACATTCTGATCACAAGAGAGAACATAGAAGATTGCTTTTAAATGGCATTAATCAAGTAAATGAGGTCAACATCTGGCCTAAAATATGCAAACATTTTATCACAACAAGAATTTAAAGAACAAGTGACAACCAGATGCGCGGTAAGCTAGAAAACCTGCCAAAACCAATCATAAATCTTACAGCTACTCATATTAAAAAAACCTACACCAATTTGTGATACCAACAGTAAACAGCTCTCTGATTTAGTATATTGTGTAATCTGTTGGCACAGATGTTTGAAGAAGTGCAGCTGTATATAATCTTGATGAAACTTGATCATACTCCATCCAGTCAACCATTTGATGGGAAATCATCAACAGCTGAATTTGAAGAACATGATTAATAAGATTACATTAATATCTTCAGCGTGCATTCAACTTTAATACTTTGTCATAATTTTTGAATATATAAGATTTTCTTAGAACATTGATATGCTTTAACTTAACATTGACATGCTATAACTTGGCACGAATACTTGTCTTCCAGTACTTTTACTCACCAATGTTCAATGACACATTCTGCAAAAGCTAACACCTAAAATGTTTGTGTGATATTGTCAGCTTAAAACATAGCTTTATTTGATAAGAGACTGCCATTACTTCAACACCTTAAAGTCTTTTAGCAATGCAGTCCAGACTAGTGTCATCAGCATTTATTCATCTGAGGGGCTCATATTTCAAATGCTAATAATGTTAGAAACCGGCCACATTACAAACCAATGTTTTAGTCAGCATCACAACCTTAGAACGAAAGTCTCACCCAGGAGTGGGGGTAGTCACATCCCCTAACTTGATTCAGAAAGGGGCAGGGTGTCACTGGTTAAAAGGGGCATTTATAAGGCATCAAGGGCATTTGAGGGCAGGTTTGAGGGCACTTGAAATGGAAATAAGGCAGTAAAGAAGCCAAAAAGTATTGTTCCTGCATCTTTTTATATTAGGGAACTGTAATCAGCGAAAAGAAGGCAAAATAATTTGTAAAAGTACATTTAAGAAAAAGTAAGGGGCAGGTAGGGGGAATGAGGGGCAGAGTGGAGTACCCAGCTGAAAAAGCAAAACTAGGGGCCTGAGTCATACGTGTACCTTGGATATTACAACCAAAGGTGCTAAACAATTTTTGGAAATGTTGTTGGGAATTGTTGGAAGACTAACTGACTCCTCTTACCCGTGGCACTCCTTTGCCTACACTACTGCTTTAAAGAGGGAAATGACTTACCACCGTGATATCAGCTGGATTCAGTGCTTCCCTGGATATCATAGAAACCAAAGCCTGGCATGCCCTGGGATAGGCTGAAGCACTGCTGAGCACAAGGCTTATCTGTGTCACACCAGCACTAAAAGCAGGGAAAGAAACATAAAGAAACATATTTTAAAGATAATAAAGAAGGCAACAATGATTATGCTTTTAACAGATGCAAACTTCTAAATGTGAACATATCTGTATTAACAGAAACATTTTTAAGGAAACTTGACCCAATTTTTGAGTTTTGAGATAAAGATAATTTGAGTTTCCTGATCTCCCACCAGTCAGATGGTCCCAATTGGCTTTTGAGAAACAATGAAATTCAATTGATCAAATGTTACACAAAGGAGCAAATCCTTCCTGTAATATTCAACATGGCTTGTTCATTGCAAAGATCATGCAACAATTATGGAATAAATATCAGCATGACCGGTCAAAAGTTTCATTTCAGAATGAGTATGATGTCATCATGGAGTTTGAGCAGACCGAGGCAATAGCCAAGGTTTGCTGGACCCTTGATGACATCATATTTTTTTCAACATTTATCCATATCAATATGGTCCATATTGAGCTCAAGGTTCGTATCGATACAGTACAGGTTATAACTACCACACGCGCTTACCGTGTGCGCTTACCTCCCTTACCGCGGTTACCTCAGGTGATGAATAGCCGGACCTTACCGCAAATCGCAGGTTGGCGTTAGTAAACACGCTAAAATCAATATCTTCCTATGCTCTATGTTGTAGAGAAAACCTAAGCATTAGGCCCCAAAACGTGAGTTACCGCGTTAAAATCGATATTCCATTGTCCGCCTCCGTCAATCAACTTGTAAGTTCTATACTGCAACTTGTGCAAGAAGAATCACATTAAGACTTTTAAACATGCACGCCATTGTGTTGCCTTCGTAAGCCTTCACAGTTAGGCTATAATCCGTCAAAATCATTCAAACTTGAGCTAGGCTTTGTGACTGCAGACCCTATTCTCCTGGTTAGAGTCAACGTAACCTAGTCAAGTTCAGTGGGGTTTATTTTGTACTGTATTTGTATAACGTAACATAATGGGCCTCTGTTTAGAAAGAACAGATAACTTCTTTTCAATGTCATTTAAACTCAACATCACGTAACATTTTTGTCCTATTCGCTACGGCTTTCAAAGTTCTTCTGTGAAAATCTTGCATACTAGGCCTATGATATACCTCGCAGTAAAACATTTCAAAACTACGCCACCACCCCTAGGAAGTTCTGAAATATCAATCCTCTCGAAAAAATGGCCGCCATCTTTGCGACGCATGCAGAATTTCAGCTCTTTTAAAACCTTTTTCTGTTTGTTTATTTTGCAATATTTTTTCTTTCTTGCAAAATTTATTTGACTCATCAGGTAATATTTACATGTAATTGTACTGATCGACACGATTTAAGTCATTTTCAAGTGTTTTTTGGTCAAATCAACAGCTTGTGAAACGGGCCTTGATTGCGTAGGATTTAAACCCTTATTACGGCCTAACGTTAAGCCTATTTTTAGTTTCACTGTTTACTGCTGCACATTCGCGGAGCGTTTTACAAGTTAGACTTAGATTTCGGCGAAATCAAAGTGCCTAATATCCCTAGTCATAGGTGATTACTGCGCATTTGTGATTCGCACATTTAAAAAGGATTATGCTAATCGGGTTTACAGTTTGTAAAAAGTCATTGATTGGGAATTTTGTCAGCCGAATGTGTGTGTGATTTGAATCATAATGTTCTATAATGTACCTGCAGATAACAGCTTCGATGATGCCATGTATTTGCATCTTCTTTTGTAAAACGAAGATAAATTATCCCAGTGCTATCACCAGCTTGGTTTGTAAATCAAACCAAGCTGGTATGATTCACATTTCACAAAGAGTAAAAACAACCATTCATTCCCTCAGAAAGTTTATTCCTTTCCCTGATCTCATTTTCATGTGTATAATAAACCTCTGAACAACAGTCCCGGTCAAAATTGTTCGGATTTTAAAAGAATGAAAGATTTCATCAATTTTGTTTGTTACAATTTCTTGCGTTTTCCTGTGATAATGTGTAATAACCTACACATAGTAGCATGGGAGGGGGTATATATGGTTCTGAGGGATAGTAATGCTACAAGTTTGCAACAATTAATTACTCAGAATGCATGTTACATAGGAACTCCCTTGAAGAGTTGCTCTGTGCAAACTTTTCTGAAAATTCAAATTATATTTCTATCGTGATTTACATGGCACTTTTTGCTAAGGCTCCTTCATGAAAGTTTCCACAACTTACCAATGCCTGCGAGTTTTACTACACATAATGTATATTTTGCAGCTTGGTGATACCTACACATGCAGGAAAATCTACAACTTTGATATTGATTCATTGACTCTGCAGATGCTTTGTCACTTACCGATTCGTTCCAGCTCTTTGAACCTCTTGGCAAAGTCTTCTAATGATTGAATCCCCTCCCTCTTGTTTGGCTAAGATTTGCAGCAGCACCAGAGCATACATAAATGTGTGCTGTCCATGGCATACCATTTTCTGCAACATAGGAAACCATTTAAAATCTTCATTATACAAAGCTACATATTACAGCTCAATCTAATTACAAGAAGATCATAAAGGAATTGCCAGTGGATCAATCCTTGAGCCAACACAGAGTCAGAATACCCTCTCAATTCTAAAACAAATAGTTGTAATACAGAGACATAACACAGACATTTTTGTGCACCAATGCAGACAGGTTGTTGGTTACATAACCACACACAGGTAAAGTCATTGCATCATTATGCATTCTTATAATTACTTTCACGAGAGAAAATTTAAATTTCCAAAACAAAATATTCAAATTATCCAATTTAAGATACATGAAGCAAAGCTACAGTACATGAAGTATGAGAGAATCATTGAACTAGTAAATATGATATTTGAGCATAAACTTTAGCACAATATGTCCATTAAATTCTTTACAAAGAAATCACAACCCTTGTTATCCGCTGGTAAAGTAAATATTTACAGCTATTATCTTCCCTAGGTTTCATAAAAAGGTCTTCTCCAAATGGTAATGATAATTAAAGAAAATTGTATCCAAGTTTATAACACATTACTTTTTAATAGATGGCCAAAGTAGGTTGTATATCCTTTACTCTTTGCTAATAAAGATAGTTGAAAAACTTATGCTGTTGCACTGCAGTGTGTGGTATACACCTCAACTCTGCAGTACACAACTATGAACAAACCTCAATTCGCGCAAGACAGACATTATATGAATGCGCTTTGCAATAAACTCATTAACAGAACATTAATAGAAGTATTAAAATACATAGAATATACCAACAAAGTAAATACTGGATAAAACGTTAAGAATTCATATAATAAAGATAATAACAACACAGTTAAACTCCAGATTTGCAATTACAAATTGCAATAGAGTACATGTATGTGTGCTGAAATTGTTTATGGACAGTTATGATAAACATCTAATCACCAAGGAAGAACAACAGACAAATTTATTGAAATAGGCATGTATTTTGCTTCCAAAACCTGAGAATTTTGGTAGTAATAACTACCATATTTGAAGTAATAAGCCCCTATGAAGCACACACCCAACATTTCCTTTTACTGGTTACATATCCCACGTCACTAAATAATAAACGCTGTTTTAATTTTGTTAATGTGGCCAATATGTTTTATTTTTTATTGCTGTTGCTTTCCAAATTAAACTATCATTGAGACCCCCTTTTTCGAATATTTTGGATCAGTCAGTTATCCTGGATCAGTCAGTTATCCTGGATCATTCAGTTATCCTGGATCATTCAGTTATCCTGGATCAGTCAGTTATCCTGGATCAGTCAGTTATCCTGGATCAGTCAGTTATCCTGGATCAGTCAGTTATCCTGGATCAGTCAGTTATCCTGGATCAGTCAGTTATCCTGGATCAGTCAGTTATCCTGGATCAGTCAGTTATCCTAGATCAGTCAGTTATCCTGGATCAGTCAGTTATCCTGGATCAGTCAGTTATCCTGGATCAGTCAATTATCCTGGATCAGTCAGTTATCCTGGATCAGTCAGTTATCCTGGATCAGTCAGTTATCCTGGATCAGTCAGTTATCCTGGATCAGTCAGTTATCCTGGATCAGTCAGTTATCCTGGATCAGTCAGTTAGCCTGGATCAGTCAGTTAGCCTAAATCAGTCAGTTAGCCTGGATCAGTCAGTTAGCCTGGATCAGTCAGTTATCCTGGATCAGTCATTTATCCTGGATCAGTCAATTATCCTGGATCAGTCAATTATCCTGGATCAGTCAATTACCCTGGATCAGTCAGTTATCCTGGATCAGTCAGTTATCCTGGATCATTGACTTATCCTGGATCAGTCAGTTATCCTGGATCAGTCACTTATCCTGGATCAGTCAGTTATCCTGGATCAGTCATCCTGGATTCAATTATCCTGGAATCAGTCAGTTGTCCTGGATCAGTCACTTATCCTGAATCAGTCAGTTATCCTGGATCAGTCAGTTATCCTGGATCAGTCAGTTATCCTGGATCAGTCAGTTATCCTGGATCAGTCAATGCTTTAAACACCTGTGTAATCAACTATGGCTCATCAAAAAATACAAAAATTTACAAAAATTCTCCTGGGTGCCCCACATTGGATCACTGTGGTCCTTGCCTTGGGGGCTTATTAGGAAGCAAGTTTGGCAGTAAACAAAAGTGGTACATTTTTGTTTTTGTAACTGCCCAAGCACTTATTAAATCGAATGTGGTATTTATTGATGAATGCATGCATCTAAAAATTGTTACATTTACTATTGTTGTTTTGTTATCAATTATTGCAGGTTTTCAATTACAGAAAGATTTCATTTACAGTCAGCATACAACAAAACCTACATATAGAGACCACTGATTAAGCGTGTATGCACACACTCTATTTCATATAAAACAAGGGGCGGTATCTTACACTGAATTCTGGGACATGTTTTTCTATGGCTTCTTCTCCACCCTCTAGAAGCTGATTGAACGATGTCTGCAGCACCTTGGAGAAGACTCCTATCTCATGACAGGCTGTAGACACACTCCCAATCTCACCCTGATAGCCAGCATCTGAGATCAACTAAAGATATTATAAAAACAAATGATGTTTAATGATGATTATTACTCCAAATATCTTCCACATGTTGATAATTCATATATGTGGCATAGCCATGAAAGAATAGGGACAGGGATCCCAGACCCCAATTTTAGGTTTGGACCCTTCACTGCATTTTAATTGGGATTTAATCCTCATGTGGGAAGTAAGTGCATTCACAATAGGTGCTTTGAACGAAATAGGTGTTTCCATTGGGCTTTAATATGTATGTGGGGTTTGATTTCCATACATCTATTGCGGATGCACCTATTTTGCGCAAGAGGATTTAAGGGCTACTGCTGGGTTCAGGCTCAACATCTCTGCTCAATAGTGCTGAAGAGGTTTGAACTTAATTCTAACAAAACTTAAAGTGAAAACGGAATGAGAGAGGAATTAAAAATAGATGGAACAAACTGGTGATATTTACACATTATGTGTCACCATGGAGGGATTGGAGGAGGGGATGTGGATCTGAAGTTTATGGTTCAGATCCTTCACTCAGTGGGTTCAGACTCATGAATTTGTTTAATTCTATCACAACATCTATGTCAATACTTACAAAAGGGTTTGAACTAAATCATAACGAAACTGAAGGTGGCAATGGAATTACAGAGAGAATGTAAAAAAGACTGGAGCAAAATGGTTACATGCATTGTATAACTCTTAAGTTTTCTGGGAGACTCATGAAAAATCCACAGAAAATACTGAGAGATCTATCATACTCAAACAGGGATATTTTATCATGTCAAATAATAGTTCAAACCAATCCTAGAAGCAAATGCAAACTCAGAACAAATATGTGAAAACTGAAACCTTTGATGAATATGAACACGCTAAAAGAAACCATCAAATATATTAAAGTATAAAGAAGATATTTACTTTGATGGTAAAGTTAAGCATAAGACAGTCTGGGTAAGCCTCCGCTAGCTGATAGAACAGAGATCGCCAAGTTCTGTGTTGAATCATGGCCTCAAGCCAGGCTGGTGTCTGGTAAAGAAGTACAACCACTCCATACAATAACAAAAATACTCCACTTTATCAATCAAATAATCTACTCAATGAGATAAAAATCATATTCCACTTATTTATTAACTAATTGACTCAGTTCAACTTAATGAATAAATGAAGTATTCCATTTATTAAACAAACTGCTCCACTTAGAAACAATATACTCCACTGAATAAATTAACAAAACCTTAGACAACTAAGAAAAATGTCTTTACCAAATAAATTCAATAAAAGTATAGTTAATATATTCAAGAAACATATACTTTACATGAAAAAACAGTACTAGCATTTAACCCATTTCACCATTCTCTCACAGCTTTGAATCTGTATAAATTCTTGTTGGAATAAGATATCAGCAGGCCCCTAGTTCTGCTTTTCAGAGGCGCACTCCAGCCTGATCCTCATTGCTCAATGATAAGACAACTTGAGTTTTTGCTTTTTGGTTCTTGTCATCAGCTTGCTAAATTGATATTCTATGCATATTGATTGGTTAATGTCCAGGTTCGCCCTTCCACTCATGCACGTAATCTTGGTGTAATTTTCGATTCCAATATGTCCATGAAAAACCACATTTCTGAAATAACGAGTTCTGCTTTATTTCAATCAAGAAGTATCTACAAATTACGTAAATATTTAAATCATAGGGCAACTGAACAAATTGTACATTCTTTCACCACTTTCAGGTTGGATATGGGTAATTCCTTACTTCTCGGTCTTCCACAAGAACAGATTCAAAGACTCCTATTAATCCAATACTTGGCTGCACGTATTGCAACTCATTCTCGTAACATTGTCATATCTACCCTGTCTGAAGAAGCTTACATTGGCTTCCTATACAATGTTGTATAATGTATACAATTCTCCTTATTCTTTATAGATCACCTAAAGGACCAGGTCCAGAGTATATTTCCGACTTATTATGTAATTATGTCCCCTGTAGTAATCTAAGGTCCAGCTCTCAACTTTTTTTATCTGAAAATAAGTCCAAACATTCTTGGGGGATACTGTAGGTTCTTCATTGATTCTGCTCCTCGCCTTGGAATCAACTCCCCTTAAAAGTCAGACTAGCATCTACTCTTTCTAATTTTAAGAAGAACCTAAAATCCCATTTAATAACAAAAGCTTTCACATATTTTTCGACCTTTAAGTTTTCTATTTCTTTCATTAATTGTATCACTGTGTATTATGTGTAGGCCCTATCATTTTCTAATTGTTATTTGCACCATGAACATTCTTTGAATGGTACATGTATGTAAGCAATATAAGTCTTATTACTATTATTGCCTCCACCCTGCCCCTTTTCAGTGGACACTCTACATTTTGTTCACAAAAACATAATTTTGAGAACTATTTTGCCTTCTTTTGATGTTGATTACAGTTCCCCAAATATAAAAAAATGCAGGGTCACTACTTCTGTAATGATTCCTCCCTAATATTTACATTTTAAGTGTGCCCTGAAACCTGCCCCGTTAAAGTGCCCCAAACCCACAAAGTGCCCCAAACCTGCCCCCAAACCTGCCCTCAAAGTACCCTTGATGCCAGTGATATCCTGTCCCTTTCTGAAGCATTGATGCACATAGCTTACCCCTTCCCCTTCTGTAAAAATGGTATCTGCCTTCTTGGGGTCAAAGTGCTTGAGGATGAGGGCTTTGAGATGGTCCTCCACCATTTGTTGCACATCTGTAGGATTGACACCTATCAAAACAAAGGTGAACTGTGTAAAGAAAGCATATGCACCAATCACAGCTACAACATGTAAATATTTTCATACTTGAGAGACAACTTTTTGTTTTGTTTATAAAATATTCTTTCCTCTTATAATTGTCCTTACATGTTTAATATTGCAGACTTAATGTATTGCTGATCAAAGTTTGAATATTTTTCAATACACGCTGAGTTTGAGATGCTTGAATGAGAGACTAGAATTTCTTTCAGTCACTGAGAGGATACGAATACCTGTCACAGATGGAATTTAATTGCGGGTAATGCAACAATCCAACCAATTGTTATTATAAAAGTTGATTGCGGGTAATGCAGCAATCCAACCAATCATTATTATAAAAGTTGATTGCGAGTAATGCAACAATCCAACCAATCGTTATTAAAGTTGATTGCAAGTAATGCAACAATCCAACCAATCGTTATTATAAAAGTTGATTGTTATCATAAAAGTTGAAGTAATGCAACAATCCAACCAATCGTTATTATAAAAGTTGATTGCGAGTAATGCAACAATCCAACCAATCGTTATTAAAGTTGATTGCAAGTAATGCAACAATCCAACCAATCGTTATTAAAGTTGATTGCAAGTAATGCAACAATCCAACCAATCGTTATTATAAAAGTTGATTGCGAGTAATGCAACAATCCAACCAGTTGATTGTTGCAACAATCCAACCAATTGTTATTATAAAAAAAGTTGATTGTTATCATAAAAGTTGAGTAATGCAACAATCCAACCAATTGTTACCAGTTGATTGTTATTGTTATATAAAAGTTGATTGCGAGTAATGCAACAATCCCAATTGTTAACCAAAGTTGATTAGTAATGCAACAATCCAACCAATTGTTATTATAAAAGTTGATTAGTAATGCAACAATCCAACCAATTGTTATTATAAAAAAGTTGATTAGTAGTAATGCAACAATCCAAACCAATTGTTATCATAAAAGTTGATTATGAGTAATGCAACAATCCAACCAATTGTTATTATAAAAGTTGATTAAGTAGTTCAACCAATTGTTATAAAAGTTGATTGTAATGCAACAATCCAACCAATTGTTATTATAAAAGTTGATTTGAGTAATGCAACAATCCAACAATTGTTATCATAAAAGTTGATTAGTAATGCAACAATCCAACCAATTGTTATCATAAAAGTTGATTATGTTAGTAATGCAACAATCCAACCAATTGTTATTATAAAAGTTGATTGTGAGTAATGCAACAATAAGTAATGCAACAATCCAACCAATTGTTATTATAAAAGTTGATTGTGAGTAATGCAACAATCCAACCAATTGTTATTATAAAAGTTGATTGCGAGTAATGCAACAATCCAACCAATTGTTATCATAAAAGTTGATTGCGAGTAATGCAACAATCCAACCAATTGTTATCATAAAAGTTGATTGTGAGTAATGCAACAATCCAACCAATTGTTATTATAAAAGTTGATTGCGAGTAATGCAACAATGCATTAAAGTTATCAATTGTTATTATAAAAGTTGATTAATGGTAATGCAACAATCCAACCAATTGTTATTATAAAAGTTGATTGGGAGTAATGCAACAATCCAACCAATTGTTATTATAAAGTTGATTGCGAGTAGTAATGCAACAATCCAACCAATTGTTATTATAAAGTTGAGTTGATTGTTGATTGTGAGTAATGCAACAATCCAACCAATGTTATTATAAAAGTTGATTAAGAGTAATGCAACAATCCAACCAATGTTATTATAAAAGTTGATTGTGAGTAATGCAACAATCCAACCAATCGTTATTATAAAAGTTGATTTAATGCAACAATCAACCAATTGTTATTATAAAAGTTGATTTGTAGTAATGCAACAATCAACCAATTGTTATTATAAAAGTTGATTAGTTAACCAAAAAGTTGATTAAAAGTTGAGTAATGCAACAATCCAACCAATTGTTATCATAAAAGTTGATTGCGAGTAATGCAACAATCCAACCAATTGTTATTATAAAAGTTGATTGTGAGTAATGCAACAATCCAACCAATTGTTATCATAAAAGTTGATTGCGAGTAATGCAACAATCCAACCAATTGTTATTATAAAAGTTGATTGTGAGTAATGCAACAATCCAACCAATCGTTATTACCAAAAAGTTGATTGTGAGTAATGCAACATAAAAGTTGATTAAGTAATGCAACAATCCAACCAATTGTTATTATAAAAGTTGATTGGGATAATGCAACAATCCAACCAATTGTTATCATAAAGTTGATTTAGTAATGCAACAATCCAACCAATTGTTATCATAAAAGTTGATTGCAGTAATGCAACAATCCAACCAATTATTATATAAAGTTGATTGCAAGTAATGCAACAATCCAACCAATCGTTATTATCAAAGTTGATTTAAAAGTTGATTAGTAGTAATGCAACAATCCAACCAATTGTTATATAAAAGTTGATTGCGAGTAATGCAACAATCCAACCAATTGTTATTATAAAAGTTGATTGCGAGTAATGCAACAATCCAACCAATTGTTATCATAAAAGTTGATTGCGGGTAATGCAACAATCCAACCAATTGTTATTATAAAAGTTGATTGCGAGTAATGCAACAATCCAACCAATTGTTATTATAAAAGTTGATTGCAAGTAATGCAACAATCCAACCAATTGTTATTATAAAAGTTGATTGTGAGTAATGCAACAATCCAACCAATTGTTATTATAAAAGTTGATTGTGAGTAATGCAACAATCCAACCAATCGTTATTACAAAAGTTGATTGCGAGTAATGCAACAATCCAACCAATTGTTATTGTAAAAGTTGATTGCAAGTAATGCAACAATCCAACCAATTGTTATTATAAAAGTTGATTGTGAGTAATGCAATAATCCAACCAATTGTTATTATAAAAGTTGATTGCAAGTAATGCAACAATCCCAATCCAATTGATTAGTAATGCAACAATCCAACCAATTGTTATCATAAAAGTTGATTTGCGAGGCGTAATGCAACAATCCAACCAATTGTTATTATAAAAGTTGATTGCGAGTAATGCAACAATCCAACAACAATCCAACCAATTGTTATTATAAAAGTTGATTTGCAATAATCTAACCAAGTAGTAATGCAACAATCCAACCAATTGTTATTATAAAAGTTGATAACCAATTGTTATTATAAAAGTTGATTGCGAGTAATGCAACAATCCAACCAATTGTTATTATAAAAGTTGATTGCGAGTAATGCAACAATCCAACCAATTGTTATTATAAAAGTTGATTGCGAGTAATGCAACAATCCAACCAATTGTTATTATAAAAGTTGATTGCGAGTAATGCAACAATCCAACCAATTGTTATCATAAAAGTTGATTGCGAGTAATGCAACAATCCAACCAATTGTTATCATAAAAGTTGATTGCGAGTAATGCAACAATCCAACCAATTGTTATTATAAAAGTTGATTATGGTAATGCAACAATCCAACCAATTGTTATTATAAAAGTTGATTAAGTAGTAATGCAACAATCCAACCAATTGTTATTATAAAAAGTTGATTGCAACAATCCAACCCATTGTTATTATAAAAGTTGTAATGCAACAATCCAACCAATTGTTATTATAAAAGTTGATAATGCAACAATCCAACCAATTGTTATCATAAAAGTTGATTAAGTAATGCAATAATCCAACCAATTGTTATTATAAAAGTTGATTGCAAGTAATGCAATAATCCAACCAATTGTTATTAGTTGATTAAAGTAATGCAAAATAACAACCAATTGTTATTATAAAAGTTGATTGCAGTAATGCAACAATCCAACCAATTGTTATTATAAAAGTTGATTGTAGTAATGCAACAATCCAACCAATTGTTATATAAAAGTTGATTGTAATGCAACAATCCAACCAATTGTTATATAAAGTTGATTGCAAGTAATGCAACAATCCAACCAAACCAATTGTTGCAACAATCCAACCAATTGTTATCATAAAAGTTGATTGCGAGTAATGCAACAATCCAACCAATTGTTATTATAAAAGTTGATTGCGAGTAATGCAACAATCCAACCAATTATTATCATAAAAGTTGATTGCGAGTAATGCAACAATCCAATTGTTATCCAAAAATTGCGTATTATCCAACCAATTGTTATTATAAAAGTTGATTGCGGGTAATGCAACAATCCAACCAATCGTTATTATAAAAAGTTGAGTAATTGTTATTATAAAAGTTGATTGCGGTAATGCAACAATCCAACCAATTGTAAAAGTTGATTAAAATGTTCCAACCAATTGTTATTATGTTGATTAAGTAGTAATGCAACAATCCAACCAATTGTTATTAAAAGTTGATTGCAAGTAATAATGCAATAATCCAACCAATTGTTATTATTAAAAGTTGATTGCAAGTAATGCAATAATCCAACCAATTGTTATTATAAAAGTTGATTTATCAACCAAGTAATGCAACAATCCAACCAATTGTTATTATCGTAATGCAACAATCCAAAAGTTGATTGCGAGTAATGCAACAATCCAACCAACCAATCCAACCAATTGTTAATGCAACAATCCAACCAATTGTTATTTTGAAAGTTGAACAGAGTAATGCAACCAACCAATTGTTATTATAAAAGTTGATTAAGTAATGCAACAATCCAACCAATTGTTATCATAAAGTTGATTTAATGCAACAATCCAACCAATTGTTATCATTGATTAAGTAATGCAACAATCCAACCAATTGCAACTAGTAATGCAACAATCCAACCAATTGTTATTACAAAAAGTTGATTGCAAGTAATGCAACAATGCCAACCAATTGTTATTATGTTGAAGTAATGCAACAATCCAACCAATTGTTCGTTATTATACAAAAGTTGATCAGCGAGTAATGCAACAATCCAACCAATCGTTATTAAAGTTGATTGCAAGTAATGCAACAATCCAACCAATTGTTATTATAAAAGTTGATTGTGAGTAATGCAATAATACAACCAATTGTTATTAATCTTCAAAGAAATTTTGGCAGAGGACTTAAAGAACACCAGGTTAGATGAGAAAATGTTAGTCCATTTACATATGAGACATTTGCATACAGTTTTGTACATTTTGAAGTGGAACTTAAATAGCTGTCTGCTCTATTTCAATTAACCTCTCTGGGTTTGATGATTGACAGCTTTTTCAAGCAATCACCGCATGAATTTGCCTAGCAAGAAAATTTGCGTAACTAAGTGGGGCAAACATCCTCCTTGGTGCAGTACAGCTAGCTAGCGGCGTGTGCTCATGTAGTCCATACAATTTATGGTACAAAATAAATTTCTGCACACACAAACTTAGTTTCAGATTTCTTGAGTGGGCAACAGTATATGTGTAAATATGTATTTTAAAAATGTTTGTGTACTTGTGCGATGAAAAGTACATTAAATTGAATTTTTAAGTGGAGATTTTCAGCACGTTTATAAAAAAATGTGGGACATCTTTTAATTAATTTGAAATCTGTCCATATGTATACTTTAATCTGTTTTGTATGCTCTCTCTGGTTCATTTTGATAACTTTCTACTCACACATTATACTGCTTTTAATTAATCTAGAATCAAAGTGATCTCAGAGCTGGACAAAACATTCTCCATAGATGGCATATACTTTGAACAATATAATATATATCTTCACTTTCAGAATAAAGCACAACTGAACAATTGTATGGTAGTGCGCTATATATGTATATCAAACTTAAAATTTGTTAACTTATTCATGCATTATAAATGACTGTCAATAATCATTTATTCAAATATTAACAGAGGCACAAAACTGAAACTAACCAGTAAAGATGAGCCATTCAGCAAACAGATTAACAGTCTGAGCAAGAGCAGTGTAGTTTTCCGAGAGCAAGACAACAACTTGTTCAGGAGTACCACCTGCTTTGAAATATCTGGAATGAAAGCAATTAAGGTGTGGTTAATCTTAATTCATTAAAAAACGCAGTAGATGGGAATTTTATTCTCTCAAGTAGATTACTGAGGACAGAGTTGGAAAAAATCTATTGTTCCAGTGGGTTAATCGCAGGAAAATCGGGAATTTGCATGAGGAAAAAAAATTAATTACAATTTTCATTTGTTTTAATTTCTTGACAGGAGACCAGTATACGTTGTAAATATGGGCTCGAAAAATGTCCCCCATGTAATTGTACGATGTAAAGTACATTAAATTGCAAAAGAGGGAACTATATAAAGATGTATTCACTACATTAATATTATTTCTGTCGCAATTGTTCGTGGGACGATTTTCGACACCTTTATTCAAAATCGTAGGAAATTTTATAATTAATTCCAACTCCGACTGAGGATTTCTTTCCTTGTGGATGCAATGTATCTTTGATGAAATAACCCGGATCATTGAGGTCGGTCTTGAGCTTTGAAATAATGTTTAAACACAACAATGGTTATTACTTGCCACCGTTATGGGCAACCGCTTCAATCAATTTTCAGACCTGCTATAAAACTTTTTAACACTTAAGTTTTACAAAGAAACGTTTGTGTCTTGATATGAGTTTATTGATTAACAGATGATTTTAACATACTGCACTGCTTTTTCAACATGCCATTATGGAATCCAGAGCCTTGCGCCAATGAATGCAATTTAGTTACTCCTGAGTACCTGCACTTTTAAGACTTTATTTAGATATAAACCAGGACCATTATATCAATACCCACCCTCCAAATTTCCAACAGATGTGAAAAGCAGATAAAGCCATTACAGTCATTTGCCTCAAAATTGCTATTTTCTATGCAAATATGCGATGAAAATCATTCAAATCTTTCAGGAAAAAATACTTTTCAAGTACATTCAGTCCCTTGCTAGGGACTCCATTTCCCAGTTTGCCACCAGGGCCTTACATCCAAATGTCAAAAAAGGAAAATGTGCAATTATGTAACCTCTTTAGATCCTTAAAGACACCAGACTCCATGATATAATCTATGCTTCCAAAGGCCTGCAGACATTCTTTCTGAATAGTTTCATCGTCCTTGAATTCATCAGGATCTTCCTCTTCATCAGCTGCACCTTCCTGAAAATATAGAAAATTATATCAAAAATTAAAGACATGAAATTAAATCCTTTCAATGTAACATTTCACTTGTAGATAGAGAAAGCACAACCTATGAATCTAAATTGTTTAAAACTCTATCAAAACCAAATTCAAATAATAGGTAGCATGAACCAAACCAACTTGTAGCAGTTTAACCAAAAAATGGTGTGGTTTTTTTTTTTTTGAGGGAGAGGATGGAGGGGGGGGGGGGCAATTAAAAACAAAAACAAAAAACTACCCTGATCAAAAACTTTTAAAAAAGCCTAATTTCCATATAAAAAACAAAACAACAACAATACACATTTATGCTTCTAGATTAAGACCAAGTTGCTATGATCCAGGATAAAGGCCTTGACTATAAGCAGTGTGAAACAGTTCATGAATTAAATTATGGAAACCTGGAGGGGCATATTTGTTGTGCATAAGAGCTTGGGAGAAGGTGAAGGTGCGGGTGTTGGTGTGAAGCTGGTTTGAGCTTTTGGAGTCTAGTATTTTCCTGGCTTCAGGGTATGAGATGTTTTGTAGAGTCTTAATTTTGGAGACTTCTTTCTCCCGGATCTATTTGGGGCAAGTGTTGGAAGAGGCGGGGAGGTTATCTGGATGGTTATCAAAGCACTTTACGCATTTTGGTTTGTTGTCACAATTAGTTTGTTGTGATGGGTGCAGCAGGCTTGGGAGCGGCAGTTGTTTTTGTTATGACCAAATTTTTGGCAGTTGTGACATCTGAGGGGATTTGGTATATAAGGGGATACAGGGAAGTTCAGGTAGTCGATGTGAATAGAGGTAGGGGGAGGGGGAGTTAAATGTGATGAAGTGTTGGCTTGTATTGTGTTGTTGTTCCGGGTTAGGACCAATCTGCATACTTCTCTGACACCTTGTGGCACAAGTTCTGAGGTTATCTCCTGAGGGGGGTTCCCTGGAGATCAGGGAATTTATAACACACCTGGAGGAGTTGAGGTAGCGGATGTTCAGATGTATTAATTAGCGGATGTTCAAATGTATTAATTTTTCATACTAACTATATCATACTAATGGAAAAAGTACACTTTAATATAATCTGACATGTACAATGTCTTTTTAAAATGTGAAGTTGATATTAATGAAAATGAGTTTATATTATCAACTTAGAGCAATTCTGGTATTTTAAGTAGTGGAGTTTTGTATTTACTCTAAATAGTAGCATATTATTGAAGAATATCAACTGAAGAAACATTAAACCTTTAAAAATGTTAAGTGCTCACAGGTTAAGTACTGTATTAAGTTGCTTAAAATGACAGAAATTGAAGAAGAAAAAAATATATATATTGAGATATCATTTTTTTTGTGCTTTTTACTCATGACTTTCATACCTTGTATTGTGTTACAATTCCTTGTTTGTTTTAAAAATATGTATGCAAGTCATGAAAAAACATACCATGACCTAAGAAAGACCTATCAAGTGGACCTCAACAGGGTGTCAGGGTGTCAACTGCAATGAGAACTAAAATTTAGTTTGCTGCATTAGTGTATTTACCAAAAAAATGCTAGAGCTTGACGGTTGTTGGTTAAGCATATTTCATGGTTGAATACAGTGGCAGCGCTACAAAAAAAAAAAAAGAGGCTTATTTTGTCCAATTTATAGGCTTTGCCTCCCATAAGACAAATTTGCCCTTTCTCTCCTTCCCAACCCCCTCCCCCTGCTCCCCACAAGACCAAAATTCTGGTGCTGCCACTGGTTGAATATCAACAAGGATGACATGTAAGAATACAGATTTATATTTGTCTGTTTACCATGAACGAATGAGAACAATATAAAGCAAAGGAAGAAAATTGTCTTAATTTCTCTTTTATAAATATAGCTGTGTCATTTGTCAAATAATATTTCTGCCATTATTTTTTTATTGTCCCTCTCATTTGTTATTTTTCTTTAATAAATATGATTCCCAAACCCCCTTCTTAAACTAGATTATGTGATGGTGAATATCACATCCAGTACTGTAATGGGGGCATCATTTGAACCCGAGGCCAGGGGTATTTTAGGGGAACACTTGTGAGATAACTTAGCATTATATTACAATGAGAATGGCTCAGTAGTTAAGAAGTCATGCTCGTATTCGAAAGGTACCGGGTTCAATTCCCGCCACGACATTGCATTGTATCCTTGAGCAAGGCAGTTTACTCTATTTGCTTCAGTCCACTCAGCTGTAAACTGAGTACCAGCGCTGCTGGGGAGTTAACCTGCGATGGACTGGCGTCCCATCTGGGGGAGTCATGTATTCTCATCCGCTTGTGCCATGGAAACCAGGGATAAGCACCGGCCCTATAAGCCTAATGGCTCGGATGGATTTAACTTTAACATTATAATTAAGAAGTTGCAGCGAAGAACTCAATTTTTAATGTCCTTGAACTGATGGTATCCTCCACACTGTGGGTATATTACAAAACATTTCCACAAAGGAATTTTTTAATTCATTAAGCCATATACCAACCCCACACAACCTTTTTTTAAACCGGTTTTGATAGATATTAGCACATAAAACCCATCCACAATCACATTTCTTAATATTGCTTTTTACGTCATCCGAGAATTGCCTTATTTTATTAAATGACCACTGAGGATAAAAGCAGATGGAAATGAACAACCATATGGAAGATTAGACAGGGACTTAAATTACTGTTTGGACCGTAGCATGTGCACTGTGTCTGACCATGATGCTATAGTTATTGACTAGTCTGACAGGAACCCCCTCACACATGCGCCATACCCAGCTAAGTGATGTTTTTGTGACGGTATGAATATTTGACCAATGTTCTGGACCGTTATAAACAAGAAACTACAATCACTATTATAACCTTCAACCTATCATGTAGGAAAAGTTAGAACTTGACTAGCCATCATCACACATTTGGAGAAATTATTGTGTTTTAGGCTCAATGTTCAAAACAATCTTGGATTTTTTTTTCTTTCCCCTTGTGGCAAGGCTTATCAACAGCCGTCTATTTACGTCACGGTTACACTGTAAATACTGTACTTACAGTATGGCACATACATATATATACTTAACTCTCCTGTAATTGCTTTTAATCTAACATGCGTGTCCTGAAATTATTAAAGAATGGTTACAAATTTAGGCCAATACTGTACACTCCTTTCAGTTCAACCGCTCTTGGAACGTTTATTTTTATTTTTTAACAGGGTGCACAACACCAATATGCATACTAATAAATATAATGCCAGCTTAACTGGATGCACAAGCCACCACAACCGTGCGGTGCATGGCATGATTTTTTAAAAGGCCACAGATGGCACTGCAGTTATTTTAATCAAAATGGATTAATTATGGATACCTGTTTTGTTGATGGAACAGAAATTCCCATGCAGTATTTCTGAAGAACATTTAATCCAGAAGGAATATGACAGTAAGATCTGAAAATAAGGACACTTTGCAAGACAGTTGGGAAGTATTTGGGGTATGTAATGTGTTAGAACTGCAATGCAGATCATGGAAGGTCCCAAAAAGTTTTCTGTAGTTTTATGAAGGGTTCTAGTTCCTCTGTTACGCATTTTGAAGAAAAGTGGGGCCAGCGTGTTTTTGCATCCCTCACCTGTTCACGAATACAGTAGAGTACAATAATGTTCCGTCAGTGACAATTGCATCGGGCCAAAATGCGCCCATTTTTAGAACTGGGAAAGAAAAGTTCCCCAAATGCGTCTCTTGTCGGATTTTGCGTCCTTTAACACTCCCGATTTTTCAATTAGGCACAAGTTTGTAATTGTCGGGAATGAGTCTGCCGTATGTATTTGCGCACTGAACTTTTACAGGACAAAGTGAAAAAGGAAACTCTAAAGAAAAGATATTCAACTTACTCTATCTTGCCAATTTTATTCCGAATATATAGGCCTCATTCAAACACTTCTTAAATAAAATGTTAAATCTATCAGACATATTGAAAATAAATTAAAACACCTACACACTTTCAAAGATGTATGTTAAAGATTAAATTTAGGGGTAGATTGAAATGAAATAATAAGTCAGATCGGCAACTTTCTAAACTGCTGAATTAACTTGCATTCCTGTAAATCACGGTCCAAAAAAACAGTTTTCTTATATCTACGAAGAACCAGGGTAGAGCCATAGCCAAGAATTTGAAAGGGGTTTCGTTTTGTAAAACAGACAACAAACTTGAAAAACCAGGTGCTTATTATTCTTCAAGATTTTAAAAGGGCACTTTCTCAACAAAAGGGGTCGTTTTCTCTGAATAACAACTAACCCAACCCCACCCCAGCTACGAGCCTGAGGGGGCCAACATACAAAAATGTTTTAAAAACAAAACCCATTTTTTTTGTTGGTATTTAAGACCTTTGCCCGATGAGTGATCAAGGGCACATATTCAAAGATATCATATTTCATCAACACCTTGATGCAAACATTCCAATTAGCGAAACTAGCAAAGAGTTATGAATCCCCCACCCATTTACAAATTCAATGGCGTTTAGCGGGACGATACATGGACCATTTCCATTATTATTATAAAAAATTTAATAGGGGCAAGTATTTACGTACCATCAATAATAAAGTTGTGCGTAGTGAATTGATTTTGAAGGATTTCAAAATTGTTTTCATATTTAGTTTTTCCAAAGTGTAGATAAATAAGTCGGCACAAAGACAATTTTGAACATTCTGGACATAGCAGCACCGGCTAACAATGTAGTTTGATCCGCTGCATCAACTTTCAAGTGCATCCATTTCTCATATCTCGACGTGATACGGCCTGGCTTCATCCAAAGAAATTTTATTCTGATTTTTAACTTTCATGATTGCAAATTTAATATTAAAAGAAATGGGCCATCATCAATTTTCAGGCCAATTGAAATTGAATCAATTTTAGTTCGTAGGGAGGAAATTGCCCTTTCAGTTATACCCAGGGAAGGTGGAAGTAATTCACAAAATGAGGATAGCAATATAATACGGGCACTTTCTTTATTTAATATCATTAATGAGGATCTGAAATAGGAAAAAGGAGCCTTACTAAAGTTCCATTAAAGTGTTATAAATACCTGCAATTCGCAAGTTGTAATTCTGTTCTGGACTAACTCTGTCCTCCTGCCCAATGCACACAGATACAGAGGCATAACTAGACTTCGACAGGAGGTGTTAGACAAATTTGTTAATGAAAAATAATCGACAATATAGTAAAGTTTTTCTGTATATATCTATCTAAATAAGTAAAGGCTACAATTTGAATTAAAATTAAATTAAATGATCGACAGATCAAAGCGTCCTTATGAGATGTAGACGGGCAATGAAAACCAAGAACACCTGAACCATGGGGAAATCCCTACCGTTCTCCTGACAAGGACAATGGAGGCAAGAATTGGGCCCTTTCATTTCACGAGAGCAACAGGCAGGAAGTGCCCTTTTTATATTTATTTTAGGCGTTATTTTACGCCCTTGCTATAAAGTAACGGTTGTAGTACTCAAAAACTCTTTTATGCTTTGAAATGGCTGTTTTCGACATCAAAACTGTTATTTCTCTTCATTTGTTCTTCTTTACTTTTCAGATGCATACATACATACCCAGTTTTATCACCTAATGCCCTCTTCTTGACTTGCTCCTTGCCTATTTCCTTGCAGTCATACCAGAATGAAACCAATGATTGGGAACAACATTGAACTATACAGGAAACTCCTTTAGTGTGCATCTCTAATTAGTTTTCAGTACACCTCTTAATAATTTTCACTACAATTTTAATTGATAATGTATTGCAGTAGGCCTAAACTTTCAGTAAATTTTATTGGCTTTTAGCTAAATTTTTGAAAAAATTTCCGTTGCCACACAGTTGCATGAAAGCATC
>JAIGNY010002520.1:0-5000 GCA_020152595.1 Chiridota heheva
GATAGTTAGAAGTGTACCTATAGCTTGTCGGATAGCCTAGGTCTAACCTACCCCTTTTGCATAGTTATATATGAAAGAAGGGACACTCTAGGGTACACCATACAACAAGCCGATAAAAAAGACATTACCGAATGGTTTTCTTCTTTTTTGCTAGTGGAGTGTAACAAAGTCGTTGGCTGGTGGAAGTTGTGTATTGATTCTTGCTTTCATGAATCTTGAGTTGGTGTAATATTCAGATCTCTATGAATGAATAAAAGACACATTTTATCCGTGAAATTTATATGTTGTTCTTCTCCTGAATGAAATACATATGATCCAAATATAAACACATATGCAGTGAACACAAATCTGTTACCTATTTCTGACCCATTGACATTTATTCCGTTAAAAGATTGCTAAAGTTTTAACAACTTACCTTGCTGGTGAGTCTTCTTCTTGAGGGATGTAAGCCGTACTATTAGACAGATTAGCCGTACTATTGGACAGATTTGGCAGACCAATTGATACTGTAAAATAAGAAAATTGTTACATTAGTGACTTATTCAAAAAAGTTAGATTAGTAAGTTAAAACTTGTTAATATCATCAGGGGTCAACTTTGCCACTGTTCTGCTGTTCAGAGAACAGTGCTTTTTATGCAGGAACAGTAAATTTTCAAACATCACTGTTCCAGTGTTCTTTTCACAAGCATGTGGAATCACTGATCAATCATTAAGTGTGCAAGCTCTTTCCTTTCAGTATGCTATCATAGGGGCATTAATAATATGCTCAAGAGGCGTTAATAATATGCCCAAGGTGCATCAGATAGAGGTATCATATTACACTCGCACGTGTTGGCAATGTAATTAGATCGTAGCTGTGCCAGGACAAGAATGGGACAAGCAAATAATGATATCATATTAGGTTGCCCTTGCTCTGGCGAGGCATGTGATGTGCAACCGTCGATTTTGGCCAAAATCGGCAGTTGCAGTGCATACTAAACGGAAAGCGGAGGTACACGTCATGATAACTTGATTTCTGCTAAACAAAAAATGCATGTTGTCAAACAAGATTATCATAAAAATAATTTCTTCTTGAAAGAGTTTTTCCCACCTTGCCTGCAACTCTCAGCACAATGAATCGTGAATACACATATGCAAGGCTGCTTGCACGTGTACAACTGTATTCAAAATTTGTAAAAACTACACACCCCACTCTTCCATGCTTATAAACCAGTCAATGATTGCACCCTCCATCGAATGAAGCTAGAAATTTAGGTGCTTACTTCGACTCAACACGTATGTCCAAGCATATCAACAGTATTTGTAAGGCTGCTATGTTAGCAATAATTAAAATTGGAAAAATTTGCCAGGCTACCTTGACATTAAGACAACTCGTACACTTATTCATGCATTTGTAACATCTAGGCTGGATTATGGTTCACCCGATTATGAAATTGCTAAAGTCCAACGCCTTCAAAATACTGCTGCACGTCTCATATCCTTTTCTCCAAAATCTTATCTCATCACTTTAATCCTTAGACAACTTCACTTGCTTCCCGTTAAATCTTGTATTATCTACAAAATCTTACGTCTTAATTAAAAATTGATAAATGTGATGTTCTGTTTAATACAGTTTTAAGTTATTTCAATATATCTATTTTATATGCTTATCCATTCAGTATATCTATTCTATGTTATGAATCACCATGCTATGTGAGTCATGATCATGCTTCTATTCCACCTTATTACTCACTCTTTATTTGCTTCTCTTAAATTGGACGTACAAATAATCACTCTGAATATATATACAATTACCTGCTCTTTGTGTCTTTCTTTACCGTACCCAACATTACAAATTGGCGACGAGGATTGTGGTATTATTTTACGGACTTACGTACATTACTTTCGAAAATGGAAAAAGGTTTTTACCACCACCTGCATTTTTACCTACACCAGGAGAGCCTTCATTGCCTTGGACTCAGTGGAAACGTATGTTTGATAATTATTTACTTGCAATTGATTCGAGTGGTTTTTCTGCGGACAGAAAAAAGCTGTTCTGTTACATGCCTTGGGACCAGAAGGTCAGAGAATTTTTACTCATTACCTGCACCGGAGCTACCTCCGGCGATGCCTTTACAAAGACAGTTAAAACATTGGACAATTACTTCAACCCTAAAATAAGCGTGGTTGCTTAACGCTACAGGTTCAGACAAAGGGGCCAATTGCGAATGAATCAGTGGACAGTTACATTTGTGCTTTGAGAGAACTTGCCGTTACATGTGAATTTGGTTCATTCCATGATGAAATGCTACGTGACCAATTAGTTGAAAAGACAAATTCTCATCCATCCGAGAACGTTTACTTTTGGAGTCCAATTTGAAACTTTCAAAGCGATAGAAATTGCTCGCCAAGTTGAACAGGCCGTTAAGGAGGCGAAATCGATGGAAACGCCTAACTGCAGTCAACGCAATACATTTCCAAGAAATGGGTTATCGTCCTCGTGGAAAACCACAGCCAACCAGTGAACAATCTAGAAGGAATGCGGAACCAAAGGAGAAAACTTTTGCAAAGGGGCGCCAGTCCTGTTTCCGCTCTTGGTCGTTGAACCACCTTGCGAATTATCCACAGTGCAAAGCCAAAGGTGAAAAGTGCAGCAAGTGTGGAAAGACCGGCACTTTGCCAAAGTTTGCTTGCAAAGGACTGTGCGTGAAGTAGATGTTGCGTTAACAATACACAGTTCCCTGCTAGTTCTGCGAACAATTTTGAAGTGAATCTGTCGAAGCGTTAGTGTTAGGAGTTTTTCGTTACAATAAAACTGCTGGTGACATTAAGTGTAAGATTAATATTAATGGAATTGGTATTCCAATGTTGGTTGACACAGGTTCTGACGTTACAATACTTAATGCGATAATTTTCGATAAATATTTTTACGTGAGGCTTTAGATTCATGCCAAACCTCCGTGAAATCATACAGCCAAGATGCAATTCCGTTATCGGTAGTTTTTGGCCGTAATTGCCTACAAGGATAGGCAAGCTAAGTGTACAATATTAGTCGTGGAAGGGGTACATCCCTGATAGGTAAAGATGCTATTCATGGCCTAGGGTTACAGCTTGATGGGAAAACAATGTCCTGTCATGCCCTTACCAAAAATTAGCGCAATGGGCCTAACGTTACAATTGCTACAAATAGCGATGCTGCCAATACCTCCCCTACTCCTTCTGCTGCCCCACAATCTGATTCTCAGTTTGAGACAAATAATGGGACAAATTTCCTGATTTATTTTCAAGTGGGTTAGGAGCATAAAAGGTTTCAGGCATAAAATTAAGATGATCCCTGAGGCCAAACCCGTCCAACAGCCCTTGCGAGAGTACCTTTTGCAGTGCGAGATAAGGTTACTGCAGAGCTTCAACGCCTGCAATCTGAAGGGGTTATTGAGCCGGTTAGTGAAGCCAGTGATTGGGTTTCCCCACAGTTATTGCATGGAAAAAGATGGGGAGTGCGACTTTGTGTTGACCTCAGAAAGGTCAACGAAGCTGTGGTAGTGGAAAAGCACCCACTGCCAAACATTGATGAAATGTTTACAGAATTGCGCCGCGCGAAATTCTTTTCAAAGCTTGACCTTAAGTCAGCGTACCATCAATTAGAATTGGATGAAAGTAGTCGACCATATACTACGTTTATTACTCATGATGGTCTTTTTCGTTATAAAAGAGTTTGCTTTGGATTGGCATCTCGCCATCCTGCTTTCAGCGTGTAATGAGTTCTGTTTTGCATGGTCTAGAGGAGTGCTTTGTTTCATTGCGATATAATCGTTTATGGTGCCACACAAAGTGAGCATGATAAGAACTTAGCCACAGTTCTTGCAAAACTTCAAAAGATCGGGATGAAATTGAATGAAAAATGCGCATTCAACCTTCCTTCGATACAGATTTTAGGACATGTTATTGATGCATCGGGCCTTAAGCCCAACCCCGATCTTGTACGTGCCATCCAGGAGGCCCCAGTCCCTCAAAACAAAGATCAAGTGCGATCATTTTTAGGTCTTGCTGGATATTATTCAAAATTTGTGGAGAATTACACCAACAAAGTTGAACCAATACGTGCTACAGTAGGTGCAGATCACTTTGTATGGTCTCAAGAGGCAAATTCTGCTTTCCAAAAGATAAAATTTGACATTTTGCATAGCCGAGCATTAGCTTTATTTGACCCTGAAAAAGAAACTATTGTTACTACAGATGCATCTGGCTATGGCCTAGGAGCCGTAATGTCTCAGGTTTGTGATGGTACAGAACTTACAGTTTGTTTTGCTTCGAGAAAACTTACCCCTCAAGAACAAAAGTACTCAACGGGTGAAAAAGAGGCACTTGTTTGCGTGTGGGCTGTCGAAAAATGGCACACATACCTATGGGGTCGAAAAGTTTACCTTGAAAACTGATCACCAAGCCTTGGTTACCCTTCTTTCAAAAACTGGCACTGGTCACAAACCCATGAGAATTGCTCGATGGGCAGCTCGTTTACTGCATTACACATTTCAAGTTGAGTATAAGCCAGGTACCCAAAACAGAGTGGCAGATGCCCTTTCCAGGTTACCCATACATGATCCTACCTGCAATACATTCAACAGTCATAATGATTCTGATGAAATAGCTGCTGTTTGCCAGCTAGTTCTAGGTGACTGTAGTGTTACAAGAACACAGTTACAAAATGCAACTCGTCCGACAATACCTGCCAAACAGTGATTACCTTACTCCAAAAGCGGTTGGCCTACAAATCCAAAAACTGTTCCAATTCAAGTGAGACCTTTCTTCAAAATTAATCATGAATTATCACTGCATGATGGAATTATTTTTCAGGGTGAAAGGTTAGTAGTACCAGTGTCACTCACCTCAAGTTTGATAACTAAAGCCCATGAGGGTCATCAAGGGATTGTTAAATGCGAAACAGAGGTTAAAGGAACCTATACTGGTGGCCTTGCATGGATACTCAGGTTTCAAATTCGATCAAACAATGCATGATTTGC
>JAIGNY010002520.1:7500-14449 GCA_020152595.1 Chiridota heheva
TACAGAGTGAGACTCTGTCCTGTCTGTTTTAACGTGGAAATCGCCTGTCTTAAAATCGAGACTACAATGTCTATTTACGTCACCTGTTACACTATAGTATCAATACTGTACTCACGGCACATAAAAATATATAGTTAACTTCTCCTGTTAATCTTGTAAGTAATTAAAACATGCTGATGGTAATCATCAAATGATTAAAAATGGGTAGAAATGTAGGCTTATATTGTTCACTCCTTTAAGTTCAACCGTACGCTCTTGGAACCATTTTCTATTTTTTTACAGGGTGCACAACATCGATATGCGTACTCGATACGCCTACTAATAAATATAACGCCGGCCAACTGGACACACGTTTAACATTTACGCTACGCTGGCAAGGCTGATGTTCGATAGAATTTAAAATAATTAGGTACATTTACTTCGGCGCACACAATTGTGATAAGGTAACAACCGACTCACAGAGGTAGGTGAAAGTTTCTTTCTTTTACGGATTTTGGTAGGCCTACAGAGTTATTAAATGTATTTGTATGTGCCTAAGCTTTTAAGACAAGAGTTACACACTATTACTAGAAGCTTTTTTAGTTATGTAGCGAAGCTTTTTTAGTTAAGTAGCTTAACTTTTTCAGGTTAAAATGAATGAAGCAAAAAAGTACAAATTTCTTGGAAAATGTTCAAAAAACTTAAGTGCGTCGCAAATTTTCTGCGACGCGACTATGATGAGTCAATGTAGCGGTTTTTACCATTATATGCATAGGATGATGTCTGACCAAGTATTCGCAATAATGGCTATAGCGTATACTACGGTCAGATGTTTATCTAACTAAGAGCCTATACCTAGCCTAGGCCCTATTAGTGAGATGAACATCTCACTCAGTATGCCCTACATGTTACACACTAACTTGCAATACTGAATGAGACAACTCAACACAAACTTTCATTAGGATTTCCATTTTGACATATCATACGACCAATACTTTTACAAATTATGATGGCAAAACCATTAAAATTAGTACTGACGAGCTACCAATTTGATGACAATAATATTGTAAACATACTAAATACATTTTTATCTGCTTATATACAACAACAAAAGAATAAAATTGAATGATTTTTGGAGCTAATCGTTTACCTTGACAACTTTGTCCGTCTAACTCGCGACGGGCGTACACAAGTAACGCACAGCTCATGCCAGATTACGCTGGCGAGTGTTAGTTTTCAGATATAAGCACTTACGATCTTTCTTGAAAGACAACAAATCACCAGCGCGAGAAAACGTTTAAATCACATAATACGATAGAAGAATATATTTTGATATGCAATAAAATATCATTTGAGCGAAAGAAAATATATGTGGCAAAACGGCCAAAATATATTTGGGAAAAAGAATTCAGGCCTATACAGCTAAAAGAAAGTCTATTTTAGTCAATAATTGTTCTGAAGGAACTTATTTCATATTCGTGTTAATGAATTTCATGTCCATCTGATGCTAGATACATAAGTGACCAATTGAGCCTCGCATGACGCATACCAACATAAAAAGTGGGAGGAATTTTCCTACCGAAAGTGGGGCAAAGTCAAAAGTTTTGGGACAAAATCACCCTAAGATGCAGAAAATAATCTTACAAAAGGTACAAAATCGGAAATAGTGTGTGTGTGTGGGAAGGGGACTTCCTTTCAATTTCCCTCTCAAATTACGCCTGTGTACATGAACAACGGTGACCGATATGGTTAATATCCTCGTTTACATTCACCATGTGGTATCTGTTGTCAGATCTCGTTCATACTTTCAACATCCAAGCTTTGTTATTATTGGAACGCACGCTAGTTGTTCGATTTAGTGGTGTACGCCCGCGGATTGACACTTCCGCTTGGATGTTCGCAGTGTTTTCAATTAATTAAGTACAGACACTTCAACGCTTTGTACAGTGAACCATCGCGGAGAAGGATCAGGGAAATAATTTCATATTTTAACCAATTTACAACAGCCATTAAGGTTTAAAACGTAGGAGCCCACTAAGATTAAGTCTTTATTAGTAATAGTATGTTCATGTTATTTATACATAGGCCTAGTAGGCCTATGACGATTTTTTTAACTTATATTGCAACAGCCACAAATTCGTCGCGGAAAAGCCTATTTAAGCGGTGCATCGTCAATATTTGGTTACGCTTTTATAATGAGCAATGTAAACGTTTTCCACGTTATAAAGTATACACAGCCTTCTGACTGTTTACAGCCGATGCAAATGGCTACAATACAGTCATATGTTATCTGACTAAGGCCCTAGTAGAGTCAATATACCACGTAACCCCAAAAAAATTGCAAGAAAAGGTTTTTTTGCATTTTTTGGTACTATTTGACCTGGAAATTAACATACTAAAAGTTGGCAAAAATCTGACCACCGGAAAGGGTCTAATTATGATGTCATACAAAATGGCTTCCAATATGTAATAAAATGCTTAATTTCAATGATTTGCATACGGTTTCTGGCATCTTTAAGTATGAAATCAAGTTTAAGGCATCATTATCTTACATGATTGTTGATTTTTCAATCTAATCAATGTACCTGTGTGACGTTATGCTGTGATAGTGTCATCTATGACGTCATCCATGACGTCCTATGATGTCATTATGTCATGTATTTTTCTTAATATCATGATTCTTTCACTGTGATGCCCTGGATGAGCTGTGGTTTTATTGGCTAACTTTTTGTCATCTATTCGTGTTCGTTGCAATATAGATTTTAACATCATCAACCACTTAATGAATCAATATCGGCATTTAATGTGAATTAATATCGACATTTAATGTTTTCCTTATGCAGTTATAGATTAGAAGACATAAATGCACATATTGGTTTGTTTGGTAATTTCTAGTGTTTCAGCTTTACCTTTACAGTCACATGCAGCCTTCATTACCATCATCATCTGATACTGGGTTGAGGGATATATTTTGAAAGTGTCTTCTTGACAAGGTCCACAGGCTTAAGTACATTCAAGGCCATGTTTTTTGCAGCTACATTTGAGTGTGCGGCAACCTGTCGAGCAGTTGCAGTGTATCATTTTCAACAGACTTTCAGGAGCAGGGCTTTTGTCCATCATGAGTGGAATCACTTGACCCCCTTGTACATTCCAGCCCCAGTCTGTAGGATCCATGCCACCGTCCGTACACGTCCACACCATAACTTGAAGATATACCCTCCGTGAGTAAAGTTTTGTGGCTGATGTTGTTGGGGCAGCCTTTGGGTGCCACAAAAGTCTTTGCTGTGGCCACTTTTTTGCAAAGGAAGCTGTAGCGCAATAATGCCAGAGAGTCAGAATGAGTCTTATTAAACAATGAAAGCATTTGTTTGCAGCCGGTGGTTTCTACAGTCTCTGAATTTGCCTTTGGTGTCAAAGATCTTGGAACAAGCACAAGACAGATTCGCCCTTCTTGATGACCTTTCTGAAGATGGACTTCTTTCCAACCCCAAAAATTTGTGAGGTAGTGTCGCATCTGGAAAACGCATGGGCAAACAACAGATCAGAGCACACTTCTTCCCTAGTAACAGTTTCAGAACTTTAATGCTATACACATTTGGTTTACCTTTGTCTGATCTAAAGTACAGGTCTTTGCAGTCATTCGTAGTTCCATGATACAAGAGCAAAACAAAAAGATCTGTATCTTCCCCGATGAGAGTTGTTGACTTAAAGGATGCCATTGTGATTGCTGCTTTTACGATGTCGACATCAGCATCACCCTCGGCCTGAATAACGTTGCAGCCTTTCTGGCGCAAGTATTATGTCATCAGGTTAATAAGGGCCGGTTTATTCATTGTGTTTGAAAGAAAATCCTCTTTTTTCCCCAGAAAATTTGGTTGACTCCACAATGTAGACCTTGCTAGTGACCTGACTTCGGCTTTGTCTTTGGTGGGTGTTGTCTTTTGTGGATGGTCTTCCATTGTACCCATCAAAGACAACAGTGACATTACCATACACTTTGGATGTAAAAGATGCATACGAATCTGCAATTGAAGTGTAAGTGCTCCCCTCTGTCCATTTCAATCAATGTAGGAGGGAACCTCGGTTAAGAACATAGTGATCAGTCTTTGAAATGGACTGAAGAACAGCACCATCTGTTAAGGAAGTTCCATGGTCTTTCAAAACTTCCAGAAGATGTGCTTTATCTGGTTTTCACAAGAGATATTTTCCTTCAAATAAGGATGGTGGATAGGAGGAGAGCTCATATTGCATTACTTCATCAAGGCAAAGATCACCTGACTGTGATACCACAAGGAACCTTTGAAACAATAAAGCTGGATCAATGGTTCGATCCTCTGTAACTTTGACAGCTTGAGCTGATGCTAATGTTTTCACTTTAGTGTTCTTTTTGTGGGAATATGAGAAGACTGGGTGTCCTTCCATTTGTTTTACTGTGTCTCTGCCTACATTGAAAAGTTCTTCAACATTGACACCCTCATCAGCATTTATCCTTGTGATAATGTTGCAAGGTTGCCTCATTGGAAAATGGAGAGTAGTGTTCCAGCTTCATCGCAAGTTTGTCTAAGTCTCTCATATTCCTGTCCATACAGAAGCAGGTGCCTTCTTGTGCTGTTCACTTGTTGCATATGATGTCTGACAGAATTCCTGCATGGCGTAGTTGTAGGAGGAAGATACAGGGGCAGACATTGTCCAAACGGCCCTCTGATGGTCTGACATGCCACTTCCTCTTGTTAGCCCACGGTGCTTTTAAGCGACCGCATTAGTGTCTGCTCGATCATTAAGTCAGGACTAAGGCCAGCCCAGTATTTTTGCTGCGCCGAATAACATGGAATCCATTTTGAATTTCTGAATCACTGGGGACTTTCCACTTTCAAGATCCTCATCTTCTGTAAGTAAAGATAAGCAGACTTCAGATAGTTAGGGTGTCCAGCAGCAGCAAATATTGGCAAACAGTCATATATAGCATGGAGATGCATTTGCCATGACCCAACTCCCAACATTCGTTGATAGGTAATCCACAATTTGCTTGTTTTTGAGTTGTTGGATAATTCACACTTTCTTGAGGTGAGAGCATTGGAAATTCTTTCCATGCAGTCTGCTTTCAGCAGTGCATCTAAACTTATTTTACCAGTCTCCTTTTGAGTATACAATCTCCCCAGCTCTTTAGGTAGATCTTCAAAACTTGGATCGGCTTCAATTACCTTGTCACTATCTGATCGTGAGACACTGCTTAACAAGAAGATGTTCACTTAAATGCACGTTGCACAGCTTTGCCACTCATCATATGTGTTACAGCGTTTTCACCATACACTGTCTCCAGGATTTCCCTTAGTCCACTTTCATCCATGAGTGTTCCTATGGCCCCCAACGAATTCATGAAAGTATGAAAGCTCCTCAATAACAAAATAACATCTCTGAGTGGACTACCATCTTGAACTTCATGTATAATCTAAAAGCTTTCCAAAAGAGTGGCTGATCAAAGGTTACAATTGGTGGGACACTGTGCTTGGAAGCAAGAGCACATATATAGTCGAAAGTGTAGAGAAGATACATGTCTTATCTCCAGGGTTCATATCAATCATTGGTAGGAACAATACTGATGATTGTCCAGAGTGGAGACAGTCCTTGTGTAGCAGGTGCATCACTCCTTGCCAATTTGGTAGTGTTTGCTTGAAGCGGGAGGGCACCTCCACAATACATCAATCTTATGATCAACAACATTCAAAAGTGGCAGAGACGTGAACTTAATGCTACGAAGAGTGTTCTTTGGGAAGCGGTAATCCTTGATCTCAATCTTCGTCTGATCAACTATGTTCAAGTCAGACATCTTTCTCCTCGGAATAGTGTGACTGGTTCGTGTGCCTGGTGTTATGGCTGCTACCATACCCACACCATGAAATGTTCCCTTTCCATCCAGGGTCATTAGGTCAACGTTATCCGCGGCAAATAAAAGCATCATATCATGCATATCTTTGTCCTCACCTAAAACATCAGGAGCCACTGAAGAAGCGGCGCTTTCCTCAAACCTTTGCACTTCACTATATGAGGAGCAATAGCCCATGACAGACAGACTGTCTATCAAAAACCTTGATCAAAAGTGATGGTGCATTTGAACCCCCAGCCCCACTTGTAACGGAGCTATCACTGCTATCAATTTAAGTCCCACCTTCAGAAATGACTTGAAATTCTTTCAAATCATCAAATGTCTCCCCCCCTGCGCTATCAAATCTGGACTGGAACACACATATTAAAAATTAAACCATATTCTGACGCCATGATCACGTCATGACAACAAAGGTCACGTCCTGACGTCACAGATAACGTCCTGACGTTATTGATGATGCCAAGAAAAGTTTCAAAAATTATGTTGGTGCCAAGATATTTAGTTTTAGTGATAATTTTCATTATTACGATGATTAGAAACTATTAAATTACAGACTTATGCCTAGTTTCTAGCGATTTCTTATATCGGCGGCCATCTTTTTTATGACGTCATATTTAAACCCTTTCCGGAGATCCGATCGATGCCAACTTTTAATATGTTCTTTTTCAGACCCCATAGTTGATAAAACTGCCAAAAAACCTTTTCTTGCAATTTTTTTGGGGTAAGGTCACTTTTTTTCATATTTTGACTCTAGTACTACCCTATATGGTAGCCTATAGGCCTAGGCCCTATGTAATACTATGCCATAACGCTGGGAACACCTGTGGTCAGTCCTACCGCAAATTCCGAATCGTATTTGAAAATTCCTCTTTTTGACCCCTCCAGAATGTTAATCACAATTTTAACTCACATTCGTCGGAGACTTTTCTTTCTTTATATGCCACGGTATTTATTGATTTTTGCCTTTCTTTTCCGATGAGAAACAAACGATTAATTTTTCACCCCAATAGCCTATGGGGCCTAGGCCCACATCCAACGAACTGCATGCTGCTACAATTTGCGAAAAAGCAAAGAAATGTGCACACA
>JAIGNY010002522.1:0-27259 GCA_020152595.1 Chiridota heheva
ATCTGTTTGTATAGTATTTATCATAATCTTTGTTATTGTAGTGGAACATTGTATGATATATGATCTTACTGATTTTTAATTGTAGTTGTGTTTCTTTTCCTCTTCATTGTTCTCAAGAGTTCCATTTTATATATTTCGTATTATTTATTTCTCTTTAATTGCTTTCTTTGTATTTATTTCATTTTTAATTTACTTAAATTTTTGAAAATTTACTTTGTATTGAATTATTTTATTTATTCTTTATTCAAATATTTTATATTATTTTTTATTATACTTTTCTTTTAATTGTTTTTTTTTCTTTCCATTTTTAATTCGTTTCTTAGTCTTTTTCTGTCTTTTTCATTTTTGCCCAAACGGCCACCCATACTCTCTATCTTTTTATGGTTTTATTAAATGTTAGCACATATTATTTTTACCCTTAGAGTTTGTTATAAGCATCCTGCCCACTTTTTCAGTTTCATCCTCTCATGGCAAACTCAAGTCGATTGATTTGGTTTGCTCTACGGATCAGTTGGTAGTACCTTTGCCTTAGTAGTAGCAACCAAGTTTCCTTTTAACTGCTGTAATATTAAATTGTTCCCCTGTTGAAAAAAAAATAATTCTCTTTGAGTCTAAGGATGTGTATATTCATTGTTTTCTGTTAACGCTGCATCAATAATGTTCATGTGCTCAAAGTTCAACTGGAGCTTTCCCCGTCCTGTGCATTAATTAGATTGTTCCTCTCCCTAAAGTTTTGAATGAAAGCTTTTATTCCTGAGAATGATACACTGATGCCATCATTTATTAAGATTTCATGGATTTCTCTTGCTGGTACATTTTGATTAATATATATTACAATGCGAGCATGAGTTGTATAATCGATCCTTCCCATTTTACTAACAAAACATAAGACAAAACAAGAAGAATCCACTTTAAAAAAATGAAACAAGCAGATGCACAAGGTCAAATATTTAATACTAAACTTTGAACATGAATATATCTTACAACAATCCACCATTTATAAGAAATGTTGTAAATCTCATAGAAATCACACTAAATTTATCTTTAAGAATGAATTTGAGCAAAAAACAAGATTGTTTTGAACAGTAAAGATCATCTGCACTGGTTTGCTAGTGAATGACTATGTCAGTAATGTGGAACATTTAACTTTGGGTCTTAATAGAGTTTTAGGAAAAGCAGTTGCCAAAGTTAACATTTTTATTTACCACATTATACATACTGTATACAACTATGACATGTTAATTTGCATGATTACTTGATGCCAATGTGATATCATGATAGTTCAACTCAATATCATGATCATCAGGTTGTTCTTTGTTGCGTGATAGCAGTACAACATTATATAATGAAATACTGTTATTGGATATACGATAGGGTTTATCGCGACACAAGATGCCAAGGTCAAAGTATTCTGACCAATATAGTAGCTCTTGTACTGTTTGAGTTAAAAATGGTGCAAAATTTTGCATAAGAAATATTTATTTGACCTTTTGACCTCCAATTATGTTGATTTTTTGTTAGAATGTTATACCCTACCCACCGATGCAATTTGTAAAGATACCAAGTAATATTCCTTCAAACCATCACCAAAAACTTCTTTCATTTAACCTTTGACATTTTGACCCCAGAGTTTATGGGGCACAAGTTAATTTACTACAGTATCATGATACAAACAGGATTGGTATAGGTCTTACACTTTTGGAATTCAAAATGGCACAAATTAGTACATAATTACCCACTAAAATAACATATATGACCTCTGATCCTTGACCCTAATCACCGAAACAATATCTGAATTTTTCCCCATTTATCACGTTATACAGTATGACACCATTCATGCTCACGTCACACTTAACATATTCCTTAGCTATCAAAGAAAATGGTGAAAAGGTCAATAACTCTCTGACCTTTGACCTTTTGACCTCAGAGTCTACGGGACAAATTAATGTACCAATTGGGTATCATATGTTACAACATAGGGTTAGTATAGGTCTTGTACTTTTAGTTTCGATGCGATATAACATCAGGAACCTATGCGATCATGATGGCATGTGTGTGTATGCATGTGTGTGTATGCGTGTGACGGCCAGCTCGTAAATCTGATATCTCAAACTGGTATACATGGATTCATGTCATGTGGTATACAGATAGCCCATAGTCCTTAGATTTCCCTATTGTTGTTAATGGTGATGTCATACCTATTAAAGAGTAGGCGGGTTTAATGTAAAAATCTTGAAATGTTCATATTTTAACCACTGGCCGTATGTCTGTTTTGTTTTATATTTGGTATAATTATGATGTTAGCCAGTGTGTACATGTTCATGATGTAAAAAGTGGGCATAGTGGGCAAGGCTTAATATGATTTTGCTGAAAAGAGCTTTAAAACATGGTATCGCAAGAATGGTAAACTGGATTCATGTCATATTTGATACACAGCCCATGGTCTGTAGATGTGCCCCATTGTTTTCGATGATGATTTCATGCATATTAATGAGTAGGCAGGGCTTAAAATGAAAATCTTGAATTGTTCTTATTTTAACAACTGCATGTCTGTTTCATTTAATAATTGTACAATTTTGATATGTACATGTTCATGATGTAAACACATTGAATTTCTTTAATATGCATAGTGGGCATAATATGATTTTGCTGAAAAGACCTTGTAAACATGGTATCTGAAGAATGGTAAACTGGATTCATGCCATATTTGGTACACAGATAGACCATTATGCGGTCAATCATTTTGATATACGTATCTTCTGAAGGGAAGAATATATTACCATAACTTTATTTACCATTCTGTTTTGTCTTTTTGTCCTGTGTTGTTTTTGGATCTATTGATGTTTATTGATGGTGCATGTACAGGTTGTGCAAATTGTAGATCTACTACTTTTCTCTTCCAGTTCCACCAATTGTTACGTGTTCTGGACCAACAGGGAGCTCTGACTTGTTGGTTAATGGGAACCCAATCGAGGGATACAGTTATAATTTCTATTGTACAGCAACAGGAGCAAAACCTGGAGCAAATGTTAGCTGGTATGAAGAAAATGGAGAGACTTCACTTATTACAGAAAACATTGTTTTTGCTGGACCCATAGAACAATCCCCACCAAACAAATTGTTTGATACATCAAGCACACTCTCACATCAAGTGTCATTAGGGATGACGGGAGTAATATGCAATGCATCAAGTGAGGATCAAGAGGTTGTTTCACCAGTCACTGATGTTTGTTCTTTTACGGTTTTGGCAAAAAGTGAGTAACTGTATGAATTGTTCTCTGATTACCCTACTTTGGGAATATCTAGCTGTTTAACTATCCTGTTATAAGATATAAGTTGGAAGTTCAAGAAATACCATGTACCAAGTCTGTTAATGTGCTGTCGATACTTGTCAGACTCTAACCTGCATACCATAGTGCCCCTGCAAGTTCACCCATTTTCAGTGCATTACATGTGATAAAGTCTGGCCTTTTCTTCATTTTAATATCCCTTGTGATATATGTAACTAAGTTGAACTGCAATTTACATGGTCCATATGAATGCATGGACTATGCCTAATACTGTGTGTGTAGGAGGGAGATGGGGGGGGGGGGCGGGGGAGAAGGGGGAAGAATTAAAAAGAAACATTGTCCTTCAAAATTACAAATTATAAATGTTTTGGTCAAGATATTACTAAACTGTATATGTATTTAAGAAACCTTTTGCCCTTATGTTTTGAAATGATTTTCGTGAAGTAAATCTTATAAGATCAATAGACTTTTTGAAAAAGCAGTGGGTGAAAATGTACCAGCTACAGTACCTTAATTCCCATTGATTCCTACATTTGAAGCATTAAAAAAAAAAAAGGAAATCTGGTGATGGGCAACACTAGAAGTTTTGCTATAACTATTTTTTGGAAATAATTGCTAACTGTTTATTAAAAAATAAAATCTTCCTACTATTAAGGATGTAAATTGACATTTTTAGGTCGAGCTATTCTACTACCCCCGGCGTCGTCCGCATCCGGTAAAGTTTTGGTTAAAGTTTTTCATAACTTAAGTTATGAATGATGTACATTCATGTGACTTGGCATATGGTTAGAGGACATGGGTACTGATTGAATGAGCATGAATGGACGGTTTGTGTGTGTGCATACTAATTAGCTTATTTGCATAACAATGAAAATATTTGTCAGGTTAAAAGTTTTGGTTCAAGTTTGTCTTTCAAGTTTTCTTAACTTATGAATGGTGTATATTCATGTGACTTGGCATAGGGGTAGAGGACATGGGTACTGTTCCGATGAGCATGATTGAGGGGTTGTGTGTGCATACTAATTAGCTTATTTGCATAACAATGAAAATATTTGTCAGGTTAAAGTTTTGGTTAAAGGTTTTGGTTAAAGTTTTCATAACTTAAGTTATGAATGGTGTACATTCATGTAACTTTGCATAGGGGTACTATTCAAGTGAGCGTGATTAGGGGTTGTGTGTGCACACTAATTAGCTTATTTTCATAACAATGACATGATATCTCTTAAATTAAAGTGGATGTGAGGATTTTATTTGCACAAATGATCATATATGTGAAGAGCATTGTCTACACTTAATGTTGAGGTGAAGTGTGCATTTTAATTAGGTTATTTGCATAACAATAGACTTTTGTACATCAAGTTTAACATTCATGAGCACATAAATTATGGATGATGTACATTCATATAACTTGGCACAGGGGTAGAGGACATGGGTACTGTTCAAATAAGCATGATGAAGGGGAGGGGTTGTGTGTGCATACTAATTATCTTATTTGCACAACAATGAAATATTTGTATCTATGATATTTCTTGAATTAAAGTGGGAGTGGGGATTTTGTTTGCACAATATCATTTATGTGTAGATCATTGTCTACACTTAATGGTGAGGTGTAATGTGCATATCATTTAGCTTAATTGCATAACAATAGACTTTCACGTAATATTTAACTCTAGATAATAACTTGTTACAGGGGTAGAGGACATGGGTACTGTCCAAATGGGCATGATATGGGGTTGTGTGTGCATGCTAATTAGCTTATTTGCATAACAATGACATTATTTGTATCTATGATATCTCTTAAATTAAAGTGAGAGTAGGGATTTTGTTTTACACAAATGATCATATATGTGAAGAGCATTGTCTAAACTTAATGGTGGGGTATAATTTGCATATTAAGTAGGTTATTTGCATAACAATAGATTTGCATACAAAATATTTAACCTGAACCTGCTAATTGGTTCAGTGGTAGAGGGCATTGGTACTGTTTATTTGGGCATGATTGGAGGATTGTGTGTGCATGATTAGTTGCCTATTTACATAGCAATGAAAATATTTGTATATGTGGTATCTCTTGAATTAAAGTGGATATAATAATTTGCTTAAATAAATGATCATACAGTATATGTGAAGAGCATTGTTCACACTTAATGGTAAGGTATAGTGTGCATTTGCTGCAATATGTTTACCTGAGATCAAAAATATATGGCTTATGACTTACTAACTTCACATTTCTAGTTTTGTTATGATATTGGCATTCCTGACATGAATAGCAATCAAACTGTTTGTCTTGCCATGATTAAAGAAGCAAATCAAAGTTTCCTCTCTTCTAAAGAATGTTAAATGAGGAGTTTGGGAAATATAAACAATAAGCAGAATGTGGGGTGGAAGATGACATGATGATAAAGTAGCTGAAGGAATTAGGATGAGGTCATGTGGGACAGGGTGGAATTGTATGTAGGGCAGGGTGTATTGGCATGTTAGACAGGGTGGATTGGCATGTAGAAGAGGATGAGTTGGTATGTGAAACAGGATGGGATGTGGAACAGGGTGGGTTGGCATGTGGAACAGGGTGAGTCGACATGTGGGACAGGGTGGAATGACATGTGGTGGGATGTCATCTGGATTTCAGTTGTGATGGCATGTACGTGGGTCATGCAAGTGGTGGAATGACATACAATATCTGGTTTTCAGGTGTGATTGCATGGAGTATAGACATGGGATGACATTTGGACAGGTTGGGATGGAATGTGGGACAGTCTGGAATATGCATTATTAGCGGTGAGGGGATTTGTATCATTTCCATTGTCTAGTTTGTCATACGTAATTAAAGCAATATTGTTTCGCACAGTTTTGCTTTAATGTTATTGTACATGTTTCATGCTGCTTGACTTTGCTTGACACACATGTTTTCTTAAATTGGAAGTTGTATTACAATCCAGGATGTAGTTCTGGGAATGTGTAGGGGCTGGGGGAAGGTACAGGTTGAAAAGGGGCTTGAATGGCATTCTTTTATTGACAAGTCAGGGCCTCTCCTTTCTTTGTTATTTAATTGGTAGAACTAAAAGAGGTTATAGTTATAAAGACTTCTAGGTTTTACATGTTTTCTGAGTTACTTGAGCTTTTTTTGTCTTAAAATTTCCAGGATAATTCAAAGATATTTTGAAGCTTGTAGTGCAAATGAAGATGTAAGTGCATCTTTCGACGCTGAAGTACTTTGAAATCATCTGCCCCTGCTACCCTATTTCTGTATATACTTTCCTCTATAAGCCCATGCTCTATACTAGGTTTGAATGGTTGAGCATTACATTATCTGGGGGCAAAGATTCCTTGAGACTCGCCCTTGGACTAGCTCTGGGGCTCAGACATGTAATGATGGCATTTCATTGGCAAAATTAGCATCTCCCCTAGCTTTGATCTTTTACACCCCTGCATATATTTACTTCATTTATTAAAAATATATTGTTATACTTAGTTTTACTAAGCTACTACCTACCACTTACTCAACTGTTGTTTTTTAACTTTTTTTTAATCCGCTTCATATAAATTTAGAGAATGTTTGGCACTGAATTTGTCATGTTTTTCTTCCATTCCAGGCAAACCTAATGTTAATGTGGACACCAAACCTGATTCACCTACTACTGTAGACTGTACTTATACAGATGCAGTGCCTGATTTTGATATTGCCTATGCTATTGAGACATATGGAGAAAATAGCTCTGAATCCTCTTTGGAATTATCTAAATTAGCTAAAGGTGAATGTATTAATGTGACATGCTATGTTACAAATGCAGTCGGGACAGGATCAGATACTGAGCAAGTCTGTAAAGAAGGTAAGTATTCATGATTAACTTGATTCACTATGCAAATAATCAAAATCATACTTTAACCACCTTCTTTTGTGTTTAAAGTAACTTACACTTTCCAAGTGACGACACATTTTTTAGCTGAATGGATTTATTGACAATGTGGACTCCCAATTACCAGACCATATTTTCTACTAGCAGGTGATAAATTTAATCTAGAAAAAGAATAAAACCAGGTCAAAATTTATCACTTGCATCATTCAGCAGGTCAAAATTCAAGAGTAAATGTACACATCATTTACACATCACATAATCCTTCTTGTCATTTTTAAAATGTGTCTGAAATATTGAAGTATTATTATTTTAGGTAAAAAGCACGTCAATCCCCAAACTCTGAAAAGTCATTTCTTTTCTTTTTCTACGTATTCCACCCACTCAGATTGATGAATTTATTGTTAGATAAATCATGCCATTTGCTGATGATGTCAAAGCATTGATGAAATCCCATCATTTTCACAAAACTTTTAGTGAAAGGTTGAATTATTCTGTTCAATTGCTTCAAAAACTAATCATTGTTTGAAAAATTATGAAATTTAAGGACGAACAGAACATTTCAAAACGGAAAAAGTTTATTAGGTTGTGAAACACTTTTCATACAAGATTATTTTTGACTGTGAGGAAAAACTTCCTTATCCACGCCTTTCGATAGAAATCTGATCAGATAATTTGGCAAAACAGTCTAGGAGCACGGCAATTGTAGAGCTACTTTTATTGACAAATTTGGCCCACACGCTGTTTGAAAATATGCAAACATTATTGGCTAAAACGTGTCACATGATTCACATTACCACGAAAAGTTATTTGCAAACCATCAGATTGTGGACTGTGCTGCATATGTCCATCATGTGTGCAAACTGCGAGCAGTATTTTCTATACTGTAAATTAATAATACAGTTACTATGCCGACAATTGCTTTACTCCACAGGTAGCAATATCACATTCTTATAACTGTACTGTTTTGAGCAGCCCTAACCTAAGGCCTATGCTTTTTTTAACTGAATGTATCATTAGGCCACTTTACCTTGTGTGTTTGTAAGCCACTGTTTACCTTGTGTGTTTGTCAATTTCTAAATATGTTCTGAGTGCAAAGGTTCAAGTGTATTACGTGCCAAACAATGTTTAAGTGCTGATGCAAATGAAGAAAATACTTCATCCCAATCAGTTTGATTGGAACTTCTTTAAAAAATAGTGCCAAATAATTTAAAATTAGGCCAATGTAATCGTAACATTAATCACAGATTTGTTCTGAAAATAAATATTTTACCATTTTGATTACCATACAGAATAGGAATTCCATCCATTATTGTCAATTAATGTTTGGCCCACACTACACTCGCTGGAAATAATGAAAAAAATCTGTTTTTACCCCTTTTTAACGTTGTTCATACAAACTGCATTTGTTAGCAATACCTGGAGAATCTTATAAACTCGCATAATAAACCAAACTTCAATCTAAAAAGTGGCAAAACAATCGGGAGCATGGCAAGTTTTGGCCAATGTTTTGTGTCTTTAAGAAATCAATATACATTCCTTTTTGACAAAATTGACCATAAAAGAACCTAAGGATATAATTGAATTTAATACCATTCAAAGAGTAAAATTATAACAAATCCACCACGCCTTAGTTTTTAAAGCTATTAGAGATAGACTGGAATTTAGGGACAGCAGAAATTAAGGCAGCTACTCCAGAACGTAATCGCTACTAGTCCATCACTTGTGCAGACTGTCACAATTTCCTACTTCAAATCTAAGGATTATAATAAGATGACATAAAACAGATGGTTTTGATGACAGCTTCTTATCAAGAAAATTTAAGAAAACAAAGAGTCATTATGATGGGAAAATAGTTTCTAAACAAATTATTTCTGGTCAGTCATTAGCCCAGATTAAATAGTCTCTCAGTTTTGATACTGAGAAATGATACAACTTTATGACATCACAAAACTTTTAGTGAAAGGTTGAATTATTTTGTTCAATTGCTTCAAAAACTAATCATTGTTTAAAAAATTATGAAATTTAAGGACGAACAGAACATTTCAAAACGGAAAAAGTTTATTAGGTTGTGAAACACTTTTCATACAAGATTATTTTTGACTGTGAGGAAAAACTTCCTTATCCACGCCTTTCGATAGAAATCTGATCAGATAATTTGGCAAAACAGTCTAGGAGCACGGCAATTGTAGAGCTACTTTTATTGACAAATTTGGCCCACACGCTGTTTGAAAATATGCAAACATTATTGGCTAAAACGTGTCACATGATTCACATTACCACGAAAAGTTATTTGCAAACCATCAGATTGTGGACTGTGCTGCATATGTCCATCATGTGTGCAAACTGCGAGCAGTATTTTCTTTACTATAAATTAATAATACAGTTACTATGCAGACAATTGCTTTACTCCACAGGTAGCAATACCACATTCTTATAACTGTACTGTTTTGAGCAGCTCTAACCTAAGGCCTATGCTTTTTGAACTGAATGTAACATTAGGCCACTGTTTACCTTGTGTGTTTGTAAGCCACTGTTTACCTTGTTTGTTTGTCAATTTGTAAATATGTTCCGAGTGCAAAGGTTCAAGTGTATTATGTGCCAAACAATGTTTAAGTGCTGATGCAAATGAAGAAAATACTTCATCCCAATCAGTTTGATTGGAACTTCTTTGAAAAATACTGCCAAATAATTTAAAATTAGGCGAATGTAATCGTAACATTAATCACAGATTTGTTCTGAAAATAAATATTTTACCATTTTGATTACCATACAGAATAGGAATTCCATCCATTATTGTCAATTAATGTTTGGCCCACACTACACTCGCTGGAAACAATGAAAAAAATATGTTTTTACCCCTTTTTAACGTTGTTCATACAAACTGTATTTGTTAGCAATACCTGGAGAATCTTATAAACTCGCATAATAAACCAAACTTAAATCTAAAAAGTGGCAAAACAATCGGGAGCATGGCAAGTTTTGGCCAATGTTTTGTGTCTTTAAAAAATCAATATACATTCCTTTTTGACAAAATTGACCATAAAAGAACCTAAGGATATAATTGAATTTAATACCATTCAAAGAGTAAAATTATAACAAATCCACCACGCCTTAGTTTTTAAAGCTATTAGAGATAGACTGGAATTTAGGGACAGCAGAAATTAAGGCAGCTACTCCAGAACATAATCGCTACTAGTCCATCACTTGTGCAGACTGTCACAATTTCCTACTTCAAATCTAAGGATTATAATAAAATGACATAAAACAGATGGTTTTTGATGACAGCTTCTTATCAAGAAAATTTAAGAAAACAAAGAGTCATTATGATGGGGAAAATAGTTTCTAAACAAATTATTTCTGGTCAGTCATTAGCCCAGATTAAATAGTCTCTCAGTTTTGATACTGAGAAATGATACAACTTTATGACATCACAAAACTTTTAGTGAAAGGTTGAATTATTTTGTTCAATTGCTTCAAAAACTAATCATTGTTTAAAAAATTATGAAATTTAAGGACGAACAGAACATTTCAAAACGGAAAAAGTTTATTAGGTTGTGAAACACTCTTCATACAAGATTATTTTTGACTGTGAGGAAAAACTTCCTTATCCACGCCTTCCGATAGAAATCTGATCAGATAATTTGGCAAAACAGTCTAGGAGCACGGCAATTGTAGAGCTACTTTTATTGACAAATTTGGCCCACACGCTGTTGGAAAATATGCAAACATTATTGGCTAAAACATGTCACATGATTCACATCACCACGAAAAAGTTATTTGCAAACCATCAGATTGTGGACTGTGCTGCATATGTCCATCATGTGTGCAAACTGCGAGCAGTATTTTCTATACTGTAAATTAATAATACAGTTACTATGCCGACAATTGCTTTACTCCACAGGTAGCAATATCACATTCTTATAACTGTACTGTTTTGAGCAGCCCTAACCTAAGGCCTATGCTTTTTTAACTGAATGTAACATTAGGCCACTGTTTACCTTGTGTGTTTGTAAGCCACTGTTTACCTTGTTTGTTTGTCAATTTGTAAATATGTTCCGAGTGCAAAGGTTCAAGTGTATTACGTGCCAAACAATGTTTAAGTGCTGATGCAAATGAAGAAAATACTTCATCCCAATCAGTTTGATTGGAACTTCTTTGAAAAATACTGCCAAATAATTTAAAATTAGGCGAATGTAATCGTAACATTAATCACAGATTTGTTCTGAAAATAAATATTTTACCATTTTGATTACCATACAGAATAGGAATTCCATCCATTATTGTCAATTAATGTTTGGCCCACACTACACTCGCTGGAAACAATGAAAAAAATATGTTTTTACCCCTTTTTAACGTTGTTCATACAAACTGTATTTGTTAGCAATACCTGGAGAATCTTATAAACTCGCATAATAAACCAAACTTAAATCTAAAAAGTGGCAAAACAATCGGGAGCATGGCAAGTTTTGGCCAATGTTTTGTGTCTTTAAAAAATCAATATACATTCCTTTTTGACAAAATTGACCATAAAAGAACCTAAGGATATAATTGAATTTAATACCATTCAAAGAGTAAAATTATAACAAATCCACCACGCCTTAGTTTTTAAAGCTATTAGAGATAGACTGGAATTTAGGGACAGCAGAAATTAAGGCAGCTACTCCAGAACATAATCGCTACTAGTCCATCACTTGTGCAGACTGTCACAATTTCCTACTTCAAATCTAAGGATTATAATAAAATGACATAAAACAGATGGTTTTTGATGACAGCTTCTTATCAAGAAAATTTAAGAAAACAAAAGAGTCATTATGATGGGGAAAATAGTTTCTAAACAAATTATTTCTGGTCAGTCATTAGCCCAGATTAAATAGTCTCTCAGTTTTGATACTGAGAAATGATACAACTTTATGACATCACAAAACTTTTAGTGAAAGGTTGAATTATTTTGTTCAATTGCTTCAAAAAACTAATCATTGTTTGAAAAATTATGAAATTTAAGGACGAACAGAACATTTCAAAACGGAAAAAGTTTATGAGGTTGTGAAACACTCTTCATACAAGATTATTTTTGACTGTGAGGAAAAACTTCCTTATCCACGCCTTCCGATAGAAATCTGATCAGATAATTTGGCAAAACAGTCTAGGAGCACGGCAATTGTAGAGCTACTTTTATTGACAAATTTGGCCCACACGCTGTTGGAAAATATGCAAACATTATTGGCTAAAACATGTCACATGATTCACATCACCACGAAAAGTTATTTGCAAACCATCAGATTGTGGACTGTGCTGCATATGTCCATCATGTGTGCAAACTGCGAGCAGTATTTTCTTTACTATAAATTAATAATACAGTTACTATGCAGACAATTGCTTTACTCCACAGGTAGCAATACCACATTCTTATAACTGTACTGTTTTGAGCAGCTCTAACCTAAGGCCTATGCTTTTTGAACTGAATGTAACATTAGGCCACTGTTTACCTTGTGTGTTTGTAAGCCACTGTTTACCTTGTTTGTTTGTCAATTTGTAAATATGTTCCGAGTGCAAAGGTTCAAGTGTATTATGTGCCAAACAATGTTTAAGTGCTGATGCAAATGAAGAAAATACTTCATCCCAATCAGTTTGATTGGAACTTCTTTGAAAAATACTGCCAAATAATTTAAAATTAGGCGAATGTAATCGTAACATTAATCACAGATTTGTTCTGAAAATAAATATTTTACCATTTTGATTACCATACAGAATAGGAATTCCATCCATTATTGTCAATTAATGTTTGGCCCACACTACACTCGCTGGAAACAATGAAAAAAATCTGTTTTTACCCCTTTTTAACGTTGTTCATACAAACTGTATTTGTTAGCAATACCTGGAGAATCTTATAAACTCGCATAATAAACCAAACTTAAATCTAAAAAGTGGCAAAACAATCGGGAGCATGGCAAGTTTTGGCCAATGTTTTGTGTCTTTAAAAAATCAATATACATTCCTTTTTGACAAAATTGACCATAAAAGAACCTAAGGATATAATTAAATTTAATACCATTCAAAGAGTAAAATTATAACAAATCCACCACGCCTTAGTTTTTAAAGCTATTAGAGATAGACTGGAATTTAGGGACAGCAGAAATTAAGGCAGCTACTCCAGAACATAATCGCTACTAGTCCATCACTTGTGCAGACTGTCACAATTTCCTACTTCAAATCTAAGGATTATAATAAGATGACATAAAACAGATGGTTTTTGATGACAGCTTCTTATCAAGAAAATTTAAGAAAACAAAGAGTCATTATGATGGGGAAAATAGTTTCTAAACAAATTATTTCTGGTCAGTCATTAGCCCAGATTAAATAGTCTCTCAGTTTTGATACTGAGAAATGATACAACTTTATGACATCACAAAACTTTTAGTGAAAGGTTGAATTATTTTGTTCAATTGCTTCAAAACTAATCATTGTTTGAAAAATTATGAAATTTAAGGACGAACAGAACATTTCAAAACGGAAAAAGTTTATGAGGTTGTGAAACACTCTTCATACAAGATTATTTTTGACTGTGAGGAAAACTTCCTTATCCACGCCTTCCGATAGAAATCTGATCAGATAATTTGGCAAAACAGTCTAGGAGCACGGCAATTGTAGAGCTACTTTTATTGACAAATTTGGCCCACACGCTGTTGGAAAATATGCAAACATTATTGGCTAAAACATGTCACATGATTCACATCACCACGAAAAGTTATTTGCAAACCATCAGATTGTGGACTGTGCTGCATATGTCCATCATGTGTGCAAACTGCGAGCAGTATTTTCTATACTGTAAATTAATAATACAGTTACTATGCCGACAATTGCTTTACTCCACAGGTAGCAATATCACATTCTTATAACTGTACTGTTTTGAGCAGCCCTAACCTAAGGCCTATGCTTTTTTAACTGAATGTAACATTAGGCCACTGTTTACCTTGTGTGTTTGTAAGCCACTGTTTACCTTGTTTGTTTGTCAATTTGTAAATATGTTCCGAGTGCAAAGGTTCAAGTGTATTACGTGCCAAACAATGTTTAAGTGCTGATGCAAATGAAGAAAATACTTCATCCCAATCAGTTTGATTGGAACTTCTTTGAAAAATACTGCCAAATAATTTAAAATTAGGCGAATGTAATCGTAACATTAATCACAGATTTGTTCTGAAAATAAATATTTTACCATTTTGATTACCATACAGAATAGAAATTCCATCCATTATTGTCAATTAATGTTTGGCCCACACTACACTCGCTGGAAACAATGAAAAAATATGTTTTACCCCTTTTTAACGTTGTTCATACAAACTGTATTTGTTAGCAATACCTGGAGAATCTTATAAACTCGCATAATAAACCAAACTTAAATCTAAAAAGTGGCAAAACAATCGGGAGCATGGCAAGTTTTGGCCAATGTTTTGTGTCTTTAAAAATCAATATACATTCCTTTTTGACAAAATTGACCATAAAAGAACCTAAGGATATAATTGAATTTAATACCATTCAAAGAGTAAAATTATAACAAATCCACCACGCCTTAGTTTTTAAAGCTATTAGAGATAGACTGGAATTTAGGGACAGCAGAAATTAAGGCAGCTACTCCAGAACATAATCGCTACTAGTCCATCACTTGTGCAGACTGTCACAATTTCCTACTTCAAATCTAAGGATTATAATAAGATGACATAAAACAGATGGTTTTTGATGACAGCTTCTTATCAAGAAAATTTAAGAAAACAAAGAGTCATTATGATGGGGAAAATAGTTTCTAAACAAATTATTTCTGGTCAGTCATTAGCCCAGATTAAATAGTCTCTCAGTTTTGATACTGAGAAATGATACAACTTTATGACATCACAAAACTTTTAGTGAAAGGTTGAATTATTTTGTTCAATTGCTTCAAAAACTAATCATTGTTTGAAAAATTATGAAATTTAAGGACGAACAGAACATTTCAAAACGGAAAAAGTTTATGAGGTTGTGAAACACTCTTCATACAAGATTATTTTTGACTGTGAGGAAAAACTTCCTTATCCACGCCTTCCGATAGAAATCTGATCAGATAATTTGTCAAAACAGTCTAGGAGCACGGCAATTGTAGAGCTACTTTTATTGACAAATTTGGCCCACACGCTGTTGGAAAATATGCAAACATTATTGGCTAAAACATGTCACATGATTCACATCACCACGAAAAGTTATTTGCAAACCATCAGATTGTGGACTGTGCTGCATATGTCCATCATGTGTGCAAACTGCGAGCAGTATTTTCTATACTGTAAATTAATAATACAGTTACTATGCCGACAATTGCTTTACTCCACAGGTAGCAATATCACATTCTTATAACTGTACTGTTTTGAGCAGCCCTAACCTAAGGCCTATGCTTTTTTAACTGAATGTAACATTAGGCCACTGTTTACCTTGTGTGTTTGTAAGCCACTGTTTACCTTGTTTGTTTGTCAATTTGTAAATATGTTCCGAGTGCAAAGGTTCAAGTGTATTACGTGCCAAACAATGTTTAAGTGCTGATGCAAATGAAGAAAATACTTCATCCCAATCAGTTTGATTGGAACTTCTTTGAAAAGTACTGCCAAATAATTTAAAATTAGGCGAATGTAATCGTAACATTAATCACAGATTTGTTCTGAAAATAAATATTTTACCATTTTGATTACCATACAGAATAGAATTCCATCCATTATTGTCAATTAATGTTTGGCCCACACTACACTCGCTGGAAACAATGAAAAAAATCTGTTTTTACCCCTTTTTAACGTTGTTCATACAAACTGCATTTGTTAGCAATACCTGGAGAATCTTATAAACTCGCATAATAAACCAAACTTAAATCAAAAAGTGGCAAAACAATCAGGAGCATGGCAAGTTTTGGCCAATGTTTTGTGTCTTTAAAAATCAATATACATACCTTTTTTGACAAAATTGACCATAAAAGAACCTAAGGATATAATTGAATTTAATACCATTCAAAGAGTAAAATTATAACAAATCCACCACGCCTTAGTTTTTAAAGCTATTAGAGATAGACTGGAATTTAGGGACAGCAGAAATTAAGGCAGCTACTCCAGAACGTAATCGCTACTAGTCCAAAAAGTGTTGAGTGGGTGGGGATTATCTGTCGAGAAGAGGATGACGTCAAACACCTCATCAACTGGACTTTGAGTATTGTGGAAATTTGCTATCGTTGTATTTTTTTTTATGAAATTGTGCTAAAGCGCCACCAATTGCTCTCTGAGTCGTCTGCATGTAGTGACATTTGACCTGTTTGAGTTCTTTGTGTAACAAGTAGTGTACAATGCCAAGTGGACAAAGGGCCTACCCATAGTGGTCAAAATGATGTGAGGATTATCTTTTAGTTCACTTTGCTTGCAGAGGCCTTGCATGATGGACCTGTGCTGTGTTATGCTAGCAGCTCCGAACTTTTGAGTTTAAAGTTTGTCATCCATATTTTGTGTAGTAATTGTAGTTAAATTTCCCAGTAACTTTAATTGATTGATTGATTCAAACATTTATTCAAGCACACTTTGATACAGAGTACAGATATATACAGGTATACAATATGATACTGTCATCATTAAGGCAGGCTTTAACTTTACAATTACAAAGTACACAAAAGTATTGCTCATGTCCATGATATATTTCAGAATTCAACATCCAGAGGATTACAAATTCAAGAATAAGTTCACCAGATATATATTTGTATCACAATTATCAAAGCATTGCATTACTGTACCAGCGAAAAACATTCTCCATCATCTCTTTTTGTTGGACGGACCAAACATTTTCCTATGACCACTCCTGAGAATGAACCAATTACAATTCTAGGTACTCGACCTTATTTAGTATTATTTTATTCAAAAGAGGTTATCAGACATCTCATTGGTCAGAAGTTAGAAACTGCCAAATGAAACAATATTGGGTGGAGGGCAAATTTCTACACTTAAACACAATTTTGATTGATGCATAATACAAAACTATTAGTTATTCTAGCCAGATAAAACAAAGAATTCTTCAGGTCATGGTCACTTAATTGTGCAGACTGTCACAATTTCCTACTTCAAATCTAAGGATTATAATAAGATGACATAAAACAGATGGTTTTTGATGACAGCTTCTTATCAAGAAAATTTAAGAAAACAAAGAGTCATTATGATGGGGAAAATAGTTTCCAAACAAATTATCTCTGGTCAGTCATTAGCCCAGATTAAATAGTCTCTCAGTTTTGATACTGAGAAATGATAAAACTTCATGACATCCCCCTTTTTGAAAAGAAAACAGCCGTGCTGTTTTAAAACAGCCAATTTTGAAATTGAGGTACACAGATACTGCATAAAATACAAGATTACCTGCAAGTTCCAAACCTGACTTGACTTCACTGGGCATCCAGCCAGTTGCGCACACTTACCTAAGTACTATAAAACAACTAAGAACATGGTTAATTACATAATACAAAATTATTGTATTCATATATATGCAGTTACAAGTTCTATGTGGGTACATCATCAATATGTTCAAACTACTTAGTGAGTGAGTAACAAAGCATGCAACAATCAATGGTTCACAACTGGGGAACAACAAAAATAAAAAGAATATATAAAAAAAAAATAATCAAACATGTCAACACCGAGAAAGTGCATCTGCAATTTTGTTCTGCACACCAGGTATGTGCTCAATTGTAAACATTGTACATGCAACGACCAACGACTCAATCTAGCATTGTTACTCTTCATTTGCTTAAGCCACTTCAGTGGCCTATGATCTGTCTGAATTATAAACTCTGTAGCATATAAATAAGGATACAACTTTTGAATAGCCCAAACAATGGCTGAACATTCCTTCTCAATGGTGGCATAGTTCTTTTCTCTTGGCAAAAGCTTGCGACTGAGATAGATTACTGGGTTTTGGTGACCTTGATCATCACATTGGGTCAATACAGCCCCTAACTCATTATCAGATGCATCGCTTTGCAAAACGAATTTCTTATCAAAATTTGGACTAGATAATACAGGCTCACAAAGAAGTGCAGCTTTCAATTCCATAAAAGCTTTGTCATGTTTATCATTCCAGACAACAGTTTTTGGCATTTTCTTCGTAGTTAAATCAGTAAGGACACTGGCCTTCTCAGAGAAATTTGGGACAAAACGACGATAGTAAGCAACTAAACCCAAAAATGCTCTCACATCAGTTTTGGTAAAAGGTCGTGGATATTCTTTGATAGCCTTAACCTTTTTTGGATCAGGATGAAGTGAACCACTACCCACAATAAAACCAAGATACAGCAATTTTGATTCCCTAAAGTTACATTTGTCTGGTTTTGCAGTTAAACCAGCACCCCTCAACTTTTCCAGAACCTGAGTTATGTGATCTAGATGACTAACCCCGTCATCACTGAAAAGAACAATATCATCAATGTATGCCCTTGCAAAGTCACCCATTTCATTCCACAATTTATCCACCAGGGACTGAAAAGTAGCTGGTGCATTCCTTAAACCAAATGGCATAGTTGTGTACTCAAACAGTCCAAATGGGGTGATAAATGCAGACCTTTCCTTAGCTGATTCTGTCAAAGGGATTTGATAATAGCCCTTAGTCAAATCAAGTGAAGTGACATATATGGACTGACCTACATTATCTATCATATCGTCAATTCTAGGGATAGGGTAAGCATTGGGAACTGACACTTCATTCAGTTTTCGGTAGTCAGTACACATTCTTATCTGTTTGTCCTTTGTAGGGACAATCACTATTGGAGATGTCCAGGGACTAGTAGAAGGTTGGACAATACCCATCTGAAGCAATTCATTTATTTCCTCCCGCACTGGTTCCTTAAGTGCATGTGGAAGTCTGTACGGTTTTTGCTTTATTGGGGTTTCAGTACTTAACAAGATATCATGTTCTACCACACTAGTTTTTCCTGGAACATCAGAAAACACATTAGCAAATGCTCCAAGTGTGTCTTCAAGTTGACATAATTGCTGTTGGGAAATATTTTCGGATATATGAACATCTTTCCATGTTTGTGTTTGTTGGAAATTTGGAACCTCTATGGGTCCCTCCTTGATATCACCATCAGGTAAGCATGATTCATGTTCATTGATGTGACAATAGTTGATTTCCCTTTCAATCCATGGTTTAAGCATATTAACATGAAACACAACTTCCCTGCATCTGGTACCCTTTTGAACCTTGACTTCATAATTCACTTGGCTAATCTTCTTAGAAATGACATATGGGCCATTCCACTCAGCTAACAACTTGTTTGTATTTGTAGGCAACAGTATAAGTACTCTCTGGCCCTTTTTATACATCCTCTCACACAAATTTCTATCATACCATGTCTTTTGACTCTTTTGAGAATCTGACAAAGCAGTCTGTGCTAAATTAGCCAACTCAGATAAATTCTGTCTCAAATTTAACGCATAGTCAATAATGTTTTGGCCCTCATCTGTAGTACCCTTGGTTTTCTCCCATAGAGCAACTCAAACGGACTAAAGCCAGTGCTTTCTTGGGGCACTTCTCTACATGCAAATAAAAGATGGGGAACATATTTGTCCTAATTTTCTGCCTCTTTATCAGCATATGCCCTCAACATAGCTTTCAAAGTCCCATTGAATTTCTCAACCAACCCATTGGTTTGTGGATGGTAGGGAGTTGATTTCAGATGATTGATTTGAAGTAATTTACAAACCTCCTTGAAAAGCTTGGAGGTGAAATTTGTACCCTGGTCACTTAGGATTTCGTCAGGCAGTCCCACCCTAGAAAATACTGTTACCATTTCTTGAGCAATTGTCGCTGCTTCCATATTTGGGATGGGAACAACCTCTGGGTACCTTGTAGCATAATCAACGATCACTAACGCATATTTATTGCCCGATTTTGACCTTGGCAGGGGCCCCATCAAATCCATTCCCACTCTTTTTAAAGGTGTGTCAATTATAGGCAACGGTACTAAAGGGGCCTTCTTCACACCCTTACGATCTGCCATTTTCTGACATCGTGGGCATGATCTACAATAGTCAGTTACCTCCTTGAAAATACCAGGCCAATAAAAAAGTGGTAATACATGCTCTCGTGTTTTACTAGAACCCAAATGACCTGACAGAGGAATATCATGAGCAAGCTTAAGCAACTGCCTTCTATACTTCAAAGAAACAACAATTTGAATATATATTTTCGGCAACTTTGGGTTTGTAGAAACCCACTTTCGTCTTAGTATGTTATTCTTCCAGAAAAAACACACTCTATGCTCATCAATGTCCCCTTCAGAGACAACTCTATCCCTTACCGCACTTCGACTTACATCATTCATCTGCTCTTGGTAAAGATTCTCTTTATTTACTTTCAGAATATCCCAGCCTTCACTATCACATGTGTCTACTCCACTGATACACTCCTCATCAATCACCTCAACAACATCCTCTATTTTACTCTCTTTTCCAGATATTGGACCATCTAGATCCATGGTATCATCTACTTTCTTACTTCTCACACCTGTTTGTCTATTCTCAACTACTTCCTCCAACTCTTTCTGTTCCATTTCCTGTGCTCTACTCCTAGTAACAACTGATATCTCTTTAACAGCCTCTCCACACATGTCATTTCCTAATAACATCTCCCTATGGAGCTGATTTGAGACAGCAACTTTAATCCAACCAGTTTTGAACTTACAACTCAAAAATACCCTTGCTAACTGACACTTGGTGACCCTAACAAAAGCATCATGCAAACTGACCTCTCTATTTGGGAGCATAAACCTCTTCTCAACATACTTCTCTTGTACCACTGATTGATTACAGCCTGTGTCTCTTAACAGAGTAATTTTGTTGCCATTTATACGACCTTGACTCTCAAAACTACTTTCGGCTGTGCTAAGGTCTGTTTCATTTGCTCCCTCTGGAGCATCATCCTCCCCTCCATCTCATCTTTTTGCATTCGCAACATATCCTGCATGTAGCTCATGAGAGCTACTACAGACCCATTCTGCTCCCCTTCAAGCCTACTTTGATCATCCATATTCACGATAATTCTTTGGGACCTTGTAATTGGTCTATCAAAGTTATCCATAAACACTGAACTCTCAATAGTTCAGGAAAATACCCAACCAATTACACACTGAACTCGCTAATAGTTCAGGAAAACACAACCAATCAATTAAAAGGCTCACACAAGGTTGAAAAACAATTAATTAATTATGCCACTTGCAATATTATCACATGAATTCTATCAAAGCATCAAAAATTAGCATCTTACAATAACCAGATCTATTAGGCAACAGCCCTTTCCCTGGATTGCTGGATAAGACCTAATAAACACATTGATTAGGAAGTCAAAATAAATAAAAATGTGGTGAGCAAACGAAGAGCAACTTGTCATGTTCCCCAATATGAACGCAATGAAAAGTACAATGCTACTCACCCAAATTTATTCCAGTATCTCTGCCGTCCGCGTGATTGGGCCCTCTTTGTATCCTGTCCCTCTCATGCATGGTAGCAACAGAAATCACTTCCAGCGGTAGCAGATTACATCACCTCAAACGGTAGCACGTAACATCAGTTTGAACAGTAGCAAAATACATCACATCGAACGGTAGCAAATAACATCAAATCGAACGGTAGCAAAAAACATCTCATCGAACGGTAGCAAATATCATCAAATCGAAGGGTAGCAAAATACATGTACATCACATCAAACTGTAGCAAATAACATCAAATCGAACGATAGCAGAATACATCACATCGAACGGTAGTTAATAACATCAAATCGAATGGTAGCAAAATACATCACATCAAACGGTAGCAAATAACATCAAATCGAATGGCAGCAAAATACATCACATCGAACGGTCATACTGTTGAGTTTTCACAAATTTTGATGGTCTGGTGCCTTTGGCTTTATTTCATCCCACCGCATTGCCGCCATGTCATCATTAAGGCAGGCTTTAACTTTACAATTACAAAGTACACAAAAGTATTGCTCGTGTCCATGATATATTTCAGAATTCAACATCCAGAGGATTACAAATTCAAGAATAAGTTCACCAGATATATAATTGTATCACAATTATCAAAGCATTCCATTACTGTACCAGCGAAAAACCCACCCATGCTCTCCTTGAAACATTCTCCATCATCCCTTTTTGTTGGACGGACCAAACATTTTTCTATGACCACTCCTGAGAATGAACCAATAACAATTCTAGGTACTCGACTTTATTAAATATTAATTTATTCAAAAGGAGTTATCAGACATCTCATTGGTCAGAAGTTAGAAACTGCCAAATGAACAATATTGGTTGGAGGACAAATTTGTACACTTAAGCACAATTTTGATTGATGCATAATACAAAACTATTAGTTATTCTAGCCAGATAAAACAAAGAATTCTTCAGGTCATGGTCACTTGTGCAGACTGTCACAATTTCCTACTTCAAATCTAAGGATTATAATAAGATGACATAAAACAGATGGTTTTTGATGACAGCTTCTTATCAACAAAATTTAAGAAAACAAAGAGTCATGATGGGGAAAATAGTTTCTAAACAAATTATTTCTGGTCAGTCATTAGCCCAGATTAAATAGTCTCTCAGTTTTGATACTGAGAAAGTATAAAACTTCATGACAGATACATACAATGAAACAAAGATATTGATATACACATTAATTAATTACAAAAGTGGCTTAGGAGCACCACACAGGAAGTTAAGAGTAACTTATAAACTTGTGGCCTCCAGAACACAAAACACATTAACAAACACCCCTACCCCCTCCCCCACACACAAATAATTATAACAATGATTGTGTAACACCAGTCGTATTTAGATGAATTATGTCAAAAATGTTATCAAATAAAGAGAGATACTACAAAATAGGAAACTGCGTGAATAGACAAATTTTGAAAAAAAAGGCAAACCAGTCGGGATAAAATTGATCCAAGAACATATGAAGGAAGAGCGTTATTTATAATGTGTGAATAAGAACGCTTTTAAATAAATTTTAAACGGAGATTTTGAGGCTAATGCATTTATATAGAAAGGGAGAGAATTCCAGAGTTTGGGACTTATAAAACGAATGGAATGTTGAGAAGAGGTAAGCCTATTGAGTAGGAGATTAAGTTGATAAGAGTCTCTTGTTGAATATGGATGAATATGGCCACAGAAAAAAAGTACAGAAAAGAAAGAGGAGCTTAGGTTAATGCCATTGATGCATGAAGATACCAACTCGATAAGATGTAATATCATATATAGATAGAATCCATGACTTGTCCTTCTTCTTAATTTGTTCTAGCAAACCATAACCACAAACTTACTGTAGCAAATAATAAGACCACTTATCTTAATTAAAATAATGCTCCACCACACAATACTTCATCCATTGCTAACATGATACTCAACACCAACTTCCACAACAATTCTGGACCAACAGAAAAACCAATACAATGGAGCCATTGATAAGGGAAATTTGATCCTAATTACTTGTAGTTCTCGGAATGAAGAAAATAAAGAGGAAAAGTCTGACCCAATCTGCTTATCTATCAGGTGGGATCTGACCGTTTGAAACTTTAAGGAGCAGAACAACTAATGTGGTATGTTTAGCAAACAAAGGTAAAGCGTGGTGAAAATAGTTTATGTATCAAACAGACTAAGAGAATCATTGCCCTGCATGTATTTCTTCACCATTTTGGTGTATTTTTGGACACTCGTGATGTTTGTAGAGTGACGTTTGACAAGTTTTTGTATGTTTGCAACTTTAATCCAGATGGCGTTACCATTTGCTGAAATCAATATTCTCTCTCTTTCTAGGTGCCGAGTCTGGAACAGACATTGGCAATCATGACCCTCCAGTCACATCTGTTTAGAGCTAAATGCATAAACTCATTGTTACTTAGGCTTTTGTTGGTTGCTCAGTTGATTAAGCTTTGGACATATTTAACTCGCTGCCTTCCTCTGCTTCTTTTGCCCTCAATTTTCCCACATACTGCAAGCTGTTCCAACCCACCCTCCCGATAAACATGCCCGAAAATTCCATCTGTCTCCTTCTGATGGCATTGAGTAGGGACCTGTCCATGCCTGAAGCTATCAAGACATCATTTGTTTTCCTTTCTGTCCAAGATATTTTCAAGATTCTCCTAATGAACCACATTTCCATAGCTTCTAATCTTTTCTTGATGTCACTGGTAATTGTACAGCATTCACAGCCATAGAGAAGAGTAGACCATACATATGCCTTCAAGACACAGACTCGTGTCCATTCCAATATTTCTATTCTTCAGAATTGGATTCATTTTTGTAAACATGTCTTTGGCAATTGCAATGCGTTTTCTAACTTCAATAATGCACCGACTATCTGATGTTAGTGTGTAGCCTAAGTACTTAAACTGTTGTACTTGTTTAATTATTTCTTCTTGGCTTTGTATACTACATAATAAGTTTATGGCTTTTTTTTTAAACCACCATACATTCTGGTTTTCTTTACATTTAGAGACAGTCCTCTCTTTTCATTTTCCTCTACAACTTTATCCAGAAGAGAGTGCAATTTTTCTTCTGACTCTGCTATAAGTACTGTGTCATCTGCATAGCATAGATTATTCATATTTTAGCCTCCAACTTTCAGCCCCTCAAGACTGTCGATGTTACAAAGTATTGTTTCACTGTAAATGTTGAAAAGATCTGGTGACAAAACACACCCCTGCCTGACTCCTCTTCGGAATACCTTAAAATCACTGTAATCTCCTTCAAGTCTTATTGCTGCTTCCTGGTCCCAGTGTAGGTTTCTTATAACTCTTAGGTCTTTTCCGTCAATGTTCAAATTACTGAGTATTTCAAAGAGATCTTCATGTTTGACTTTGTCAAAGGCTTTAGAGTAATCAATGAAACATAAATATAAATCTTTCTGTACTGTTTCTGAAATTTCTGGCGGGATACTATTTCTCATCCTGGACATTAGAACACGAAGCAAGACCTTGGTGATATGGCTCATCAAGCTAATGGTCCTGTGTAGTTCGCATTCTGTTGCACCTCGTTTCTTGGGTAAGGTTATGAAGATAGATTTGCTCATATATAATGGTATCTCTCCTGTATCATATATTATATTTAAAAGCCTAGTTATAGTTTCAATGCCCACACCATCAAGAGCCTCAAAAACTTCAATTGGCATTTTGTCAGGTCCTGATGCTTTGCCATGTTTCATGTTACTGATGGCTCTTTGCACCTCTTCCTTTAGTATTGGTGGGCCATCCATGCTCATTTTAATGGTAGGTTTTTCTCCTCTGTTATCATCAAAGAGTTCTTTGATGTATTCTGACCATCGGTGTAGGATGTCCTCTTTGTCCACGAGGATGGTACCACCTTTTGATTTAATGCAACCTGTCTGTGTACGGGTACGTTTTTATGTTAGTTTTTTGACTTTTTTATGCATGTATTTACTGTTTATGTTCCGTGTATTCTCAATTGCTTTGCACTGGTAATTGATCCAGGTTTCTTTGGCTTCATTGCATTTTTCTTTACTATGTTTATTTTATGATATCTTTCATCATCATCCTTTGCTAACAGTCTTGTTTCCATTGGGTCTAGGATTTCTTGGGTCATCCACTTTTTGTAATCCTTTTTTGCCTGTTTTGGAATCTGTTCACTCATTGCTTTTGTTACTGAATCTTTCATTTTTTGCAACATTTCATCAGCCTTAGTGAGGCTTTCCAGAACTTGGAATTTAATCTTTACTGAAACTGAGAATCGCTCTTTTATGTCCGGATCAGTTTTTAACAGGTTGATCTGTAATTTAGGTTCCTTTTTAGGTTTCTTAAGTGATCTTAAAAGTTTTACTTGGATTTTACATTTGACAGGAATATGATCACTGTCACAATCAGCACCGGGCATTGACTTGGCTGTTTTGACCGAATTTCGAAACCGATTTTGAATCAGCATGAAACCAATCTGATTTCTGACTCTTTGTCTCCTGGGCTCTTCCATGTCCAACGTCTTCTTGGGTGGTTTTTGAACCAAATGTTGGCAAATATGAAGTCATGTTCTCTGCACCATTTAACTAGTCTTTCTCCACGGTCATGTATTTCTCCTTGTCCGAATGGTCCAACAATATCTTCTACTTTGCAGTTTCCAACTTTGGCATTGAAATTGCCCATCACAATCTTTATATCCTGTGATTTGAGTTGTTGTTTGGCTTTTTCTACTTCTTCATAGAATTGTTCTATTTCTTATTGAACATTTGAATATCTGTGGATATCCATGGATTCTACAGTAAGCTGCGGTATTGGCAGTCAACTATACCTAGATATCCAGAGATATCCACACTACAGATTTATATCATAGATATCTAAGCTGTCCGGATTTTGTGACCAGATTTGATTATCACTGGACTTGGTTCAGTTACGATATCCAGAGAAATCCAGAGATCAGGACTATACCTGGAAATTTTTAAATATCTGGCAAGTCCAGACTATGTGAAAATAATTATGGATATCCAAACAACCTTTTAATATCTTTGGATATCCATGTATTCTACGGTAAGCTGCAGTATTGGTAGCTCCTGATATCCAAGGAAAACCAGAGATCAGGACACTGGGATGCCAACTATACCTAGATATCCATAGATATCCAAACTCTCCGGACTTTATCCATAGATATCTAAACTGTCCGGATTTTGTAACCAGATTTCATGATCACTGGGCTTCAGTCACTGATATATCTGTGCAGATTTTGATGCTGATATTACAGTTGCATAGTCTAACTACAGATATTTCAAGGCCAGGTTTCAGTTGTAAAGAATGTGTGGATAGCTAAACCATTCAGATTCTGAAATTGTGTCCAATTTGAAACTGCATTAATATATGTACAATTTTCTTCATTTTACCATAATATTGTACAGTATGAAATTTAAAAGCATATTTAAAAAGTGTCAGGAGCTTAAATAAAATTGTGAATAAGTATTTTTTCATCCATAACTTATCTGCCAAGTCTTATATTTTGAAATATATATATATATAGACACACCTTCATGACTCTTAACGCCATCCATGACAATTGTAACATCTGCAACTAAACTGAGAACT
>JAIGNY010002569.1:0-57500 GCA_020152595.1 Chiridota heheva
GAAAGTGGGGTGTAGACATAAGCAGAAAGTGGGGTATATACTGTAGACATAAGCAGAAAGTGGGGGTATATACTGTAGACATAAGCAGAAAGTGGGGGTATATACTGTAGACATAAGCAGAAAGTGGGGGCATATACTGTAGACATAAGCAGAAAGTGGGGGTATATACTGTAGACATAAGCAGAAAGTGGGGGTATATACTGTAGACATAAGCAGAAAGTGGGGGAGAGGGGAGGGAGGAATGGTAAAATCACCAGAAGCTGCAAAAATTACCAAACAAAACAAAAAAACATTAAGAATTTTTGGCCCTTAGACCCCTCCAACCCGACACCCCCGATTTTTTCAAAATCAGGCACCATTCACACTGAGAGACTCTTCACACTTCATTGACTAGCATCCAGCTATTGCTACACCATACACAACACAGGGGTAATCTTTACCTTCTTATCTGATAACATCTTCATAGTCTATTCACAGTTCACTTGTTAGCAACCAGCTACTGTTACACTGTACACAATAGGTCATTCATCTTATGTAGCTTGCTACATAACTGCTGTACAGTGATACGAATCAGATTAGTCCTTGGCAGAGCCTAAATAAAAAATATACATTATATGCTTACGAGGACTTCGTGCAAAACCCATGAATGATTGATTAATGGACCATTCTTCATAAGGATGGTTATTTCATCATGTTAGCAGCCCAAATCCCACCTATGAATGTAGAGATTTTATATTAACCAGAAAGAGCACAAGTTTGACAAAAGCACATCTACTATCATAGATTGAAGAATTTTAATATATGCAAAACTTATGAGGTATGAAAGAGGATGGCTTAAACTCGCTAATGTAATTCTTAAAATATTTGTCCTCGATTTCGGTCACTGAAAATCATCAGATTTTCTTCTGCTAAATTTTGATTGAGCGCTCAATGGAAATTTAAATTCTTTTAATCATATTCTATTGGACAAGGATTGACAAAAAATAAGTTGACACAAGGAAATGTGTAAGTGTTCTCTTGTTGATGTCACAAATTTAATTTGTACTGAAGCCTTAAAGTTCTAAAAGTAACAACTTTAGCCAATGTTGTTGAAACTTGCTGACATTTTTATGGTTTATTGCAAATTTTGCATTTATTCTTATATTTCCAATTCAGTTGTAAGTTATTGCTGATTGGCAATGGTTTGTTTGTTTGTTTGATGATGGCTTAACGGCACCACAACAACTAAGGTCAAATTAGGCCTGAGAGGTCAGATCATTCTAGAGGTAGGAAGTAAAGGAAACAGGGGGAGAATGAGAGAAATTTATGGACAAAAGGTCAGAAAGCTGTGATTGTGAGGGGAGGGACATGGTTGAAACAATGGCAATGGTACCTGTACATAAAGGAATAACATTTTAACTTGCTTCTGTTTCCCACCAAATGATAATTTTCTGCCTCTGTTTCTCTTGCACTGTGAAAAGAGGGTTTAGAACTTTTGTTCAGTGTTGTAAGGGAGAGTACCACAATTCGTTCAGTGCACGAATGATACACTGATGATTCCAAGTTTGAGACTGGGAATGATTTTGAAGAGATATGCAGAATAATAGTCTCATGCCAAACACAAAGGTTGTTGTTCTGTGTCGCACCTTCTCCTTACTCAGCCTTTGGAAAAGTAGTCAATTGTTGAGTGGCACTCACTGTGCATCGGATTAGGATGTAATGGCAGAATTCTGTATCCTCTGCCTGGTTGTCTTATCACTTCAAGCTCAGAGAGGGTGAAACCCCCATGTTCAACAATTTCCAATCCAAAATCAAATTAGTCACTTAATAGAGTTCCCATTTATGGAAAGAATCAAAACAAACAAACAATACAATCCTGTCACATGACCGGCCAATAACCCGCCCCCAGCAGCAATGACATATGACCTGTCTCCAGCAGTGATGGCTCGTCACATATGACCTGTCTCCAGCAGTGATGGCTCGTTACATATCACCTGCCTCCAGCAGTAATGGCTCGTCACATATGACCTGTCTCCAGCAGTGATGGCTCGTTACATATGACCTGTCTCCAGCAGTAATGGCTCGTCACATATGACCTGTCTCCAGCAGTGATGGCTCGTCACCTATGACCTGTCTCCCGCAGTGATGGCTCGTTACATAATGTCTCAAGCAGTGATAGCTCATCACATATGACCTGTCTCCAGCAGTGATGGCTCTTCACATATGACCTGTCTCCAGCAGTGATGGCTCGTTACATATCACCTGCCTCCAGCAGTAATGGCTCGTCACATATGACCTGTCTCCAGCAGTAATGGCTCGTCACATATGACCTGTCTCCAGCAGTGATGGCTCATCACATATGACCTGCCTCCAGCAGTGATGGCTCGTCACATATGACCTGCCTCCAGCAGTGATGGCTCATCACATATGACCTGTCTCCAGCAGTGATGGCTCGTCACATATGACCTGTCTCCAGCAGTGATGGCTCGTCACATATGACCTGTCTCCAGCAGTGATGGCTCATCACATATGACCTGTCTCCAGCAGTAATGGCTCATCACATATGACCCGTCTCCAGCAGTAATGGCTCATCACATATGACCCGTCTCCAGCAGTGATGGCTCATCACATATGACCTGTCTCCAGCAGTGATGGCTCATCACATATGACCTGTATCCAGCAGTGATGGCTCGTCACATATGACCTGCCTCCAGCAGTGATGGCTCGTCACATATGACCTGTCTCCAGCAGTGATGGCTCATCACATATGACCTGTCTCCAGCAGTGATGGCTCATCACATATGACCTGTATCCAGCAGTTCATATGACCAGCAATGACCTGTCAGCAGCGATGATCTGTCAGCTATAACCTGTCTCCAGCAGCCATGACCTGATCTTAACCAGCAATGACCTGTCACCTTTGACCTGTCTCCAGCAGCATGCTCTCAAGAACAAGAGCAGCTCTTTGTTCTATGTAGGGTTCATTCTGCCACGATGACATGTACATCATCAGCACATCTCTTTCACTCTTGTGTGCAATGTCCTCAACAATATACTTTTTCAGCTTCAACTCCTGTCTGTACATTTCTTCCAGTTCTTTTGAGCATTCATCTGTATGCAAAATCAAATGAGAAAAATGAAAAGCATATTTGCTTGATATAAGAAAGACAAGTTTGCAAAGGTCATTTAAATTCAAATTGTAAGCAAGTTTATCTTAAATGGAAGAGGACTTCAAAAGAAAAAAATGGGGAAAAAAGCATTCAACAATCACATTCCATTAAAGAAATATACTTTCTTTTTTTCGTAACCTTTCATTAAAACGAATAATGTTAGAAACAATTTTGTACAAAAATCATGTTAGAATGTTATTCCTACCAGGAGATATTCAAATTTTAAGTTTCACAAAAAATGCCAATAAACGAATAGGAAAAGGCTCAGTATGACATCACAGCAACACATTCTCCCACAAAGTTGATGTATTTCATTAAAATCTATCATCCTTTTTTATGAGTAAAACCTGCTAGAAAAATAAATTGATGAAAGTTAGGTATTTATATACATTGCCAAATAAATCCTACTTCAATAACTTTTGAAAAATTGTTTCTAATCATACAGAAACAACCATTTAATGTTCAAAGAAATACATAAACATTTGCAATGGAATTGTCTCTATGACATCATCAAACACAAATTCATCATTCTGTACAAAAACGTTGAATTGCAATTGGGAAATCTTTATAAACTCATATCTCCTGAACGGAATATAATATCAACCTGATTTATGTACCAAATTGGCTCTAAAAATAAAATTTAATAGAAAATTCAAATAAAATTTTACAAAAAGTAAGGAAAATTTCTTTAATAGTTCTGCTATAAACCATGAAAATAGCAGGTTTCATCAAAAAGATTTGCTTACAAAATTTACCATTTTACAGCATTATTGAAAGGCCTTATTATAATAAATTATGCAAAATTTAATATTTTGTGTCATCACATTAAGAAAACCTATGAAATTCCTTAGAGTACTGTATGTTAGTTTTTTTCTTTTCCACTCCTCTGCCAACGTTAGCTAAATGGGAGTAGTTGAACATGGCTAAGAGGTTTTGAATCTTCATCACACCCTTTATTAAAATTTTGCAGGAGAAAACTGAAGTTGATGACTTTCAGATTGAAATTAAGGACAAGAATTTAAAGAATTACATTAAAGATTTTTTAAGCTGCCTTCTCTGTCAAACATTAAACATTCTTCAAACTTTGTTTGTTTGATGAGAGTTTAACTGCACCACAACAGCAAAGGTCAAATGTGCCTGAGAGGTTAGATCATTCCAGAGGTAGGAAGGAGAGTAAACAGGGGGAGATTGAGAGAAACACGGAAATTAAAAGTCAAAAAGCTGGGATCGAGAGAGGTGTATGGGTGAAAAATCGAGAGAGGTGTATGGGTGAAAAAATAATGTAGAGAGAGAGAGGGTGGGGAAGGAGGACTAAATATGGTTGTAGAGGGAAGCATGATGAAGGAAGGAGATAATTTCATTCAAAGGTTTTTTTGGGAAGAGCTCGGCTATTGAGTTGTGGGCAGCTAGGGAAGTTCTGGGAAGGTTGTACAGGGGGCAAGCAAGGAGAATGTGATAGACTGTGAGAGTACAATGGAACTTGTTGCAGAGGGATTAGGAGGAGCCAATAAGGAGGTGGGAGTGGGTGTGACCTATTCTAAGGTGGGTAATGTGGACGTTGTCGACACTGGATAGGTTGTGAATGGTGGGTTTGATCGGAATGGCGGGCTGGATGATGTGGAGTTTGGGAGTCCCATGAGGTTTGCCAGTGGCCACGAACAAGGGAAGCTGTTTGATGTCAGAAAGGGTTTTGGGAAAAGGGGTAGGGGGAAGGGTGAGGGCAAGCTTAGCAGCTGCATCAGCCCAAACTGTGATTAACCATAACTCGGACAAAACACGTACATGTGCTGTTAACATAATTTAAAGACTATCCTGTTCACCTCTTGCTGGTGAAAGCGCCATGTCTGTCCACATACCTTTAAGTGAGAAGTCAAAATGGTGGACATGATTTACTTACAAAATTGATTCGCTGCCCATCCCTGAAAGAGAGGTTTCTCAAGCTCACCGTCCACCGAGTTATATTTCTCAAGTCTATGATGCCTCTAAAGCGTTTTGTAATTGCTGACATTTTCTCAACCAGCTTTTCCTTTAAAGAGACAGCATTTGAAAAATAAAGTGGTGAAACTTTGGAAATGAATGTGACAATATTTAATCACATTTATGGACCTTTCCAATATCTGACATTATCACTTGATATTAGGACAGTTATAGGTAACTGAGATATCGATTTTCATGGACAAAAATATTGCGATATAGCGATATCTATGTTATGATAATTAATTTTGAAAACTGCTTAGGTTTTCAGCAGCAAATCTCATTTATCCAATCAAACCGCTTAGGTTTTCAGCAGCAGATCTCATTTATCCAATCAAACCGCTTAGGTTTTCAGCAGCAGATCTCATTTATCCAATCAAACCGCTTAGGTTTTCAGCAGCAGATTTTAATTATCCCATAAAGCCTAAGAGCTAAGGAAAGGAATTATAAAATAATCAGATTTACTTTAAAAATTTGAAATCTTTGTGAAATTCTGTTTCACACTTTTTTGTTTTAAATATGCAGTTAACAGGTGAAAATGGCATATCACATTATGTGGGTCAGGCTACTTTTGATATCATGGAAAGAACGGTATTAAATCGATATATGGTGACAGCCCTACTTGATATATAATCTACTACTTATGAAACACAAGGATAATGCACAATAAGATTTGTCATGGTAATCAACACACACACTGACTGTGTAGCTCAACTGGTAGAGCACCCGCTTTCCAGCCGGAAGGTCGTAGGGAGTCAAACCAAAGACTTTAGCCAGAACCAAAAGGTTTTGTGGTTCCGATCCTTTTGTTTATGCTGATTGATTTGCAAGGTTTGTTTTACCTGTCATGTCATTGCATATCAACACACTAGCTAACATAACAATTATACCAAATATGAAATAAAACAAACAATGCGATTATTAAAATATAAGCAATTTAAGATTTGTACATTAAGCCACACCTACTTATTAATATGCACCATATCGCTACCAAAACAATAGGGCACATCAGCAGATGATGGGCTATCTGTGTACCACATATGATCTGAATCCCATGTATCGTTCTTGAGATTCTGTGTTTACAAGATCTTTTCAACAAAATCATGTAAATTCAACATTTTGGTACCATGAACATGCACACACCAGCTAACATCATAATTATACCAGATATGAAACAAAGCAGACATACGGTTCTTACAATATCAGCATTTATTGATTTTATCATTAAGCCTGTCTACTCATTAATATGCATGTCGCTACCAAAAACATTAGGGCATATCTGCGGACCCATGGGTTATCTGTGTACCACATATGAACTGAATCCCATGTATCATTCTTGAGATACTGTGTTTACAAGCGCTTTCCAACAAAATCATGTTAAGCCATGCCCACTATGCATATTAATGAAATTTAACATTTTTGTAGCATGAACAGGGACACACTAGCTAACAACATAATTGTACCGAATTTGAAACAAATCAGTTGTATGGTTATTGAAATATGTGCATTCTAAGATTTTATCATTAAGCCCCGCCTATTCATTAATATGCATGGTCTCGCCACCAAAAACAGTAAGTGTAAGCTACAAAATGTTTGGAAATGTTTTAATGCAACACAAGTTTTTTTTTTTTTTTTTCCTCTTTCTGAGATACATGTACGTGATTTGTTGTGCTGTCACGACATGGCTCTATTACGTATAGATTTATCGTGGAGAAAAATATCGCGATATATCGTAGTATTGCGATACTTTTCAAGAAAACTGACTCATGACACAAATTGTTAATATCACTAACGTTATATGATCATAGAGTTACAATTTACTCCATGATATGATGAACGCAAGGACAAATGATTTGCAGATGTAGCAGATGACATGATCGCGTGACTATTACATTCATCACGCACCTGTTTGGTAATTCAGCCAAGGTGACCATGAGTCATCGAAGTGAGAGCCTGAGTGGCACATTCTGGACCAATGTTTTGTTCTTTTTGCCAACTTACATCGGCGCGTGCCAGTGTGTGGTGACGGTGCACGATTTTTAATTAGTTGTTTTTATTTTTCACGATTATTTTATTTTGAATGGGCTAAACTTGACTTTTAGATTTAGCACTGTGACGTTAGAATTGTAACGTACAAAGTAGCCTAGCCTGCAGTAGTTGTGCGAAAATTTCTTAGTCGAGTATTAGTTTTGTAATCACGATATGTTGCATGAGGCATATTTCATGTCGTGGCAAAAGATATCGCGATAACGCGATAATCTATGTCATGACAGCACTAGTGAGTTAGTGATTTTACCTCCTCTATACAATGTCTGACTCCAGTCATTGTAAGGCAAATTTGTTAAAGGTTTAAACTTAAAAGAATATTCCCTTGAATTTTCATTTTCATATATAGGATGATAATAATAATAATAATAATAATAATAATACTAATAATAATAATAATGATAATAATACTAATACTAATAATGATACTAATAATAATACTAATAATAATACTAATAATAATAATAATAAAAATACTACTACTAATAATAATAGAAAAAATAATATTAATAATAATAATAATAATACAGATTTGTAATGCGCACATATCCACTCGGGAGAGCACTGAAGGCGCCAAAAAACAAATATAGTGTAGAACATAACAAGTATAGTACATAACAAGTATAGTACAAAACAAGTATAGTACATAACAAGTATAGTACATAACAAGTATGGTACATAACAAGTATAGTACATAACAAGAGACAATATAAAATAGCATAATTAAGGGAGATCATCAAAAGCTGTAGTCATCAGATAAGTTTTAAGGTCCTTCTTAAATACATTACTTGGGGCAAGTCTGAGTTCATGAGGTGATTTATTCCAAATACATGAAGCTGCAACAGCAAAAGATCTTTCCCCCCCATAACCGATTAGCTTTAAATTCTTTGAGAAGGGAAAATTACAAGAACGAAGAATACGAGTTGGAATAATATTTGGGGCAAGTCTGAGTTCATGAGGTAATTTATTCCAAATACATGGGAGCTGCAACAGCAAATGATCTTTCATATATGAAAAAATGAAAATCCATGGGAATATCCCTTTGATATTCCTCTATCATCTAATTGAAAGTAAAACTTCATGGCAATGTTCCTTTAATTACTTACTCATTTCTTTATAAATACTTTCTTTACACTTTTTACCTTTCTGTCCTCTATCATGTAAAATTAATGTGATTAATCAAGTGTTATAATAGATGGATAAATATCAAATTTGTTAATGAATAAATTCTTTTCAGCTTTTATTCACTGAGATCAACTCATTCTTGCACATTTGAAATACCAAAAACTTCCAGAAAAATATTTGGGGACTGTGCATTTTCTGTGGCTGGGCCAAAAGAATGGAATAGATTGCCGGCCGAGATAAAATGTATAACATTATTCTCCCCCTTTTTAAGAAGAAACTTAAAACTCACCTTTCAATTAGCATTTAAATGATTACTCTGCTTGACTTTTTGCTTTATATTTTAATTGTAAAGTGCCACTGATTATAGTTAGTACTGTAGAAGTGAGCGCTATATAAATAGCACCTATTATTTCTGCTTAAAAAGCATTAAAAAAAAGCTATACAAGCCCTTTTTATAGTTTGCTTACCATGGAATCACATAAAGCTGTGAATTTATTGCACATTTTATCCAAGCCCTCTGGATACAAACTTTCACTCTCTGCTTTGTGACTGTCTTCTCCCAGCTGGTGCACCTGGATTTCTTCACTTGTTTTTCCTTGATAACTACAAATAAAAATAATGATAAATCACTATTAGTAGCATTCTCATGTTTTTGACACATAATGTATCATTTTTTTCTTACAGTAATAATACTTCAAACTATAATTTATTGGTACAGTAATACAAGCTTAAGAAAAAAAAAAGGTAATTGTACACTTGTTTTCAGCATAGATCAAGGAATAAAGCACTTCCCAGTAAAAGACTCTAATGTTAAGAAGACAAAGCCCACCCATTCGCCAAATGTACATGGACACATTTTCCTTTTTTAATTACAAATGCAATGGGGGATGCATCACATGCAAAAACTAATTTTCACAAATTTCTTATTATAAACTTCTGTCTGCCTCAGAATTTGGCTCCATATCTTTAAGTTCTTCATTTGTACATTCTGGCTCAAGTACGAATGCAATCATTGTTTCAAACCTTTAAAGGAGATAAAAGTCTGATACAATCATTATTTCATATGAAAGAGGATGTAAATCTTAACCAACTACCAAAACTAGCAAGTCAAAATCTTATTTCTAAGTTGACACATGGAGGCTGCCATTTTGTTCAATTCTGTATTGAAATATTGTGCATGATGACATAATTTCTCTAATAGGGACATAAGGATTATAATGTATTTTTTATAACATGTGATTATTCCAAAATAGTGTGACACAAAGTTTTAACAGAAAGTTTTGTTAGTTTCATGTGCACATTTTTAATAATTACAATAAATGTGTTAGATTGCTTCTGGAGTTATTAAACTTGGTCAGAATATTTGTTATTTTAAATTCCATAATATGAAATAAGGATTATGTCAGACATTATGTCTCCTTTAAGGTATTTGAAATCCCAAGGAGGACATAAAGAGAAAAAAATATATACTTGAATGTAAAGTCTAGATTTCTTACTTTGACTGTAATTTCATATTTACAATTTCATTGGCCAATTTGAAACCAGAGTTGCTAAGCTCCTCCCACTTGTCTACGTAGTTGCTCCAGTCTGCGCAGTTATCTTTGACGACTCTTGCGGATCCTTGAAGAGGACCCATTGATCTATTGGGACTGAAATTTTGTTTCCCATCTGAAATGTGAAGGCAAGATGCTGAGTGTCAAAATACTTAACGATACTATTTTGTATCCTTGAATATTTCAAGCTTTGATAAATTGAAAAATTAAGACCTATGCTTGGAATAAATGTAAAATTTCATTGGTTGCCGATTTTGAGAAAGAAAAAAAAAGCTAATTCCATCAAACCATTAGGCTCATAGAGCCGGTGCTTATCCCCGCTTTGGATGGCGCAAGCGGATGAAAGTACACGAATCCTCCTGGACGGGATGCCAGTCCATCGCAGATTAACCAGCAGTGCTGGTACTCATTTTCACAGCTGAGTGGACTGAAGCAAGTAGAATAAAGTATCTTGCTCAAGGACACAATGCAGCACTAACGACGGGAATCAACCCGGTACCTTTCGAATACAGCCTTGACTCCTTAACCACTGAGCCACTGCACCTCTTATTTTTGAGAGAAAACTGCACCAAAAAGTATTTCTTTTGTCCTCTAAAATATCGCTTTTTTTAATATTTTTTCAACAATAGAAACATGAATCAGAGGTGTTTTTAAAAAGTTGAAATATCTTATTTGTAAAAGACCTAATGTAATAGAATGAATGTTATTTTTGTGTCAAGGGTTTATGCTAGAAGTCTTTAAATTCTAGTAAAATATGCCATTTCTACTAATTTCAACAAGCCAAGTTGTGGACGCAAGTAACATTTAATGATTAATACATTCTGGTCAGATTACATCTGACTGTAGTATACGCTATAGCGACTACATGGCTGCTATACACTGTCAGAAAACACTACATACCTTATAACGTTGAAACTGCTTCATTGGCTTATCATAAAAGCGTAGATGAATTTCGACTACGTGCTAGAAAAACTAGGCCTTTCCATGACAATCGCAGGTTAACTTTTGGCAATGCCATTTATCGTCATGGATCACTTTTACGTAATACAAAATAAATAGATATATGCAATAATACTATATGGAGACTTACATTTTGTGCGTGAGTTTATTAAAGAAAACTGTGAAAAGTTGTGTTTTGTACAAGAGCCTTCGCTACTGACTTAGTTTCAAACAACACCTTGGATGGATGTATCTACTTATTTGAAAAGTTGGCGAACAGTATAGAGTGATGGTGAAGACAACTTGTGTATAGCATTAAATCAAACACTGTGCGAATTTACTGACGAACATTTTTGAAATAGCAGTGCCAGCACACTCGGGTGATATGCGCACTAATTGTGCACGCATTTCCTAAAGTGGGGGATTTGCGATAATTTAGTTTGTAACTAAGTTTGTAATTTGAAAGATTCTTTAAAGTTTCTAGATGCTAATGAAATCAAAATCATGGCTCGTAAGTACTTTTGTTAGTTTTGAGAAGGGTTTTCATTTCATGATTATGTTATTTGTTGCTGTTCGAGTGGTTTTCAAAGCTACGAGTGTATTATGCGTTGTCTCGCTCAGTATGCAAGTATTGCCTTGCAAGTAGTGCCCTACTGAGTGAAGTGTTTATCTCATTAGGTGTAATCAGGTTTTCCACTTTCAGTTTCATTATAGGCGTAACCTACTTGTTTTCCAGAGAGGGTGGGAGGTCTGTTGGTATTGGTATACCACTACCAGTACCTAATAATACTTTTAATACTAGTAAGTCAGGTAGGAGGCAGGTAGTTCAGTCAACTGAACGTACGACTGACATGGTGGAAGTCCTAGTCCAACAAAGATTAAACCAGCAATTTTCGACATATATGCAGACATCAAGCAGAGAGGTTTGTCTTCTGCAATACACCTTCTCCTCCATCCGACTTTTGGAAAAAGCAGCCAATTGCTGGATGGTGCTCGCTTTGTTTTGCAGGGTTCCCGATGGTAGGAGTTTCACCCCCTGCCTGCTTCTCTGAACACTTCTAGAAAAGAGCAAGGTACTGGTATTCATCCACTTTCTCTCCTGGCAAAATTCATTGGGTACACACTGAAAAACAAGTCAATTGTGACTTAGGTGTGCTTTCCCTGGCAAGGCTGGCATGTGTCTAAAAGTGTAGACAAACAAACAAGTCAGTCACCATTCTGCCTTTACGGCATTATTAGTAAATTTACGTTTTTCGTGGAAATGGAGATAGACATAAGCCTAGGCATAGCCTAACTTCCAGCCCTGGCAAGTTTATGGAACTAAAGTTTACAAAAGTAAAGACAAAACATGAAATGCATGAAGGAAATCAGAAGAAGTGTTTCTTTACCTGCTGTTAACTGAGTGTTTTCCTTCTTCTTTTTTGTTTTTACTCTTGTTGAACTTGAACCTTTTGGGCTTTTACCGTCCATTTTTCCTTTTTAATCTCAAAATTGCAAAGCCAAGAGGTGGCATACTGTTAATCAAATGACCACCAAATAATTTCGGTGCACTAGGCCTATATAGACAGCTAAAACTCCTCCCCTAAAAAGATTTGAACTTCACAATCGCTTTCTTTTCGGTTGGTACTTTAATTGGGAAATTATTTACATAAAAACGGGCAAATTAAAGGAAAATGTGATTAATTTTTTGAAAATTTGTGTCAAATTTGTCAATATATCACAAAAATCATGAAGATGATTAAAGGAATTTTCCCGAAAATTTTAGAACATTTTCCGAAAATGAAAGAACTTTCCCGAAAATAAAGGAAGGAGATTTCTCGATTTGCAGCAAGGATTGTTGGAAACTTCATTTACCAGTGCCACGGCGCGCCGCTGTGACCGATTTTGTTTTGTGTTTTTGTTTTTTTTGTGAGGGGGAGAGGTGACCCATCCTGCACTCCTGCCTTGCTTATATAGCTCAGGATGCCATGGTTCTCTGTACTTTTAAAGAATAGAACGAGACTTCACACACAAATAATTCAAAAATAAAATAAAACATGAAGATAAATAGACAAGAATATGTAACACCATTTCCTTTTTTGCACGCCTACAGGCGTACCATTCTTTACGCCTATCCATTAATTTCTGCTAGTTCTTATCACTCGCATCTTTTCTCTCCCTTTTATCCCACATCTCTAGCACACCTGGCATAACGTCTGGTACTGCATAGCCCAACAGAGTTCGGTTCCCTTTTCATCACTATTCAGTTCAGAATGGTAGAAATAGTTAGTTTGGTAAATAAGTCAAATGCATGACACCCAGTGGTGTAGAACTATATTGTGAGCTGGTGGGGGGCTTTTCTCTCCAATGTTTGAAGTTATCGACATGCAACAATGCGTTATCTGCTCCAAATGTGCGTTTATTGAATATAGCTTGGGCTGAGTCCCCACCCCTCCCCTCCCCCTCCCCCCATTGCTTTCACATCACTGACTCAAGGGCGCCAGGTGTAACCAGCGGAATTGGTACATGGGCATATTATGATTTGGTCGATCAAGTTAGTTTACTACCGTTAATATTACATTCAAAACAATTATTCCATATCACTCTTGCACAGGAAATCCACAAGTTCGGATTGTTTATAAATAACAATGGTACCTTTTGCGATCTATCTCTTTCAATATTCTTCTGAGCTCTATAAAATATGCTAATAAAATGGTCAATCGTCAGATCGTTTGAAGCTGAGCTAGCAAAGTTTGTGAATTCTATGAAGGAGATCTTAATAAATTCCAACTATAAACTCAGATGTTGTCTCTGGAGTCACATTTTGCCGATTTGGGTAAAAATATAAAACTCCAAGATCATGAAAATGTTATCTTCAAGGGCTCAGTGGACCTTAAAAACTGTATTTGTCACAAGTGATTGTTGCAATTAAATTATTACTTGTCGCTCCAACGACGAACAGTCGAACCTGCAGACCTGGCGGATGCAGTCAGTGAACATTCGTGTTCAGCATTAAGGCGGATAAAAACCTGACTTAGGAGTTGTATGACCCAGGCAAGATTAGATTATATCATTGTATGATTTTGAATGTTCATAAAGACAAATCAGACAAAATGGATAATGCGAAATTTGCATGTCAAGTGTCAAGAATGTCAACATTTGGCAGATTCAGTGAACACGACATAAAGCGGTTTCAGGGTCTATGTCAAATTGCTTTAAGCCTCATGTCTTCCATATATTTACTATACTAAGTCACAATTATAGTTCAGTATAATTTTTCAGAATTATCTTTAATCACTGAATCACTTCAGCTGATAACTGGATACGGTCAATGTTAGTCTATGACAGGCTATGACAGCACGTTATATGAAGCGATGGTTTTTGTCAAAAAATGCCCAATATTAATTAAGGATTTTAAAGTGTCAAAAGCCGAGAGGTTGTATTTCCTGGCACCAATTTTCAACAAATTTCCCAGTCTTCTTGCCCCACCAATCTGAAATTTCCTTCCGGCGGTCTTGCTTCTTTTCTCAGGATAGGCCTAAGTACTGAAGTAAGGGATAACTTAACACAAGTATGATATATCTGTTTAAATTTGTAATACCATATTTGCCTTTCCAGTGACAGTGGGAGGCGCTTGTATGCAGGACTGCCGAGAGGATCACAAGGCCACAGGGCAAACTATTATTTGGGTGCCCCTCGTATCTCAAAAAATTCTGAAGAGCAAAAAAATTTTAAAAGGCTTTAGCTATTTTTAGTCAAATTTATATTGTTTTCGCCCTTGTCTTTCGCCGACTTTTGCCCCTGTGTTTATGTTTTATGGTAATTTTACTCTATTGGTCCCGCAAAAATGTAGTCAGGTACATTTGGAGGTCCGGGAAACTTTCCCCTTCCCTTTCTTGGCGGCCCACACGTTCATGACCTTTCTCTATGTTGGTTCTAACATTCTGAACGTTTACCAATCCTTTTTATTCTCTTTGTTCAAACTTATACTTTATGTGGACATGAAGTAACTTGTCTATATCCAGATATTTGTTAAAAAAGTATGCAGATAAGTTTTGGAATTTTGAAAAGAAATAAACTTTTTAATTTTTGAGTAATGATCAATTTTTGATTGATGTGAAATTTGTGCTGCGGTTATGAGGGCTGTCAGCCCAAAATCTGTATATAATTCATTATATTTCCTTCCTATTTTAAAAATGATGGGGAAGTTAATTCCTGCTCAAATTTGACTCGAATTTTCTCGTCAACATTTGTTGCACGACCTCAAAATATTATGCTAGGCAACTAAAAAACAAAGGAATTGCAACAAACAAAAAAACTACCAAGCAAAAGTATTAATATCGCAAAATTTGCATAACAGTTTTTGAATGGATTATGGATGCCTGAGGTTTAAAAAGGAAACTTTAAAATGGTTAATTTTTAACCGATTTTGACTAATTTCTTTGCTTCCTTGAAAGCAACTTAGCTCATGTTGCTTATACACCTTTAAAAACAAATATTTTAAGAACTTTTAACCCCTATTTTCAAGAAGAAGTCTGTATTCAAATAATTCTTTGCCAAGAAAAGGAGAGTTCAGTGATATGTCCCATGACTCCGTGCTGTATGTACCCGTCATAATAGTCATCACAGGTCATGGGAATAAAAGAAGAAAACTCGTGATCTATTCAACTTATGAAAGAAACGTTCGAACTTATGTTTCTGCGAGTTTCTATTTGCTTTTTATCTACACAAATATGAAGTAGTGAAAATAAACACAAGTGCCCCTGACAACGCTAAGGTCACGTCTAGGGATACCGTCAGGTAGCCAAATGGGATGTTAGATGACACCTATAATTCTTTACCTACCTTCAGTTTATACACTGTTATTCCCATTCGTGTATCTTGACAACAACTCATTTTGACCGACCTGAAGTTAGCCTCAGATTCAGATTCAAAATCAGATTCAAAATCAGATTCGGCCTCATATTCATATTCAGGACTTAAAGTTTTGTTTAAGCGTGCAGTACCCAGTGCCGGCATTCTGTTAACATGTACTTGTTGGAATGTGTTCAGCGCAATGCTGCCATTAATTGTCAGAAAAGTAATTTTATTCTATGTGTGTGTTGTTGTTTTTTTTTGTTTTTTTCTTTCTCCATCTTTGGATCTCCTTACATATTCACAAAACTGAGTGGGCGGAAACGTAGATAATAAAAGAAATATTTTTCAGAGTTTGACTGACCACTTCAAATCTGTTCTACTTTTGACCCCGGCGGATGCTCAAGCTGGTTAAGCCACATTCCCCTTCAAGAGGCGTAGGAAGATTCACCTTTTATGTGCGGGAAGGGAGGGGGGAGGGACACATTTGCACTGATAAATAAGATTCCCATCTAAAGTTGCTGCTTCTCGGAAAATCTTCAATTTTTAAATGATATAAATCTTTTCATTAACCAAATGGCATGTTATGTGCTTCATTTGATGGAATTTGGAGTTTTTGGCCCTGTAGGCAGTTGGATGCCCTGGGGCTTCTAAAATAGCTCATGGACCAACATACCCGCATATACACATTGAAGCCGTTATGTGGTTCATTTGACGAAATTTAGGGTTTTCGGCCCTTTGGGTGCCGTGAGGCTCCTAAACTAGCTCGTGGACCAACATATTGGTGGGGCAAGTGAAAGAAATAAACCGACAGGGTACAAAATGCCCCTGCCGACGAACGGTACTAATTTTGAACCAATAAAAATGGAATATTGAGGAATATTAGTGGGGCGATTACCCCCTCTGCCCACCCTTTGGCCACGCCACTGCATTGAACCCTAATATCAGAGGAGCTATTTAATATATAATCTGAATCTGCTAACTTCAGGTTGGTCTCATTTTGTGCGATCCTTGGGAGGGCGTTCATTAGAATATTAAATGTCTTTGCTGTTTGTTTGTTTCGGAAGTTTAGTCGCAGATAGTTCACTTTTTACTGCTTCGTCTGAGCGATGTGCCATTTCGTTATTACAAATTCAGAGTTGGTCATTCGGAAATTTCTTGGGTGATCAATAAATAATCAAGAAACAGATTACGCCTACATCTGCTGACCGTTGCGGACAATATAGGCTATAACTAAGAACGTGTTATTTCATACAAATTGCAAAGAAATAAAACGGAAGAGTGAATTTGTATAAGGTGTTTTTCATAATTTCACACGCACGCCAGCAATTTGTGTTGGACTTTGATACACTACGTACGTTTCAACAAATTTGAAAATCGTTTGTGTTTGGCTTGTACTTTTGTTTTTGTTGCTGTAAGTGTAAGCAATACGAGAAAGAAAAAAAACATATCAAGGAAACTATTTGTGATAGAGAAAGATGACTGAAGTCGCTGAAAATGAGGATTTAATGCCTTCGACAGAGGAGGGAAAGAGTTATGGAACAGAAGTTAAAAAAGAGGAATCTCACAACCACACGTTTAACCCACAATCATTCAAACAACCAACCTTTTGTGCTTATTGCAGAAAGTTCATCTGGTGAGCTTATAAGTTATGGTTTTATTCATTCATGGAATATTATTTTTTCTTCAACTTTCAGGCTTTGACAAGATAATTCTGGTCAACCGTATGTTGTTCCCGAGTTTTTACGTCCCGAAAGCCATTGTTAGAGTATTTCAAGATGTCGGCGGCATTTGGGAAACCAGCCCGGGCGGCGAAAGGATGGGGGAGGGGGGGGGGGTAACTTCCAAAAATCTCAAAAATCCAATCTCTCATACTGCTGGTCTCAAAAACATTACATATTTGCATACTTCATGTATCAAAAATCACTTATTTTCATACTGCAGGTATCAAAAATCACCTATTTTCGTACTGCAGGTATCAAAAATCACTTATTTTCATACTGCAGGTATCATACTGCAGTTACCAAAAAAATCTCTCGTACTGCAGTCCACTTTTGAAATTCTTGACGGCACATACCTACCACTTTAGTATGGAAGTGCCAAGTGGTGGTCTGGTAGTTGCAGAACACTGGTTGCAGACCCGTCCGGGGATTGAACCCGGGACCCATGTGATCGACTAATGCGAATTGACCATTGTTGCAGCATATACTGTATACAGGTATAGGCGTACGGGGCAATTTAATTGGGAAGGGGATGCAGAGCATATTTTGTCCGTATATTCTAGAAGGGATCAAAGGGGTGGGTATGTGGGTGATACTCCATAAAATATATAATTTAACTAAATTAAATTAAAAATTGGTATATGGGGTTTAAGGCAACGTCTCTCGTAGTTTGAGTCAATTAATTTGTAGGGTTGGGGAGTGAAAAGCGCATGGGTGCAGCAATGACTTTATTTTGCTATTCAGTTAAATTTAGCTTCCCAACAGTTTGAACCGTTATTTTGACAAAATTGGAAAACATTTTACCCATCAACAATTGGGATACACCCTAATAATTGTGTACTGTTACGCCATATAATTATCTTGAAATTTTGTTTAAAACATGTACTCAAAATTTTCTAGCACTGCCATGAAACTTTGATACCATAGCCAATCCCATTGGTACAACCATCTCACCCTACTCCCATACATCCTCATCCGATTAAGGCTTTTCTGAAGGCTAAAGGGTTAGTTCAATAGCAAACAAGAATGAAAGAGGATTTAAAAAGAAACGAAATGCTGAAGAAAGCATTAAAAAATCTTTTACTTATTAAGGAGATTTCAAGTTTAACGCTCTTTCTTCTATCTTTATAAAAAGGACTGGTGTAGTAAGTCTACAGTGGAATTTTGGTGCCTTCATCCTCACATTCCTAACAATTTTTAATGTATCTTAAAGATAATGTATCATTTTTAAACTGTTTTACTATTTAACTTATTTTTCCTCGACCTTTCTTCAGATGATCATTATAGTTGCCCTTACTAAATCAATTCTATTTTACTACTTTTCTGATATATATCCAGTGGTCAAGAAAAAAAAAATCGCTAGTCAAAATATGATCAAATGCATCAAGATTTTGAGGAATCTAAGGCTGTGACGTCACAACTAGTCTGATTTCAGTCGTTTCTACACAATTGATACCAAACTAAAATATTTCCTTAATTTCGTCTTTAGAAGTCTTCTTTCAATATGGACTTACTTGACCCTTAAAGTAATCCTTTAAAATTAATGATGTAACGGGCAAGTTACACCAAAAAAAACACCAGCAAATCTTTAGACGAACACGTCATGCCCATGACATTACACTTTATGAATATGTCGATACACTCGGGCGTAAAATCAAATTTGTATGGCTATTAATTGCAGACTACTAGTCTTTCCATTAAGTAAATGCTAGTTTCGGCTCTCATCAATTCAACTTAAGTTGAACTTTCCCTTTGTGTTGTGCTTAAAGGTATATGTACAGGTAGAGATTTTGCCATAAATATGTTCCTTTTAATATTCTGTACATTTCATTACATATATCTATCAAATATTTCCACTCTTTTCTGAGATATTCGCGAAAAAGTGAAAAATTAAACACCAAGAAACGGCTGGACTTCCACTATTAAACTTAAGGCGTGTGACGTACAAATAAGGACACAGCGAGGCATACAATGCATAACATTGAGTGTGTCACTGTGTCACATTGACCTAGGCTATGTCAAAACTTCAGTTTCGTTGCATCAGACATTAAATATCATTTACACATATTTTTTTAAATTATTTTGTGACATTTTTTTGTGGATAAAGAGGAAATATCGACTCAAGTTTAGTTCTATTATTTCTTTATGATTGGCAAACTCCACCTGTTAAGTTAGGCTGTAAGTATTATGGTTCACTGTAATTGTCCTACCCTTACGTCACGAAAAAACAAGTGTAATTAATGAGAATACGTTTGGGGACCTAAGAATAAGCCGGATTTTTCACATTTTGGGATCGATTTTGCAAGAAAGTGTTTGTGGTGAGTGTTTAATGAAGGGCATTTTGTATTAATTTATACAAAGTGGTTGCTACCTGTCCATATACCTTTAACGTAACACTTGATGTAATGAATTGCTAGTAAACAACTAGCTATTACATTAATTAAAAAGTTAGACTGACTTTCACGTTGAACTTTGTCATGTATATACCACCATGCATCCGGTATGGAGTATCCGGTATATGGGCAAAGTTAGTTAGGGAGCATTGTTTAGGGAATCAGATGACGGGTTAAGATCGATGAGTCACCGCATAAAACTGTGAAATGCACAAAATAACACCACTACAAAAGAAAAATACAGAAAAACAAACAAAATCAAAGATACACAGAGTTAGTAAAGAATGTATCATTGTTGTCATTGAAATTGTGAAGATCCACCCACTCAGGCAAACCGTTCCTCTCATTAACACTAAGCCCTTTGCGAAAAGCTAAAACTACCGAACTTCAATCCGTGATAACTCTTTCCTTAACTTCAAACTGTTGAGTCAGACACGTTTCACATCAGAATTAGCTGAAACATGCAAGAAATTACAGGCAGTCAAATCACCACAACCAGACAGATATGAATTAAAAAAAATGTTAAACCATTTGCACATACCTGGTTCAACTAGTTTTAGACCGCCCTGATTATCCTTTAAAAATATATTGTGGTGATTTTTTGGGGGTCAAATTATTTTTCAATTTGTATACTCCTAGGCGGTGACCCCAATGAACAGGGAGCATGCCCTAACTTATCTCATTGGCGGTGACGAGTGTGAAAGTCATGACCCCACCTTTCCCCAATAATTCCTCAAAAGTAGGCCTATTTTTTAAGCAAAAATGTGGATCTGTGAACAAGGTCTTCATTTACATGTCTGCTTGAACATGGAAAACGAATCAATCATGAACAAAGTAATGAATGTAATTATTGTATTTCAAAATTGTGGAGAAAAAATGTCCCCCTCCCCTCCCCTCCCCTTCTCCTTTTTCTCTACATTTCATTGGTTACATGACAACTAGCTCAGTTGCCCAAAGCTAGCACATGCACTGTTGACAAACAATTTTCAGATACATCTGCCAGTACGCATGACAGTCGAATTATTTATGGTGACGCGCATATTGATCCCGGTTCACGACCTTAACTCGTTGGAACTTTGTACATCGTTTATCCCGAAAGTGAAAATGTATGAGTCGTTGCCGCAACTATTATTTTTTCCAATTGCATAAATAATACGTGTAAGAAAGAATATATATATATATATATATATATATATATATATATATATATATATATATATATATATATATATATATATATATATATATATATATATATATATATATATATATATATATATATATATATATATATATATATATATATATATATATATATATATATATATATATATATATATATATATATATATATATATATATATATATATATATATATATATAGATATATATAGATATATATAGTATATAAATATATATATATATATATATATATATATATATATATATATATATATATATATATATATATATATATATATATATATATATATATATATATATATATATATATATATATATATATATATATATATATATATATATATATATATATATATATATATATATATATATATATATATATATATATCACCATCTGTCCTGTGTAAACTTGTAAATTGTTATTCAATAAATGCAATGTTGACCCTTATGTAAAAAGACAGTCAAGTTGTAATAGCTCTCTCCATATGCAGATATGTGAAGTCACGACCTCGTGCGCTGCCCCGAGAATCATGGAAAAGTGGGAAAATGCGCAGGCCGCAATTAAAGTCTATCTTGAAAAATTTCTTGAATATTGTTTTGTGATATACAAATCTAATTATCAACTGAAAGTAAGATTGTTTTTCTGGTTATGGAACAAAAATTACTTTCGATTTACTTTTCATTAAGTAGGAAAATAAACATAATTATTTAAAATAATTATCTTTTTTTTTAGTAGCAGAAAATAAGTATCAATAAATACTGACTTGGAGCTGAGCTTTTTAAAATAATACAAACTACAAATTTAAGGATAATCTTAAGGAATCAGGAAGTTTTACTTTCAGTTGTTTTAAAATGGAAAAAAAATGACCAAGACAAACAAAATATTCAAGATAGCCTTATTTGCGGTTCGCCACTTCCCCAACTTTTCCATGATGACAATGGCAAGTGCCGACCGTGCCTAGATATGCATGACTTTATAGCCTTATTTGCGGTCCGACACTTTTTTCCACTTTTCCATGATAATGGCAATTGCCGACCCATTCTTTTCACATGGGAACTTGATCTTGAAAGAAACTGAAAGAAATAGTAATGATAAATTCTAAGGTACGCCCACTTTGAACTCCCTAAATGTTTGTAGTTTTCAACCCTCAAGCCGGCCCATGACATATGGTACGAAAATATTGTCTTTCTGACAATATGCCAACACGTGAACAATAACACTGACAAAGAATTCACCTTTCACATTCAAATCGTATATTTGCTCAAATGCAACTTCTGTCAAGAGGTCATAAAAAAGGTCGATTTTTCTATTCACTGGATTAAACACTACGAGATTGATTTTGCATGCATGAACGTTAATATGTATAGTTATACATAATACGTGTCTGATTCAGGTGAAGCATAAGCAGATAAGAACACGAATGTTTCTGCAGATTGATTAAAAAAAAAAAGTTCCCATGTAAACTGGTAAAGTTTCCAGTTAAAACAATAGTGATTTCTTTGCGTACTAGCGGACCTTCTGGCAAGCCAATTTAACATTTACCGTCTAATTTTACTTGAGTGGAATTAAATTACATTTAAGTCAAATGATGTTTTCACTTAATTAGAATTGATGAGACGGTAAATATCAACTTGGCTTGTCATAGGAACTTCTCCGTCGTGGCGAGCGATTTTTAAATTGAAGGCTTTAGCTTTATTCATTGTCCCATGCACGACTTTGCAATGCGGGAAAGAATCATTATTTGCGCAAAAATTTAAATATCAAGAAATTTGGCGATTCCTGCTAGCCTCACATTACTGACAAAAGTGTAATTTTATTAAAAAAGGGGAAAAGAACCTCAGAATTTCCACTAATTTCCCACCCCACTTTCTTCACGCCACTTGTCCCACCCAACTTTCTTCACGCCACCTTCCCCCCCCCCTCCACTTACCCCACCTCACTTGCCTCACCGCGCTTGCCCCACCTCATAGGACCCACCACATTTCCCCATTCCACTTCTTCCGCCTCTCTCTGGAACTTGTTCGATATTAACACGATACCTTTTCTTTCGTTTTTTTCCTTTCCAGGGGCTTTTGGCAGCAGGGACACCAGTGTCAATGTAAGTCGCCATTGTTATCTATGCATCATTTTTGTTAATATATTTTTGTATCAATAGCAGACATCCACTTGCAGAAAAGTAACTTCAATTAAAATGAAAAACATCTTCCCATACATGACCAAAGGCAATGAGTCACCATATATTCGGTTGAATGCAGGGGTGACGTCAGTATTGCACGATAGACCGAGGGGCTAAACTCCCCCTCCTCAAGATGTTACAACATTTTGATATCATTCCCCGAAATATTCAACACATTTCCAAGACAGGGGGAGGCTAAGGTCCTCGCTGACACATTCTCTGATGAATGGGGCCAGTGGAGACAAGAGCGACGGGCATGTCTTTCACTCCCGAACTGTTTGCAGGTACATCAATTTAATATATATTTTGTTAGAGGCTGCCGTCAAATTATTGGAGAAAATTCCCACAACCACTCCCCTTTCTTTATACCCTATTTGAAGCCTATACATTTGACATTTTGAAGCGACATAGCAATATATACACTTCTATAAAAACGGAGAAGCGGTGACTAGTGAGAAAATATCCCACTTTCTTTTTGATTGAAATAGTCGATTCAACTATAGGCATATAAACCTTCTGTGTGAGTTACAGCCACTTTGACATGAACTGTCGGAAAGACAGTATCCTTGAAGGACAGTATCCTTTTGCAAAGCTAGTATAGAGAATGAACTTATTGAGGGAAGTATTTACAGAAATAGGGTATCAGGGGCAGATGATTTCAAAGTACCTGAGCTTTGAAAGATGCACTTACATTTTCATTTGCTTTGTTATAATTTTCAAAACATTTTACTATAAACTTCAAAATATCTTTTGAGTTTTCCCAGATATTTTAAGACATAAAAAACTCAGGGTTACTTCATCCATGCAGTAACTCAGAAAATACGTAAAAGCTAGCAGTCTTTATAACTATAACACCTTAGTTCTATCAATTGAACAACAAAGAAAGGAGAGGCCCTGACTTGCCAATGTCAATGAAAGAATGTTATTAAGCCCCTTTCCAACCTGTACCCTCCCTCAACCCCTACACTACACATTCCCAGAACTACATCCTAGATTGTAATACAACCTCCAATTTGAGAAAATATGTGTGTCAAGCAAACTCAAGCATCATGAAAAATGTACAATAACATTAAAGCAAAATTATGCGAAAGAATAACCCAATTAATATGCACACTACACCTCGCCATTGAGTGTAGACAATGCTCTTCATATATATAATCATTTGTGTAAACAAAATACCCACACCCACTTTAATTTAAGAGATATCATAGGTACAAATATTTTCTTTGTTATGCAAATAAGCAAATTACTACGCACACACAGCCCCCAATCATGCTCATTTGAACGATACCCATGTCCTCTACCCCTGTACCAAGTACCAAGTTATTATCTAAGATCAAATATTTTCTACGAAAGTCTATTGTTATGCAAATAACCTAATTATTATGCACATTACACCTCACCATTAGGTGTAGACAATGCTTTTCACATATATGATCATTTGTGTAAACAAAATCCCAACTCCCTCTTTAATTTAAGAGATATTATTGATACAAATATTTTCATTTTTATGCAAATAAGCTACGGTACTTAGTATGCATAAACAACCCCAACCATGCTTATTTGAACAGTACCCATGTCTTCTACCCCTGTGCCAAGTTACATGAATGTACACCATTCATAACTTAAATTATGCGTTCATGGTAAACATTTTGTACGAAAGTCTATTGTTATGCAAATAACTAAATTAATATGTACACTTCACCTCCCATTAAGTGTAGAAAATGCTTTTCTCATATATGTTCATTTGTGCAAACATATTCCCCACATCCATTTTAATTTAAGATATATCATAGATATAAATATTTCTATTGCTATGCAAATAAGCTAATTAGTATGCACACACAGCCCCCAAGCATGCTCATTTGAACAGTACCCATGTCCTCTACCCCTATGCCAAATTATGTGAACAGATAAATGTACACCATTTATAACTGAAGTTATAAAAACATTAACCAAAAACGTTACTTAAAAACGTTAATCAAAGACTTCAACCAAAAGCTTTTAAGCTGATAAATATTTGCATTGTTATGCAAATAAGCTAATTAGTATGCACACACAACCCCTCAATTATGCTCACTTGGACAGTACTTATTTCTTCTACCCCTGTGCCAAGTTACATGAATGTACACCATTCATAACTTAAATTATGGAAACTTTAATCGGACCCCGACGCCGACGCCGGGGGTAGTAGAATATCTCTACTATTCTTAGAATAGTCGAGCTAAAAATGGTTCTAATCAGAATAGTTATGACGTCATATCTTCACATTCCTCAAATCCTCTGATTCAAATGTTCAGATTTTTTATATTATTATATATTCTCCTGAGATTTTTTGGCTCAATTAAAAACAATTGGATATATAAGGTAGGTATAGAATATTTGAAGGTAATTTACCACCCGAATGAAATTTAAAGAAACAATTCAATTACAGTAAAACAATCAAATTGATTTTTTTTTTTAAATACATTAAAAATTGTTAAGAAAATGAAAATGAGGATGCAAAACCTCTATAGACTTTTCTGTCCATAGCATGCATCAGTCAGTGAGACAAGCAAGTAGCATGCATCAGTCAGTGAGACAAGCAAGTAGCATGCATCAGTCAGTGAGACAAACAAGTAGCATGCATCAGTCAGTGAGACAAGCAAGTAGCATGCATCAGTCAGTGAGACAAGCAAGTAGCATGCATCAGTCAGTGAGACAAGCAAGTAGCATGCATCAGTCAGTGAGACAAGCAAGTAGCATGCATCAGTCAGTGAGACAAGCAAGTAGCATGCATCAGTCAGTGAGACAAGCAAGTAGCATGCATCAGTCAGTGAGACAAGCAAGTAGCATGCATCAGTCAGTGAGACAAGCAAGTAGCATGCATCAGTCAGTGAGACAAGCAAGTAGCATGCATCAGTCAGTGAGACAAGCAAGTAGCATGCATCAGTCAGTGAGACAAGCAAGTAGCATGCATCAGTCAGTGAGACAAGCAAGTCCATCAAGCAGTCAAGCAGCTTCTTATATGAAAAAATGATGAAAAAAACAGGATTTCAAACGGTACAAAATGGTGAAGAAAGCATTCAAAAATCCTACTCCGTTAACTAGATATTTAGGTTTAAAGTCTGGTATCCATTTGTGTAGAAACGACTGCAATCATACTAGATGTGACATCAAGCCTCAGATTGCTCACACTCTCAAAAAGGAATGGTCAAATTTTGACCACAACTTGGTCAACTCTGCACCGAACCAACTTTGGTCAAATTGAACAGCACATTTGACCACAATATGGTCAAATTTGTCCAAAATTATATCATGCTTAATTTTGACCACATATAATGGTCAAATCTGACCATTTTTCTTTTTAGAGTGCAGTCTCTTTGTATTCTATCATATCTTTCCCTGCGATCTTATGGCTTAAAGAACCCCATTGGATATGTCAGGAAAGTAGTAAAACAGAGAGCAGTAAGTCTAGAGTAATTATAATATACCACCTGAAGAAAGTTCAAGGAAATAATTCCAATACTAAATAAATTAAATGAATATTCTTTCGAATACATTAAAAATTGTTAAGAATGTGAGGATGAGGGCGTCAACTTTCCATATAAGACTTACTTTAGCACTCATTTCTACATAGTTTTCTTTAAGCTTGAAAGTGTCCCTAATTGAATAAGATTTTTGAATGCTTTCTGTAAAACTTTGCTTCGTTTAAAGGCCATTTATCGTGATTAAAATGTGGCGGTGTACAATTTATTCCAAAACGATACTGATTGGCCTATTAATGTAAGTACACACTGTACCATTGTGTTTCGACCAATCAAAGCACAGGATTTGAATTTCATTTACCTCGTACGTTAGAGACGACAACTGGCCTTTAATATAAAATGAGCTTGCTTGACCCCTAAAGCTTTTTTTTTTTTTTTTTGCAGCTTGCAGATATGTGACTCACAAACGGTGCCATGAGTTCGTCAAAACAACGTGCCAGGCGTCGGGTGACGATGAGGTAAGATTAATCTATTTATAGGATGAATACGTCATCATGATTAATCTGTTTTCAGGATGAACACGTCATCATGATTAATCTATTGACAGGAAGAACATGCAATGGCGGCTCTAGGATTTCCCCACAGGTCGTCCACCACTCCCCGACGGGTGTTTCAGCTATTTCATTAATGAGGGACTGAGGTGAGTGTGGCGTAGCTTGGCTGTGCCTGTGATGCTTTTTATGGAATAAAACTGACGATTTTCAATATCATGTTCCTCGACGGCTGGTCCAGGCTTCCCCGACAGTTGGGCTATGTACCCCCTCTGGAGCCACCACTGTGAATATGTCATCATGAACATGAATTCCAGTTTTTTATGTAAAAAAATATTGATTGTAGAAGCTCTTTGATATATGACAGCTAGGCCACGCCTATACATGTCGTGCGCAACATATATGGAAATCATAGGCTTCGGAAGGGCCACGGAGAGAATCGCGAGACCCGGGGCAAGCTAATATTTCGGACCCCTCATATATATCTCAAAATATTGTGAAGAGCAAAACAAAGGCCTTCAGCTATTTTCAGTCAAATCTTTTTGTTTCCACCACTGTCAAGCATGGGTTTTCGCCGATTTTCATGGACTCTGTGGTTATGTTTTTTGAGGTCATTTGACGTTTTTGGTAAAAAAATATATACTCAGGGCACGTGGGTCAATTTGTCCACCTTCCCCCCTCCCTTCTCGGTGGTACTGGATTTCTGAATTATATTTAAACATGTAGATAAAATGCATCTAAAAATGCAATCAGCACTTTGCTATATCGTCCGTTAAAAGATTAAATTAATTCTCTTGGCGACATTTCTGCTCTTGTCAAAAAGTTAAGTAAAATTTGGTTTTTTCTTTCATTTTTCCGTTTAGGTAGCATAAGCCAATTTTAAACTGTTAGAAGAAACTTTGAGAATATAAAACGAGTGATGTTTTTTCGCAAGGAATAAAAACGGAAATATATTACAAACAGTGTACATAACCGGTCAGGTTGCTATTTTACCAATAGCAAATATGACAGTATGAAAACAAACTCTTTTCTTTATATCAAGCTAGCTGACAAATATGAAACGAATGTAATCTAGCGGCTAGAACAATTTGTTAAAAGATGTCATAATGAATAGATTATCAGGAAAGCAATCCGTGGAGTTGCTGATCTCATCACCTAAAGCATACAGCATTGTGGGGGAAATAGCTAATAGGGTCATTATAGCTCTGTGACTTTTGACCTTGTGAACACAGAGTCTATGGGATATAATGGGGGAAAATGACTTAAAGCGGTCACTAGTTCTGTGGCATTTTACCACTTGACCCAGATTTACAGGACACAAGTGCATGTACCAAGATATCATGGTATAACATAGGGTTGGTACAGATCTTTCTCTCTTGGAGGATAAAGTGGTAGTAAATTGAACAAATTACCACATAATTACCCCCTAAAATTGCATATTCGACCTTTGACCCAAACCACCAAAACAACATCTGAATTTGTTAGTATTTATCTTACCTACTATATGACACCATCCATACTCAGATCACTCTTACCATTCCAAAACTATGGGGGAAATGGTTAAAAAGGGTCACTAGCTCTGTGACCTTTGACCTTGAACTTTTGATTTCAGAGCTTATGGGACACAAGTTCCTGTAACACAATATCATAATACAAACAAAGGATTGGTATAGGTCTTGCACTTCGGAATTTAGAGTGGCACGAAAATGTACAAATTAGTACATAATTATCCCCTAAAATCACATATTTGACCTCTGATCTCTGACCCTTAACTCACTGAATCACTAATCACTAATCACCGAGACAACTTTTTCACATTTATCGTACCCTACTGTATACACCATTCATGCTCACGTCACACTTATCATTCCATAACTATAGGAGAAATGGTGAAAAGTGGTCAATAGCTTGTTGACCTTTTGACCCCAGAGTCTACGGGACACAAATTCATGTACCAAGGTATCATGGTACAACATAAGGTTGGTATAAGTCTTGTACTTTTAGGGTTTGAAATGGCGCAAAATTTCGCATCACAAGCACTTATTTTATCTTTGACCCATGACCTTTTAACTTTTGACCTCCAATTATTTGTGTTTTTGTTAGAATGTTAAACCCTACCCACCTATGCAATTTGTGAAGATACCAAGTAATTCCTTCAAAAGATACAGCCATCACCAAAACCTTGTTTCATTTGACCTGTAACCTTTAACTTTTGTATCCCAAAACCTTGGAGACAAAAATTCCGAGCCAAGGGTACCCATCCACCAAATCTGGTTTATGTGTGTATTACAGTTTTTGAGGTATTTGCTACACAAAATGAATTGTTGCATACACACACACACACACACACCCACACAAACCATCACACACCTTTACACACACAAGGACAGACGCAAAATTTACCAAATTTTGTCCCGTTCCAAAAACTTATGACTCCTAACCCCTAATATGTGGTCATCATATGACGCCCCCTGGTGGCCCCCCTCCCCTAATATCAAAGAGGATGACCATGCAGTGCTGGGGGTATGAGCAGTTATTTGCCTATACAGCAAAGTGACTACAATATCTCATCCCCACATATATGAATATGTGGGTGATGAGATGACAAGATGGCAATCCACGGATGTGCTGACCTTATCGCCTCTGCCACAAATAATTTGTAAAATGATCAAATGTTTTTTTTGTTTTTTTTCCAGGAAACATTACATAATATGGATCATTTCATATCAATTACTTGACCTCTGACGTTTAACCTTTAAATGACATCATGTGCGATACACAACTTTACATCCCTTTCAACCAACCCATCAAGTAACATTGATTTGACCTCTGACTTTTGATATTTAACCGACGGGTTACATCTTTCTCGAGACAACCTTTCATCAACCTTTATTAACCTATCAAGTAACAACCCAATTGCACATGCAATATTTGCATAACAGGCAACCAACCAAAATTTACCATTTTCAATCAGTTATATGATCTCTGACCTTTGACACTTAAATGACCTGTCCTAAATAGTGTGATAAATACCCTACATCACCTTCCACCAACCTACCGACTACCAACTTAATATCACTTATAATTATCATAGGAAGCGCAACACAACATTTACCATTTTTAAATCAATTATTTGACAGCTGACTTTTGACTTTTAAAAGACCTTTCCCTCCACCAACGCACCAAGTAACAAACTGGACACCAACCCATAAAGGATCAATAAAATAGCAACTACCTTATTCCAACGAAATTCAGCACAAAATTTACTATTATCATTTGACCTCTAACCTTAAAGTGACACGTCACATCATTTCTGAGACACAGCTTTACATCATCCTACATCAAACCTTCAAGTAACAACCCAATTGCACTAACGGTTTTTCCATAACACGCAATCGACCAAAATTTATTATTTTAAATTAACTATTTGACCTCTGACTTTTTTTTAGTGACGTGTTCCATGTTGTGCAGGATACTACCATGCATCACCTTCCACCAGCCTACCAAGCACCAACCCAATATCACACACAGTTGTCCCAGAAAGCGAAACACAAAATTTACCATTTTCAATGAATTATTTGATCTCTGACTTTTGACCTGTAAGGTACATGACCCAACCTTTGCGGGACACAAGTTCACCTCACCCTACGCCCTCCCACCAAGTTTCAACATGATAGCTTGTACGTTTTTCTCTGTACACGCGACACAATATCTGTACGCTCACACACGTGCGCGCACACCCACCCACCCACCTGCACATCCACCCACCCGCACACCCACCCACCCGCTCAGCCAACCACCCACCCGCACACCCACCCACCCGCACACCCACCCACTCACCCACCCACACGCACACCCACTCACCCGCACACCCACCCACACATTCACCCACTCGCTTGAACACCCACCCACCTACACACATAAGTGAGTACTTATCGCCATATATACTATATATTGCGATATGGTAATAATCCTACATTTTGTTTCCATTGAAAGAACAATTGGCAGAAAGTGCTTCGAAGTACAATAATTACTCTCACCAAATATTATGCAAATTGTTCGTACCAAGCGTATTGTTTAGTTCTTGTTTTCGTTCCTCTGCAGTCCCAACAGTTGTTTAATTGAATAGAAAACAACAGACATTTATATAATGTCTGTGCAAAACGATTTCTCAACATCCTTTACAAACACGTCACACAGCCTAACTAAAAAGAGCAAAATGATGTAACTCGCAGTATTTTGTTCAAATTTTCAAGTTTCGTTTGAAAGTTGATTGGAAACCAAGTACAATTGTTTGAATTACAAAACAATTTATCTCAGAAGTTACCATTCGTTGGTTCGTACGAATCCTGCCTAATTACACCTGCGCAGTGGATTAGCCTAATTTTGTTGGGCCTGGTGACTGACACTTTTTCTAGGCCCGACCATGGAGCTACAATTAATAGATTAACGGATGAATGTAACTGTAGGTGTAGAGACCTGGAGCACGTCCCCTCCCCCTCCATTGTTCCGAAAAAAGACAAAAGTGCCCCTTTTGAAAATTAAAAGTGCCCCTCAATTACTCTCAATGGTGCAAGAACTTGTAAAATGTTCGCATAGGCTGATAGGTGTTACAAAATATTACAAAAGTGTCTCTTTTAAAATGAACATGCCCCTTAATTATTAACTCAATTGTAGGAACGTTGGGCCTTTGGTCAGTTCCATGTACGGGAGGAATGAGCCCCATTGGAAAAGGTCCCCTTCTAAAAAATGAAGTGCCCCTGTTACTTTACTTTGTTGTTTTGGTTCTCTTATTCTATCTACAGATTGGTATGGGTGACATATGCATATGGCTTGGAAGAAGAGCCCCTGAAGGTAGCCCACCCTCCCCTTCCCCCTCCCACCCTTCGAAAGCTTCCTAAACCAATCCATGCAACTAATCACAGAGAAGTGTATATACACAAGTTGACATGCACTGCCAAAAATACAAACGAGAGAAGAAATAACATAACTGTATATCAGAAAACATTCCAACATTTTCAAACTGACAAATTGGCTTTTACTTGTCATAATAACGTTTTCTGTAATGATGAAATATTCTAGCAGCCCGTTTTTTCCTTTTCTTTTGATCAAAAGTCTGTACCCCTCGAAAATTATTAAACTAATTTAGAAAATTGAGATTTATAACGACACGGCGTTTCCTCTTTGTTGCAAAGAAAATCAATTACACGGCGGCCAAGAAATCAGTTTGAAATCTTTTCGCGCCCTTTTGTTTTGTTGCCATTGTCATTTAGTGACAATTACCGTCACTTGTCAGTTTTGTTTTCAAATAATCAATAAACTGTCACTTCTTTTCTGGCCCTCAGAGGCGACAGGTCTAGTATTGTAAACTCCATGCTCAAAATCAGCCATCTTTTAATTGAGAATTATTTTTAAAATTTCATTTAATGAAGAGAATATGGGCTTGCAAATAAAGTGATATATATTGAAGATTGTATTTTAATGGTTACGACGCTACAATCAATTTCAGCAATGCTAATTGAAAAATTTATGACGTTGTTTTATCAGTTTATTTGCAAAAATCATGTAAATTGGCAACGTTGAAGAATACAAACGATAAGTTCCGGTGTCTATCCGATATTAGTTCCGGTGTCTATCCGATATTTTAATAGCCAGGTCCAAAACGTGATATGAAGAATGGTATCGTTAGATATTTTTACTGTTTCAAAAACATAATAGAAATGATTTATTACCCAATTTTTTTTTCTCTGAAGAGTCACAAAGAGATAGTGAAGGAGAATGATATTATTTGAAATGAACGAGGCTAGTCTCGGAAAATTCAACAGCTAAGTTAAGAAATTGTTAGCGTTGGTATCTTGCAACCTGAATCTGAATAGGAAAAGGCAATGGGAACTTATAGTATAGCGCACATTATTGTATAAACATGTGCTTTGGAAACTTATAGGTTAAGTGAGCAAAATGTACTTCTGGACATGAACGACAACCGAGCGTAACAAGCATGAGTTGAACTGGAAATTAGTTAACAAGTTTAGTAGGCTACGTTTAGCTTTGAAACAGTTTAAACTTGGTGAATGTATATCGATGTTTGGTGGTCTGGCGGTAAAGCATTTCAATCTTTTAGTGTTTGAGCAGTCAGGGAAAGAAGGAGTATTTACATTCGTTTTAGCATAGTGAACGTGGAAAGTCAGATATCATGATTATTTCTTGTATTGATTATTACGTTAGGGAATAGGTTATCATTACCAATGGCGATGATTGTTATTGATTTTACATAGCATATGGAGGTGGGTGTTCTTTCTTCTTGTTTTTAGCAGGGTCCAATCTAATTTATGACGTCTTTATTTATTTCATCTATTCTATTTTATGATCAATTAAATAATACCTACATCACCTTGTTATTTTTCTTTGCTTTTCGTTTTTGAGGAAACTGACTGAGGGCCGGTTTCAGATTGGGGAGGACAGATTGAGAGAGGCGCGTAGGAAGTTAGGGGCAACCCCCGAAAAAGGGGTTCCCGGCTGCATGCATGCCTTTATTTTGGTGACAAATTGTGAAATTATTAACGTAAAATTGAGATTTTGTTGAAATTTTGTTTGATTTTGGCAACAGTTCCTGAAAAATTATCAAAATTGACAGTGCTTCTTGGAAAGTGAAGAATTTTCCTGAAAATTGAAGAAAAATTCCCGGAAATTGAAGAAGATTTTATGAACATGCAGGAAATTTCTCGAACAATGAAGGAGAGTTCCCGAAAATTGTCAGAGATTTCCTTAAAATTCATGAAAATTTCACAGAAATTGAAGAAAACTTTCTGAAAATAAAGAACATTTTCTGAAAATGAAGAAAATTTCCTGAAAATGAAAAAGAATTTTTTTTATGAATTTATCATGAGATTGATGAGAAGGAAATTTCCCAAACATTTCCCATAATTTTTCCCAATTAGCGTGGGCAAAAAGATAAAGGTCTATTCTAAAATTGTATTGCTTTGAAAATAATAATTGCTCTGAAATTTTGATTAAGCCTAAAGACTTTTACCCAAAAGTGCAGATTGTAGGGTCATTATTTAAGATTTTGGGGCCAAATTGAAAGATGCTTGGTAAAAAATGGGATCATTTTTGGTGCAAACTGTAAAAGGTTTTGTCCAAAATTAACAATAACTCAGTCTATACGATTACAAATAATGCCTTACATGGTTTATTTAATATTTCAGTTAATTATATTTATGGCTTCCAACAGAATTTTAGGAGGTGGGGGGGGGTGGCTAAACCCCTAATAGCCCCCTTAGACACGTCACTGCTTTCTTTATTACTATCCACACAAAAAATTAAATGCGACAACCCTTTTTTAAAGGTTGTTCTTCAAACAGTTTTTCAACTTGTACAAGGTGGGGCTTTCTGCTTTGTGCGTACGTGAATATTTTACTTAAACAATTAATATGAGAGGAAGGGGAGTTTTCAAACATTATATTTAACAGTTTAAGGATGTAATGTAATATTTCCATGGTTTTTCTTAACCTTTTGTAAGAAAAATAACATTTTTAGGAACAATTTAGTACAAAAATCATGTTGATATGTTATTCCTACCAGAAGATATTCAAATTTGAAGGTTCGCAAAAAATGCCAATAAACGAATAGGAAAAGGCTCAGTATGACATCACATCAACACATTCTCCCACAAAGTTTATTTATTTCATTAAAATTTGAGATTCTGTTTAATTAGTAAAACCTGCTAGCAAAATACATTTATGAAAGTTAGGTATTTATATACATTGCCAAATATTTCCTACTTCAAATAACTTTTGGAAAATTGTTTCTAATCATAGAAACAACCAATTAATGTTCAAAGAAATACATAAACATTTGCAATGGAATTGCTTCTATGACATCATCAAACACGAATTCATCCAATCGGAAACATGACCGCGATTGAACCAAAAACTTTATTAAAAATCACGTGACAATCAATTTGAATTCGAGTGATGAATTTCGATTTAATCTCTGTTCTAGATCAGAACAATTTGCTTTAAAACTGAAGAACACATATTTATCGTATGGATACACCGTACACGAAGAAAGATACGACTTTTAAGAATTAACGACATCATTTTATGTCATAATGTAAACACTACTTTTCGCACAACAGCCTATGAAAGATAAAAAACCGTAATAAAATTGACAACCGACCGATACAAAAAACAATAAAAATCACTAAAAAGCAACTTACCAATTTGTGAAGTAAAAGCAAATGTTGTTTAAACTATAAAGAAAAAAAAATTCAAATTCATTTTAGGGCAAATCACAAAACCAAGAGCCTAAGAAAACTTCTATCACAATTCGATTAGACCCGCTGTCGGCTTGATTATAACGCATGCACAATGAGTGTATGCCCGTAAAACGGATGTACAACACCAATAGACGATCTACAGAGCTCCTGCCTCTCAAAAAAACAACTGATGCTATCGGAGGGGAAATGAACGCTTGAGGTTTACAAAATACTCTTAGATTCGATTGTATATCAAGAGAAAGAGTTTATTTTGTGATTTATAAGAGTAATTTCATATCTTATTTCGAGATGTGTACCCGTCATATCAGCTTTAGCGTTTGAAAAGCTAGATACCTCCCAGTTTTTATAACTGTCAAGTTTAGATAGATAAGTAGGCCCCCATAAGTATTTTACGGACCCATTTTACCTCATTTAATAATATGAGGCAAGATTTATTACAAATTTGGTCACTTTTTTTTTGTATTCCTATCAGCCAACAATCGAACACAATTTTCTGAAATTTAGTGAGAGGGGCTCTGGGGCCCCAAAACCGTGACTGCTTTCATATTTCGCCTTGAAAATGAATCGATTATATATCTATTACTTTTTGCCATGTACATAGCACGGGACTTCAACATGCTCTGTAGTTAGTGGTGTAGCCACGGAGTGAATGGAAGGGGGGAAGGACCCCATTTTCACAGGAAATTTTCCAAAATTAGGATAATCTTTGTTTATATATATTTCGCTTTTCAAAATTGCCTTCAGAATTGGGCTGAATATGAACACTTGTCTTGGACACCTTACTTTTTTAATGTTGGCTACACCACAATCAGTGGTGCAGCTATCGTCCATGGAGGATATTGTGTTCGGGACCATTGTCCAAGTAATTGCAATATGACATTGCTTGAGCCGCTTACATTTACGTTGATATGTACGCTTGACTTTAATCACACTGGCATAGTATGGAGGTTTACCCATTAAAAGTGGTACCTCATTTTTTTCAAACCCTGGGAATAGAAGCACAAACCTGATATGCTGACACTTTTAACTCCCAAGTCACTTGTGTCTCCCTACCAAGAACGTCGCTGGGGTGTAATGATTGGGCTCAGGGTCTTCTGAATGGTAGTGGGGATAGGGGGGGGGGGCGAGGAATCAGTTGCCCAACTGCGTGGATTTATGAGGGTCCCCGAAGAGGAACGGTTGGATTTCCAACGGCTATGTTAATTGTCCAAATGGCGTCCCATTTTTTTTTGGGGGGAAACACCTCAACCCCACCCCACTTATAGTGACGTCTCTGCTCCTTACCAACCATGTTGTTACATACCTAGTAGGAATGCTTACCTCTGAAACGTTTATAACTCACCTGCGTAACATGGAACTCCAGACTTGCTTGAATTAACATTCCATCTTTAAATAAGTCTGTCCATCTGTCATGAGTTCAAGTGGTTCATCTTCTGGGGGCAAACTGTCAGTTGGGAATGAATAGGGTGGGACATGAAGGGAACTGTCACTAAGCAATCCATTGGAGAATAAAACTCTTGACCAATAGAAGATCATGAATAGTTGCACGGAAGGGGTACATATAATATTAAAGCACTATTATAAGGGCTGGGGCAACCTATTGCAAAAAATCATGGGAATGGCCCGAGAGGAGTAAAATAATAAGGAAATCAATGACTATAAGGCATACAAGTGATGTAGTCAGAGGGCTGTGCTGCGTCTCCTTGCTTGTCACTAACTGTCAGTCTGTCAATGTTGTGACACTGTTTTCATCTGGATGTGCTTGAAGATAATCTGAATGATCCAAGGTGCTTCAAAGTTCCAAACAGAAATCGAGTTATTTTAAGTCACTGCAAATTTTCCATTCACCGAATTCCATCCCCTCTTCTGTTTGAATGAATCGTTTTCAGGAAAGGCTGAATGTTTAATACAGGGTCTTATCTCAGGCTTCACATAAGTGGTATAACCCAATAAATAACCAAATGTGGCACCACCACAGTACTAGAGAGTCCCAAACCCATTGAGCATATCTAAACTAAGATCATGATAGCAATTTTTATTTATTTTACGGGAAAATGTACCTCTGTAACAGACATACATCAATATTTGAATGAAAGTTAACTTTTGACACACTGGTTTTCCTTCCCCCTGGAACATCTGCCGCACACTTTTCAATGAAATTATTGTAGTACTTTTTATTTGTTCAATTCCAATTAAATTTTACAGCTGATGGTGCATTACTCTTTCCCATTATCTATTAAATCATTTCAAGAATAAGCATTTCAAAATTGGGCATAACTTTTCTCTGGGCCGTCAGATTACATAGAAAGTATTTTCAATATTACGTTTATACTTTCCATTCTTGTTTCTTACCAAACTAAATGAATAAATTATTGTATTGGTTTAGTGTTACACAACACATTACTTTGCGAATGCAGGACATTCATGTGTACCTTGCAGGTCTGTTGCAACAAGCCTGTCTACTATTTCAGTTAAAAATGTAGCTCCATCAGATCTACAGTAACCTTAAACACAAAATACATACAAAACTAGTATGTCTATCCTTGTTAGAAGAAGATGAATTTATATATAAATAATTAGGGGATAAATGGTACACAAATACAAACATTCACATAACACTTAAGAAAAGTCAAAGAAAATACTTTATTATCAAATGATAGTTTATTTATCTCTTTTGGTTCAAATGTAAGTCTTGTTACAACTTCATCACAAATAAGCAATACATTAAACCCTTCATATGTATAAGTGCTTCTTTAAAGATATATGGATGTGTAGCAGCAACTTATGCTAAAATTCTTTAAAATCCATGGAAAATAGCAAAAAAATCATCCAAATCGGTTAAACATTGACCATTTTAGAGCATTTTGAATTTCCAGGCCAAACTATGCAAATTTGTGTTCCTCTTTGTGTTCCTCTTCTGATGTATGAGTGGGCGGAAGTTCCTATTTCCTGATGTAACCTCTTTGTGTTTTTTTAATTCATTGTCACAGATTTGTGAGAAAAAAAGAAGAAATTTTAACCAAACGTTTTTTAAGTATTGACCATACTCCTTAACCATCATCTAGCAGGAATAGACTTTGTCCACATTTTCAAGAACAGAAATTTAGCAAGGAAATATAAAGAATTACAGAAAGTTTTTCACCTACCCATTCGTAGACTTTTAACCTTTGATTTGTACTACAGGTATATTCCACTTTACATCTGAGCAAGCTTTATATGTATGCTTTAAAGACCAGACATCAGTTAATGATGTAAATTAACTTTAGTTTTATATTTGAGTATTTTAAAGCTTTGTGAAATAACACAACAAATAATTGTTCACACAAATACAAAGTGTTTGTTGTCTCGTAAGTGGAACTGCCCTTCATTTTTTCTTCCGAAATTGTAATCTACAATAGTTTCAAAGAGAGCAACTAACTTTGTTTTTTCTTTGCCATATCCCACAGGGAAAAATACATTCTCTAGGTCAAAAGAGGAAAAAAGACAATATATCACAATATAAAAATATTTTATATCATACTGCATTACATCACACATTATACATACCCTAATAAAGCTCAAATTTTGATTTGCTACTGTTTGTCTAAGACTTAATATGCTTTTTTAACTAGACTTCCTTGTCAATATTTTCTTGCACCAAACTGTAAGGTAAATGTTCTAGATGTCTCTAATCTTTCATGGCAGCCTTTCGAAGTACCGGTATGTGTCTATAAAGTGCTACAAATAAAAGACTATTCGATATCAACAAATCTTTCAATGCCTCACCCTGGTGGCAGAAAAGGGACACGAAATTTCATCAATATAATATAAGAGAATCCTTAAATAGTTCCATTTACTTTCTTGCTCCCCCCATCATTTTGTCTGTCTACAGCGCATAGAAATGCTTAACATGATTTTGCACTATACAAATTAATTATTGTTTTATAATAATAACATTGTTGTTAAAGATGGTTTTTATTGACCATTAACCAGTTTACATGGCACTTTACTTTTTCTAAGTTGAGTTTTCCAAAGCACCGATAATAATAGTTTGCTTAAGACATTAAACCATCTGCATCTTCTTTACCTTTTCTGTTGATGCAAAGATATTGCGGTACCCATATTCATGTCTTATACTGCTCCAATATCAAAATGTATTGATCCAATTCATTACTGCAAGTAAAACAAAGAAAGATATAATATGAAAGAATCATCTCATGAAACAATATTTCACATACATCAATACTTGTTTCATTTTATCATGTATGAAGTATGCTGTAAAAAATAAGATGGATGGAGACATCACTCGATGAAGTATCACTCTCTGTTACAGCAATCTTCTTCGTTGGTATTGCTGTAACTTCCATGCAACCTAAATGACAGATGGGTAAATAAGGATCTAGTCCAGATACTGCACTTATTTGAGCACATTTTTTCTTTTACCAATATAGTAATTATTTGATTTCTCTCTTGCTCTGCCACAATCTTTGAAGGAAAGTTAAAGGTATTGATAAGTTAATATCAAGACAATGTGATGCTGCAGTACTTTCTTCTCAAACAACTTAGGGATACTCGAGAGAAAACAAATTACATTAAACAATACTGTAGCTTATGAATACAAAATACGACGTGGAGTAAAACAGACTTGTGATGGTTTTGCTATACAAATCATTTATGTTTTGCAATATACAATTTTTTTAAACAAATGTGTTTTTTAATTAAAGTTTTGAGCTCTTTCAGTATTTGAGCAGAAGCAGAATTCAAATATTTTGCAAGTACCACAAAGAATAATTTCAAAAGGCCTGGACAAGACAGCATTTTAACAATGTAAACATTGACTCTTCTTACATTCTGGGCTGCAAAAATTAGTGATTTATGTTTAAAATCTTAAACCTTTTCCCCCTAATATACACTGTTCTGAAATGAATATGATTTGTATATACATTATCAGATTATAGGGGCCTTGAAACAACATGAATGAAGGCAATTTAAGTAAATCAATTGTTATCTTTCTTAAGAATGCATGTATGAAGGTGAGAAAAATGGCTGCATTATAATAACAGAAATATCTATAAAAGAGAGTAAAACTCCATATGGAACCAAACTACACCCAATTTATACCCTTTTCAATCTACAAAAACAATATGACAGAATAAATCAACTGTATTGACAAGATTTTTGAAGACTGTACATAATGTTACTGTAAAGTCCTGTCAACAGTACACTACTTTATGTATACTGTATCTAAGGGATCAAACTGAGAATCAACAGAGTTTGTTGTCTATCTCAGTATTGCTGAAGAAAAAAAACAGTTTTTTTAGATCTACATGTACCATAAGATTGGTTTATGGGGCCTGTGAAAGCATGAAATAATTACAAATCTGCAATGTAGAACAGCAACCATAAAATGTGTCAAATGATATCAGTTCTGAAGTGAGAACAAGACTGAGAACAAGAACAGCAAAATAGTGTATAGTACTGTAGCTTGTCCTCACTAAAAAAACAGTTATTTCTGCATTAATGCTCTATACTGGTCTAGTCAGATAATGATGAAGAGTATGCTTCAAATCAACTCAGAAAACTAGTTCTACCTACAGACCTATGGGCTTAACTTTTCAGCATGCCAGAATTTTGATAAAATTGTTTTTGGAACAAAAAAACACATTTTGTTGTAATTTAAACTAGTTAACATTTCATAATTGTTCTATATCAAGGCGTTGTATATTAAAGGTAAATATACAATGTATGAACGAACACTGCAGACTTATCGGACTTATGTTCAAAACCAATATCAGTTTTATTTATGTTTTTTGTGTTATTTCTGTGATCCAAAAGTAAATTGGCACATTTTTGACAAACAAAAAAATAATTGCGCAAAAGTAGCAAATAATCAACATTCATTAACAGTACCACGATGTAATGTTAAGGGTCATACTATTTTGAAATGTGCAGCCTGCATTGCGTCTGCATGACAGTTTCAGAAGTTGACACAGAAGTTTTGTTTTTGATGTCAAAGATGACATAATAGTTTTCAAATAGTTCATAGTAGTCTGAAATTATCTGAGTATGACCATGACTACTCCAACAAACGTTTTAAACTGTAACAGGACTACAGTATATTCAACTGTTACTTTAGTTAGGACATACCAGAGTAGACGGTAAATATTAACAAATTTCCAACACTTCGGGAAACGCAAACTAAAGGGGAATACTCCTAAATTGTGTTAGAATTTGCAGTTGCTCTTAAGAATGTTACTCTAAAAAAATGAGTAATATTTTAATTTAGCAAATTATTTTCAATGTAATACAGTATGCTTACATTTAAAAAAATTAATAAGAATATCAATTATAAGGTACAAATTTAGTAAGAATATCAATACTAAGGGCAATCTAACACGGGAATGATGTGGGCTGTTATTGTATTCTTTAATATTATATTAATGGAACTGCCATTTCCTGTATTCCCTTGGATCAGTTTTTGTCTGCTGAAAGTTCTGTAGTCCTATGTAATAATTGATGTGGTCAACTGCTGGTTGGCCATATGTCGCAAATTATTTTGTAGGGTAACTCATGATATTACTGGTCTAGTCTTAACTTCTAAGCAGGGACTATTCAGTTATTGGTCTGACTGATTAAGGCAATCAATGGAATAGGCTTATATGCCTACATGGTATTTGAGGCATGACCATGATATAGGTTTATGTCTCTAAAATGACCTTCATATGCCTACTCTTTACTCATCAATCATGAAAATGGGACATTTTTACATAACTATTTTGTCCGACTTCGCTAAGGTGGGTAACAAATTCGGGTCCTACTACAGTAATAGGCCCTAGGCTAGCAGTAGTAGGCCTTAGTATTAGACCTAACGTTAGTATGCCTACTGCCAGTGCCACTAGGGCTAGGGCCTAAATATTTGGTGCATAAACATATCGTTCTTTGGTAGGCCTAAACCTAGTACCAGCAAATCCAAAATTGTGGATAACGGTAACAAAAACATCATTTGTTTATATCCGTAAGCTCTGTCAATAATCGTACAACCAAATTAATTTTATTTTGCATTATTCCGTCCTATGTCTCAATGCATTGCTATAATAACAACCTAGTGTTACAGAAAAGCCACACCTTATTACGTTAGGAAAACAATTAGGTCCAATAAGTGAGAATTTGTACTGGCATATTGCCTGAGCATTTTCATCCACTAAAAGTACTTAAAAGTGGCTTAAATTTGACGACACTAATAGTTAACTTTATAAGGGCATATTGAGCCTAATAAAAAGCTGAATGCTAAGAGAAAAGTTACAACTAGTGATAACATTAAATCAATGAGGATTTTTAATGAGAACGCGTTGGATATTTTTAAAAGGAAAACCTATATCAAATGAATATTAGTTACATTTGACTGCGGACTTTTCAATTTCACCATGGACTTTGCGATCAAATAACAAAAACTTCCGTTGACCTTTTGAACAACCCTCTCAACACATGATTCTGTGTTAGCTTAGTCATCGCTGATACCGTACATTCATCATACGTAACATTACACAAATACTACCGTGCTCTTGGTAAAAATCCCATTAATATAACGTTATCACAAGTGAAAACGGCGGCCTTCATGGATCTTAATGATACGAAGCTCCAAGTTTTGGTGTATTTTCTTATAACTTCAAAAGTCTAGGATTCTCCCAGACTGACTAATCAATACAAACTCAATATGGTCCATGACCATGCAGGAGGGCCGGTATTGCCAGAAGCACCGGTTTTGCCAGAAGCACCGGTATTGCCAGAAGTACCGGTATTGCCAGAAGTACCGGTATTGCCAGAAGCACAGGTATTGCCAGATGCACCGGTATTGGCAGAAGCACCGGTATTGCTGGAAGCAACGGTATTGCCGGTATTGCCAGAAACACTGGTATTGCCAGAGGCACCGGTATTTCCAGATGCACTGGTATTGCCAGAAGTACTGGTATTGCCAGGAGTACCGGTATTACTTATCACTATTAAACAAGTGTATTATTAGTCACGATAACTGACAGTATAGTCATTTAAAGTATTATTCCCATGAATTTTCATTTGTATTTACAAGGAAGAGGATCTTATAGAAAGCAATTTGTGGAAACGTGTTAATATTATTCCGTTTAGAAGTTATTGCATTTTAAATGTAACTGTGCAGTATCTAGCTCACTGCACCCTGCAGACATATAGGGGGAGGGGGAGCCCTTTCCGATAATATTCTCGACATCCCGGTTTCATGCTCTTTTTCCCCCGGTGGTGACATAAGATGGGTAGTATATTAAAACAAAATTGAAAAACCTGATGGAACACTACTCAGTAATTAGGGAAATGCAATCACTGACAGGCCACTCCTTTTAACAAGGGATGTTCAGCGTTTGGTGGAAACATAATTACCCGTGCGATATTTCCGGTTGTAACCAGGACAATTTGTTGGTTCTTCCCTCTCCAACTGAGATCTGACCTTTCCTATACCTATGTCTTTTACCTCTTTTTCTTATATCCATTCAGGGAACGGAAAATGACCACGAATTTGAACCATACACTTATAAGACGCCAACGTTTTGCCAGCATTGCGGCTCCCTGCTGTATGGCTGTTACAGCCAGGGAATGCGATGCAAATGTAAGTTCTTATCATTTCTATGCTGAATATGGGAATGTTTGTTTCATACGCTTGCGGTAATCTCTTTAACTGTGCAAAACGCTCTGAAAATTCGCACATATTTTGCACTTTAAACGTTATAACTAAAGAGACTCTGAATATTTTGTTCCATTTCAAACGGTATAGAGAACATGAATTCATTATCTATCCATATTTCTTGAATCTCCATATCTCCTATCTATGAATTTTTAATAATTCATTCAATTATTTAAAAAAAGTACCGTACTTTGTAAACTTATAAAATGTGTTTTTTCTTGTTTTTCAATGAGAGCGAAAGCAAAATCACTCGGTTATTGCCGCTTTGACCTTTGTTACTTATGAATGAACGTATTTGGGAGTCCATTTCACACGTCCTGACAATTAACATATATCTATTTACCATATTTATATAAATCCAACGTGATTGGTGCAAAAAGGGGCCTGTACTTTCCAACAAATACAAAGCGATGAGAGAAAACATTTCGCGTCCGCTTATGTATCCTTTTATTTTAATTCTGACGTAATCTTAGCACGCCGAAGCCGCGTGGACTGTACTATTGTGTGCAAAGAATTTCGTGTTGTTTGTGTACTGTAAACATACTGTGAAGAGGCGAATAAGCGTTTTTCAATGTCGAATTTTGGCTGATTTTTTTCCATTTTTAACAGTTTTCTTGTATATTTTGTTACATAGAGATATATTTTTTAATATATGACTATATTCATTAAAAATAAAACATTATTTAGCTGAAATATTATCGCCAACAATCAGGAACGAAGAAGTGCAAGAGCGAGGAATAACGACAACGTTAGCTTGCATGATTATGATACCAAAAATTAAGAATTATGCTATCTATTAAAAGAATTATTATTTTTGTATAAAATATTACCTGTTTATTATATCCTTATGAATATACTGTTTTGAAAATTTAAGACTTCGTTCTTAAAACCACATCACAGCTAGTTACCAGCACTGTTTTGAAAATGCGCTCAGGCGGGCCAAAGACAGGGCACCCAAAACGGCGATAATATCGCCGCGTGGTAGAGTAAGGTTAATCAAGGCGTGACTATTGAAGGGTCCTCTGTCTTCCAGGCAGGAAAGTCGGGACCCTTTCGCTTTCGGGACCCGCTGGGCCGCCTGCCGGGATCATGCTGCCTATATTTTCGGGTTGGCGCATATGTCGCGGGTTAATTAACCCTTACTCTACCAGCACTGTTTTGAAAATGCGCTCGGGAGGCGGGGCCAAAGATAATATCGCCGGGCACCCGTTTTAAAGGAGCACTAGACCGAAAGTAAGGACGTATTTTTAAGAGGTTCCCAAAAAACATACTTTTAGAGCTAATTTGGTACAAAAATCAAGTTGATATCATATTTCGTTCAGGAGATAAAGATTTTTTAAATATTTACCAATTGCATTTTAATGATTTTGTACAGTATGATGAATTCGTGTTTGTTGATGTCATAGAGACAATTCCATTGAAAAAGTTATGTATTTCTTTCAACGTTAATTGGTTGTTTCTGTATGATTAGAAACAATTTTCCAAACGTTATTGAAGTAGGATATATTTGGCAATGTATATGAATACCTAATTTTCATTACTTTATTTTTCTAGCAGGTTTTACTAATTAAACAGCCTGGATCATAAATTTTAATGAAATAAATAAACTTTGTGGGATAATGTGTTGCTGTGATGTCATACCGAGCCTTTTCCTATTCGTTTATTGGCATTTTTTGCGAACCTTCAAAATTTGAATATCTCCTGGTAGGAATAACATATCAAAATGATTTTTGTACCAAATTGTTTCTAATATGTTTATCATTCTCATAAAAGATTAAGAAAAAAACTTGAGGTATATTCCTTTAAGGTTAAACATCCCCATATGTGCAATTTTCCTACTATATTTTGTAACAGCTATGCAAATAATTATTTTTTCGAGCTTTTCCAACATTTTAAAGCTTGTTATTCGTGAAATAAAAAGTGGCATTGTCGCTTTCCTGAATTGATATTGTTGCATGAATTTTGGTAGTTTAGAACAGTGAAGCCAACATACAGTAATGTGCCTTTACTTACACCCCTTAATGAAATGTTTTTCGTAACCTTCCATAAGAAAGAGAACAATTTTTAAAACAATTTAGTACAAAAATCAGGTTGATATGTTATTCAAGGAGATATTCAAGTTTTAAGATTCACAAAAAATTCCAATAAACGAATAGGAAAAGGCTCAGTATGACATCACAGCATCACATTCTCGCACAAAATGATGTATTTCAATAAAATCTATTATCCTTTTTATTAGTAAAACCTGCTAGAAAAATCAATTTATGAAATTTAGGTATTTATATATATTTACTCTACTTCAATAACTTTTGGAAAATTGTTTCTAATCATAGAAACAACGAATTAACGTTGAAAGAAATACATAAACATTTGCCGATTGATTTGCCTCTACGACATCATCAAACACGAATTCATTATACTGTATAAAACCTTTAAAATGCAATCTGAAATCTTTAAAAATCCATATCTCCTGAACGGAATATGATTTTAACCTGATTTCTGTACCAAATTGGCTCTAGAAGTATATGCTCTTTCAAATACAATTTTACAAAAAAAACTTGAGAATATTTCTTTAAAATCAAAGGGCATTTCATATAACAAATTCGATGGCAATTTCAATCATTTATTTACCCAATTTTTGTTTCAGTTATTTTTCATACAATAAAGACACATGGGTTTTTTTCAAGCTCCACGCATGCATTTGACATATATGAAAATTGATAGATTGTGATATGCAATATGCCGATATTGGCATATAACTGCATACCAGTATCACTTACCTCGATTTTATCAAATTTGAAAAGATAGCTTTCACTCAGGGAATTTATTCTGTTCGTGTGTGTTTTGTTGCTGCAGTGTATACTGTAATTACACAAAAAAAGTTGCATGGGTGACAAAATTCACTTCCCCCAACGCAAGTTTCAGATATATACTCACAATGATATTATGAAATATTATGAAGGAAAAAATAAAGATAAAAGATAACAGCATTCAACAAAGATAGGATACCACATATTACTTATATACGTACACATGTGTGTAACCAGGAGGTCAACAGATTCGTGCACCCCCTCCCCTCTCCCCTGCCCCTCCCCCTCTCACTGGCGATATGACAGAATTGTTAAGGAAGGCATATGCAGACCTTGAAATGAACATTGATGAAGAAACTCGTTGGCCTATTTATAGCCACCTGTCAGGCAAGCACCACCAATTAAGTCAATTCGTGAAATTAGCTATAATGCGAGTGTTTCACTCTTCTCACGAGGAAACACTTAAGTAGTTGTATCAAAGGTATATAAACAAGAAGCGATTTTGCTATAAATACGTTCTTTTTAATATTATGAACATTTCATTAAAGGTATATAGACAGGTAGCGATTTTGTCATAGATATGTTCCTTTAAATATTCTAAACATTTCATAAAAGGCATATAGACAGGTAGCGATTTCGCCATAAGTATGTTCCTTTCAATATTCTGAGCATTTTATTAAAGGTATATGGACAGGTAGCGATCTTGCTATAAATGTATTCCTTTTAATATTCTGAACATTTCATTAAAGGTATATGGACAGGTAGCGATCTTGCTATAAATAGGTTCCTTTTAATATTCTGAACATTTCATTAATATACATCTATCACAAATTTCCACGCGTTTCTGAGATATTCGCGAAAAAGTGACAAATTAAGCCCCAAAGAAACGGCTGGACTTCCACTATTAAAAAAAGACGTGAGACGTAAGAATAAGGACACAGCGAGGCCTACAATGCATAACTTTCACTGTGTTACTATGTCTCATTGACCTAGGTTACTTTATAAAATCATGTTTTATTGCAATAGACATCAGAATATCGCATAATTAGCGATACGCTAATTATTTTGTGACATTTTCTTGTGGATAAATAGGACATATTGACTCTACTGCTCTAGTTCCGATCCATTATTTCTTTATGATTGGCGAACTCCACTTGTTACGTTAGGCTGTAAGTATTCTTGTATGGTACATTGTAACTTTCACATAACGTTAGTGTTGTACTGTCCTACCCTTACGTCACAAAAAAACCCAATACGTAATGAGCATACATTTGGATGCCTAAACATAAGCCGGATTTTTCACATTTTGGGATCGATTTTGTAAGGAAGTATTTGTGGTGAGTGTTTATGAAGGGCATTTGTATCAATTTATGCAAAATGGTTGCTACCTGTTCATATACCTTTAAGTTTGAAAATAGATGAACTGGACAGTCAGCTTGTTTTTCATTAATTGCAAAAAGCTTTCCCAAATTCTCTTAAAGATGCCGTTTTAGTGGCAACTTTTTGAAGATGAACGAGTTAAGAAGATAACTTGTAAATTACATTAACTTTGAAAATAGATTGATGATTTTTCAGCTTCTTGTAACGTAAACTGTCTTCCGTGATGCTCTTAATCTGTTAAATGGTTAATTCATTTGTAATTATACCGCCCTTGTCACCAATCACTTCTGATTTCTAGTGAATTTATGTGTTCTACAAAACAAACAACGAGGAATAATTGTATTCTGATTTAGAGGCAGGTGTTCAGAAATTTCCCTTTTTAGCTCTTCAAACGTTGTTACCTACGAGCATGAAATACTTAACACAGATAAAGAGATTTGTTTTAGATGCAATTATAGGCTTAATCTGAATTAGGCTTAATCTGAAGAAATGTAATTTTAGATTGCCCTGTTTGGCTTGTTTTTGATTGTTTATAATGATCATTTATAGTGAGTGGGAATTTGGCAACAATCTTGGGTCAACAATGGAAGGTGGCACGCCACTAATTTCTGAATTTGGATCAGATGTGGATGAACTTTGTGGGTTTTCACTCTTTTTAAGAAAAAATCTTCCCCCGTAATTCCCCTTCACAACGTGTGTGTGTGTGGGGAGGGGGCTTGAAAGAAAGTGTTCCCTATCCCAGGGAATAAAGGTCATGATTCTATCAACACCCCCCCCCCTCCCTTCCTCTATCTCACACAAGCATTAACAAACTATAGTCATTTGTGTTGCCAATATTTTCCTGCTTGAAAAATTTTATGGTGACGTCACTCATAGCTTCTTCCTTACGTTGTACACCGTGACCTATAATTTAATTTTCTATTTTCTTCTTTCAGCTTGCAGAATGAACGTCCACAAAAGATGCCACAAACACGTTCCAACCGTGTGTGGAGCTCCTTCGAATTAGCCATGGACTGACCAATCAGACGGGTCGAATCATCTGTTGACCACGCAGAAGGGTCGAATCACCTTACAAACCTTGTCCTATAACTTCGAAATATTGAGATTTTTGCGATCCCATTGAACGTCGTACATTGATTTATGGCGTAAATTTTAGTTACTTTGATTTTAGTACATTGATTTATAGCGTAGATTTGAGTTACATTGTAACATTTTAATGGATTATAATCAAAGGGAGTTATTTGTACACATTGTTCTAGTTTTGTTGATTTATTCAAGTATATGATTAGTGTTTTTTTATTAATGTGAAATTTGACGCAGAAGATCAAAGTTGTATATATGCCTAGTATCTGCCTCTAGAAAGTATATATATCGAAAGATTCTCGTCACTTTCCGCCCAAAATAATAGGTTTTGTATATTGGTTAGGGTAAGGAGGTTGGAACTTCACAATCTTGTGGGTATATATTGCACGACGAAGATAAATTTAACCAATGATAAAATTTATACCAATGATATATATATATATATATATATATATATATATATATATATATATATATATATATATATATATATATATATATATATATATATATATATATATATATATATATATATATATATATATATATATATATATATATATATATATATATATATATATATATATATATATATATATATATATATATATATATATATATATATATATATATATATATATATATATATATATATATATTGTGCATTGCTGGCTCAATTTCAATGCAAACTTTTAAATTGTTAATGTTGTTGTAGGAGAAAATGTTTTAGGAATAGATTTTGTAGGAATCAGTTTGGTGGTAAATCTGTCAATTTGGGAACACGGGACTTCCACCCGCCTCCAACCCTGAACATGTGGGAATTTGGGTAACATCACCGGATCCATATGAGCAGTAATTTGTTGTTTCGTGTAAAGTTACAAATTATCGCACTAAATTTAAGTGAAACGAAAATCCGTGCAAACTTCCAATTATTCGGTCAAAACAATCTTGTTGACAAAAAGTGTTGGGCCAGCACCATGCATATATTCTTTTGTTACTCTGTCTATAATGTCCTCGATCATGATGGTCAAATTGACCATTGTGAAAAATGTCTTTAACTAATTTTACACCTGCATGGTGTTGTTGTGTATACTTCTGTATGTTTTAGTATGCATTGTAAATATTAATTAGTCAAAATACGCTATAGGCCTACTTACTTATTTACAGGCCTAAATATGTTAAAATGTCACTCATTACTAATCCGCTAGTTAAATGATTAGTTCAGTGGTCAAGCATGTCCATCTCATGTGAAAGAAGACTTCAAAAGAAACAAAATGGTGAAGAAAGAATTGCAAAATCTTATTCCGTTAAGGAATTTTATTCAAGTTTAAAGTTTAGTATCATTTCTGTAAAAACGTCTGAAACCAGACTAGTTGTGATGTCACAGCCTCAGATTCTTCAGTCTTTATGTATTTTAAAGAAAGTGTATTTAATTTTTTCACTATTTAAATCATTTCCCCTCAAACTCTCAGGTGGTATATTATAAATACCCTTCTTAGATTCAGTGTTACTACTTTTTTGACATATCCCATGGTTTTTAAGCCACAAAATCGCAGGACAAAATATGATAGAAAACATCAAGACTTTGAGGAATCTGAAGCTATGACATCACAACTAGTCTGATTTCAGTCGTTTCTACACAAATAATACCACAATTTAAACTTAAATATCTCCTTAACAGAATAAGAGTTTACAATGCTTTCTTCACCACTTTGTTTCTTTTGAAGTCCTCTTTCATATAGGATGGACTTGCTTGACCACTAAACTAACCCTTTAAGTGTATTTTGAATAATTAATATTTACAGTGTAGTTTTGTTTATAGTTTGATATATAGCTGGTGATAACAAACATTCATATTAGATTATGAATCTGTTATAAGTTATTTCCAAAACCGCTTGTCTCACGCTTTTGATTTGCTCCTTTAAATAGTTTTTTTTTTTGTTATCAACGTTTTTGTTATTTTTCTTGTTTTCGTATTTTTTTAATGCTATTCATTCCAGTTTTGCCTTGTAATGACTGAATGAATATATGAATGAATATATATATATATATATATATATATATATATATATATATATATATATATATATATATATATATATATATATATATATATATATATATATATATATATATATATATATATATATATATATATATATATATATATATATATATATATATATATATATATATATATATAATACATATATATATATTGCATCAAATCCTTTAAGCTATCTCCCCATCAGCTGAGCACATATTAACTGATTAAAGTCTAAAGTTGTAAGGATTTTTTGTGAATTTAGATACATATAGTTTTGTAAAAACAAGTTTTTGAATGACAAAATTTAGGTCACGAAGAAAAGGAGTTGTAAATTTGCTTTCAAACGTGAACAAGATGGAGTTATAAATTTGACGGGTAAAAATAATTTTCAACGAGTGTGTCGAAGAGGTGACTATACGAGGTGTTATATAGGTCAGTATTTTTGCACTGTGTTGTTTTTAAATGTGTATTCTTCTATTTTTAGTTTCTTCAAGTGCCTGTACGCCCTAGTCTATGCCATCGCATCTGCACTTTAATCACATCAATCATATTTTTTTTCTTGCCGCAAGTAAATTTATTTTCATATTTTATGTGAGAAACTATTGATCAGTCTTATGTAGAAATTGTGAAAACGATGAAGTGTTTATATAACCTAGGACTATAGGTCCTATACGTGCGTTTCTGGCAATTGCCACCTGAACGTGGACATGAAAACATAAATTAATGGATGTGGTGCGTGCATGCATTTCGCATTAGCTAATCCAACATGAGGAACCAAGGGCAAATTTAAATCTGGTCTATACTACTAGCAGAAATGTTGCTTAACTTCATGGCACACAGCCAGTTAATTGTAAAAAAGTAGATCTACACCCACATGTCCAGGGCCAGGAAGTGTGGACAATAGAATGTGACACTGCGATCTTCTCCCCCTGTATTTCTTAAAAGTTAGTTTAAGGGCCATACAGACTTTCTCAGTCGCTGAAAATTATATAAGGCTGTTAGGTAAAAGAATTTTGTAAAAGTGTCGTATAAGTTTTTGTAGGTTCCTAAATTGAATATTTATGGTCAAAAATATAGATTTGTTTATTTAAAATATAATATTTTCCATTCTGTTTTCCGCAGCAGTGACCCTCCAGCATTCAGGTATATACAGTTTTCCATATCTGGCCCTCGTCCCGAAAGCGACTCCAATCTCCCTGTACATACTTCAATTGAGTAGCCTTCTTGCGCATATTATGTATAATAAAGAGGGGAAGACCAGAGTAAAGCGAAAGGAAATAATGAAAAAGAAGAAAACGGTAATTTTAAAAGGATAATTTTGATATTGCAGGGAATTACATTCGCCTAAATGTAAATCCTTAGATAATATTTTGTCTAAATCGTAATAGTTCCCATGTGTGTTTGTATACACTTTTTTTTATATAAATAATATTTAACAATGTTTTATCATTGCAACATGAAAATCTTCGTCACTTGATTGTTCTTTACTTGATCCTTTATGTGATATTAAAACTTATAACTATATTCAAGATTGGCATTTGTTTTTTATTTCTTTGTCTGTTATTTCATTTAAACGGAGGTTATTCATTTCTATATACATTACGGTGTTTCAGCTGACGTCATGAGGTCGCGTGACTTTGTGTACATCGCCATTTTGTCGGTCGAGAACGATCGTCTGCTGTACACTTATTTAGACTTACAAACGCTTGCATGTTGTTATATAAGATTATTTTTGTAAGATGATTGTGCCGGAATCTTGCTGTGCCGGTGGTTGCACTAATAGACGTATGCCGGGGAATAAAAAGACGTTTTCTCGATTTCAATCTGATTCTGATCGACGTTCGAAGTGGGTTTCTGCTGTACGACTTGACGTCTTTCAACCTTCGGTTCACACTAGGATTTGCAGTGAGCACTTTATGCCAGGTATGTAGGCTTTGTCTGCGTATAACGAACAATTTGACAATCAAATGGCGTTCACGTAAAAGTTAATCTTTCGTATACCGGCGAATATATAAAACGTTAGGAAAATATCAAGTAAAATTGCCGCCGCGAACAAAAACAATAAAATTCACTCAACTGGTACTGGTAGGTTAGCAGACAGTACGTTTGGTGTACGTGTGATGTGACTGAGCTGTCTGAAACGCAATGACGCTTGCCAGGCAAAATGGCTTCCAGATGAGTAAGAGTCACGTTATGAAATCCCTCTATATCGGTAAGGCAACATGCCTAATAATGAGAACAAATGATCCCATAAATGGGAACATTTTCTACATGGAAGCCGCCATTTTGTGATATTTCCCATGATCCTTTACTATCCTACCGATAAAGCCTTATGTAATGTTACAAATTTTAAATACGTCTGTGAAAAATTTCTTTTCTAGAGAAACTTAAAACTCATGAAAATACATTTATTACTGTCATGGCTAAAACTTTTCCATTCCCATTTGATATGTTCACCACGCCGTTTTTGAAATAACAGACAATAAAGCTAGGCTTTTTAGCGCGAAACAGCCATTTTGAAAATTCAGTTGTTTTTCAACACAGTGATTTTTAATATTTAAGGACGTAAATTAGAAACTGGCATTTTATCGGAGCATTAAACAATATGGCTGCATTACTTCAAAATTCTCCTGTGTTAGAAATGTTCCTATTAAATAGGCATGCTGCCGGACTATATATACATATATATATATGTATATATATATATATATATATATATATATATATATATATATATATATATATATATATATATATATATATATATATATATATATATATATATATATATATATATATATATATATATATATATATATATATATATATATATATATATATATGTATATATATATGTATATATGTATAAATATACACACACATATATATATATACACACATATATATATATATATATATATATATATATATATATATATATATATATATATATATATATATATATATATATATATATATATATATATATATATATATATATATATACACGAACTGACAAATGCATTCTTTTTTATTATTCACTTTTCAGATGCATTTGAAGCAGAAAATGCATGGAATGTTGCCACTAACAAATGTTTGGGCTCTGTAACTTCGCTTTTCTTATTCGGGATAAGAAGAGGCCTGTACCACAACAGAAATGTATCGACTGATTGACTTTTTTGACTGATTTGCATAAATCAGATATACATGTGTGTCGGGTTAACTGGTTGTATATATTTATGCGCAAGTGACAAAGGTAACATGATAGGATGCACTATTTCGAAATCGTTCACAGAAAATTAGACATTTTGTTGAATGGTTCACACTTAATAGAATTGAGCAAAATATGCAAATCTGTGATGTCATCAGTTGATAGATCCCCGATTTCTCGTGCAAACATGTGCATGTAAAATCAACGATCTTAACACCCGGTTACCACAAGCTTAGAATATAGTTTACAAAGCACGAAGCGCCAAGAGATTGTGAAACTTGGCGGCTTTACCCATCCAAATTTCGGCAGAAAATAAAATTGAAATGTACAGGTCATCAATAACTGAATTTGAAGAATGAAATCTATATTCTGAAGTTCAACCAAATCCGTTATTATTTTCTACATAGCAACATATCGTCAACATTTTCAATGACTGAAATTTAGAACGACTTATATGCAGGGGCGTAAATACTGGGTGAGTGGGATGTCACACCCCTCCCCTCCCCCGCCCCCCCCCAAAAAAAACAAAAAAAACATTGAGACTCATCGGTAAAATTTGAAATTAGTCGATAAATCTGGTTTCAGGTATGAGATCAAAATACCAATTCTGATTATTAGCATTTTAGTCATTTTTTCAAATGGGATGCTAATTTGAGGCCGTCGGTAATCCTTATACTTTACCCCCTTCCCCACCCCTTCCCACCCCCAGTCAAAATGGCCTACTGACGTCACTGCTTATATGACTGTTTGATGAATTACGTAAAGTATTCTTCTTTATCACATACGTCACTGATTTTACTAAAATTGAAGATTCCTGAACAGGGCACAATTATTGTTCTGGGGCCGAGGGAATGTAAAGGTTGGTCCCCATAACAAACATATCAAAGTGTCATTGCTCGGGGCCCCTAAATCTCGATTTTTTTAAATCTTTTTTGTTTGGAGCCCGTGGGATTTTTCCCACCCTATTGTTGCGTCACTTTTCCTGAAACATTATACATACCTTACCTCTTACACTCAGAAGAGATATTTTCAACGTTTAGAGAATGCAGTGGTGTATGTAGCCAGCCTTTTGGGGAGGGTGGGTGGTAGGTCGCAGAGCGAAAAAGATTGTTAATGGCGTAATTGTTTTCTAAAAGTGTGTCAAAATCAGTGGCGGCCCTACGGCAAAGGGGGGTGGGGGGAGGGGAATGGGTATGAGGAACTTTGCCCACCTCAAGGCTGCTTTGCCTCCAGAAAATGTGTAAAGTGACATATTTTATCCGATTTATAAGCTTTTGCCCCCGTGAGACAAAATTGCCCTCTCTTGCCCCATGACCAAAATCCTGGCGCCGCCAATGTCAAAATAGTAGTCTTTAAATGTTCGGAGGATAAAGTTTACTGAAGAGCAAAATTATAGGTCATTGCTTCAAATTGGATCTGTCCATAACAAAATATCTTTGTACTTTTTAGGGAAGTCAATCGACCACCTTGCTATACACGTATACCCATCTGCCCATGGGATGTTGTCCTCGTAGTTCAACTTGTCAATAAAGACACTTGTAGAGGTTCATATATCTTTGACAAAGAAATTTTGCGGGCCGGGAGGAGTCGGGGAGAGGGGGGGGGGGGGACTCTGATTAGGCAGTGGATCTAGGAAACCTTAGGTTCCATCTTCAGCCAGAAAATATTTGAAAACCAGGAATAAATAAAAATGAATACTTATCAGACATACATACAAATACATATTTCAATGGGGATTAGCTATGGCTAAAACATTCGTTTCGTTTAAGGAACAATTTTCTTTATGGGGGGGGGGGAGGGGGCTGAAGCTTTATTTCTTCAAGGACCTCGACCACCATCCCCACCCAGAAGCCTCGTTTTAAGCATGGTCTCTTGGGCATGTTTGGCGCTTTGGGCATTTGTTCTCTTTTTTTTTTCAAAGAAGAATGAACATGACATTCTTGTTATCTCCTTTTTGAACTGCTAACAGACTTGCCTGCAGTAGACATGCGTACACGTACAACGGTACGTATAATTTGTTATGTACGTACAACGGTATAAACACATTAGGTGTCACAGATGCCCGCATGCGTAATTTTTTTTTCCCAGGAGTGTTTAGGACAATTTGCATTGATATTGGTTGAAAATCCTTCTAAATCACTGTCTAATTTTCAACGGAATAAACGCAAATTGCCCTAAACACTCCTGGGGGAAAAACATTGGGCTGCCCGCACTCAAAGTCTGCGGTAGCACGCAAATGCTATGTTTAATACAGCTTCGATCAGCTCAAAATGATTATGAGTGTGCTAAGAAGTAATAAAGTCGCCATCGAAATTACATTACCTTTCTTATCAACATAATCGAAGAAATTAGAACATATGACAATATCCTATAAAGTTATATTATTTAAAGTGGGTGTAAATAAGTCTTATAAGGGGTTTTCGTGTATAAAAAGTGTGTGGGGGGGGGGATAAAGCATAGTTTATCCCCCATATATTTTGACTGGGGACTAAAGCCCCAGTCCCCGCTTCCTGCGCCCTTGCTACAACATCTATCTCTTATTCACACTTTTATTTACACCCACTACTTTCTACATCACATGCTCTTGTGACCCTGTCACCGACGACGACGAGTGAACACACAATTACAATGACGGGGTCGTCGCCTGCGTATTTGGTTATGATAGTAACAATGCTATCACGAAACGCTTAATACGACCCGGACGAGAACACAGGTACGACGTACGGACAGACATAACATCCACAACCAAGTAAATGTCCACGGCCTTTGATAACCAGTTGTGGTACTCTGGCGTGTCTACCCTACCCAGGCTTGAACCCATGGCCTCGTGGTCTGTGGACAGGTAAAATAACCGCTACACCACAGTAGGTA
>JAIGNY010002569.1:65000-292500 GCA_020152595.1 Chiridota heheva
TGTCTTCAATGCTGTCAAACGAGGTAGGAGAGATTCTGTAGCAGCACGGCACAATTCGGACTGTGAGACGGTTCTCCCATTGTATCTTGGCCTGCTTATTTACAACCGAACGCGTAAACGTGATCTCATTGACAATCTATTTGAAAAGGGTCTGTCGGTGTCATGTGACAGAGTTTTGCAACTGTCTACTGATGAAGCTAATAGAATAATTGACATATATGAGAATGAGGGCAATGTCTGTCCTTCAAACCTCAGAGACCAACTGTTCACCACTGGAAATCTCGATAATATAGATCACAACCCGTCATCCACCTCAAGTCGTAATTCTTTTCATGGCACCGCAATATCAATAACACAGCACATCACAAATGACAATCCTGGTGTTGTTAGGGTCCTTCAGGAGATTCCCGAAAACAGGGCCCAACCAAAGTCGAAATCTATCAAGTCATTACCAAAGTCATATACTGATGTGTTACTGGTTTCGCTCCCTGATAATGTCATCCCAACAGTAGAGGATGATGAAGCAATTCCAATATCTGCTGAAATGAATGATGATGAAATGCAGAAGTTTTGGTTTGAAAAAGTGAGGACGAAGTTGGCTAATGAAAATCAAATTTATCAGGTGAAGACGGACATATCATGGTCAGCCTACTTTGCCAGCTTACAGGTGTCTCTACCCAAGACATCTGCAATTATCTATCTCTTACCATTATTTCGAGATCAAGCACATTCACCCGCTATGGTCAAGCATGGGATGAATATCATCAAACAGATCACGGTTCGTGTCAACCCAGGCCAGATACCACTGCTCACTGTCGATCAGCCATTATATGCAATTGCAAAACGAATTCAGTGGAAATGGCCAGAAGAGTATGGTGAAAGACATTACGTTGTACTGATGGGGGGTCTCCATATAGAAATGGCCATGTTGAAAGTAATTGGCGACTGGCTTGATGGTAGTGGTTGGCCCTATGTTATGACTTCGGCCAATGTTACAACTGAGGGACGTGCAGCTGGTCTGCAAAAAGGTTCACATACATCCAGAGGTCAGTGGACACATCAAGTAACCGCAGCGGCCCTGTACATTCTCCTTCACAGGTCATATGCTGAGTATCAAATCAACACATCAGATGATGAACAAATACACTATGATGAGTGGTGTAAACAGATGGCCTCAAAGCATCCTCAGTTCGATTACTGGTACAAAGTCTGGCAGTTGGAACTTCTCTTCCTACAGTTCCTGAGATCACAGCGTGAGCAAAGATATGTTGCCTACGTGCAGTCACTTGGAAAGATTATTCCATGAATGTTCGCTCTTGACCACTACCACTATGCTCGCTGGATGACCGTTTATGTGAGAGACCTACAATCCCTTGAGATTAACTGCCCTACCACACATGCAGAGTTTCTCAAAGGCAACTTTGTGACACAGAAAACTATGCACAAATTCTCAGCACTAGCCCATGATCAAGTTCATGAAGAGCTGAATGCAATGGTGAAGGGAGATGGAGGCATAATAGGTATCACTGAAAATGAAGCAGCACTAGCAAGGTGGATGGTGGCAGGTCCAGAAACAGCTAGACTTCTTATGGAGTATGATGATAAACATGCTAGGGGAAAGAAGGACACATAACGCCACCATGAACAAATACCAAGTGTACAAAAGACTTTCTTATCTCACGTCAAGAGTGTCACTGATGTAATGGATGAACTTGGCAACCCCTTTGCTGATACAAGCACAGACCTCTACGCACTTGACACCAAAGTGATAATGTCTGATAGTGTGGTAAATGCTATAAGGTCCGCAGAAGACATAGGCAAAACACAGTACAAGAAATTTGTTGCCGAGCGTTTCAATGGCACAATCACAGCATTCAAAGACACCATACATAAGAACAATCTGCCTTTGTTAAATTCTAGTTCACGAAAGAAGCCTGCGAAGTCCGCTTCCAAGATTTCCAACCTGCATAGTGATGTTTGTCTCTTTTCACGGATGTATATATCGTGTCAAGCTATAGAAAGCGATATGGATGCCTTCTTCAGCCATGAAAATCATGCCTGGCCTCCATCATTGGCATCAAATGGTATTAGGCATCAAACATGCAAATCTGACTTGATGGGATGCCTGGAGACAATGGTACCACAACCAGAATCTGTTCCAAAAGTTGACGTCAAAATTGTTGACGGTGCTGCCCTTGTGCACATGCTTGATCCAAAGAAGTCCAAATTTTCTGTCAAAACATTCCAGGACTATTCACAACTGGTGTTCTTGCCTTACATATAACACATGTTACAAGACGTTGTTCGTGTAGATGTTGTCTGGGATGTCTACAGGGAGGACAGCCTAAAGATACAAATACGACAGAGCCGTTGATCTGGTAATCATCTCCGGGTGGACAACAACACCAATATTCCTGTTAACTGGAAGAACTTCCTTCGCTGTGATGCAAACAAAGACAGCCTGTTCCGACTTCTAGCCAATGCAATACAAGATTTTCAACCTCCCCCAGGGAAGCAAGTGATCTCCACACATGGCCAGAATGTTGTATCATCTCCCATGACTGGCCTTTCAAGCTTGTCCTGCACTCACAAAGAAGCGGACACACGGCTTCTTTTTCATGCTTCCCATGCGTTCCATCATGGATTTACCAAGATGATGATACACGCAACAGATACTGATGTGGTGGTTATTGCGCTTGCAGTGTCCAGCGTTTTACAGGACTGTGAAATATGGATAGCATTTGGTCATGGTGGTAGACTACGTTACATCCCATGCCACCTAATTGCAGCGGAATTAGGCAATGACGCATCATGGGGTTTACTATTCTTGCACGCAATATCAGGATGTGATACTGTCTCTGCCTTTCATGGAATTGGAAAGAGAACCGCTTGGGCTGTATGGTGCAGTATGCCTCATCTCAAACCAATTTTTGCTCGGTTATCCCATGCTCCATACCAGGTTTCCCCCAGCGACTTGGAGCAAATAGAGAGATATGTTGTTCTCTTGTATCAGCGAACATCATCACTCAACCATGTGAATGAAGCCAGGAAGCACTTGTTCACTCAAAACCGTAAGATGGAAAACATTCCTCCAACGTTACATGCCCTGGAACAGCATGTGCAAAGGGCTGTTTATCAGGCAGGGCATATCTGGGGACAGTCACTTATAGGAGACCCTGAAGTTCCATCGCCAGATTTATGGGGCTGGGAGAGAGTAAGAGGTGATTCCCAATGGACTCCATGCTAGACCACTCTTCCAGAGGCAGCCAAAGCTTGTCAGGAACTGCTGAAATATGGATGCAAAAAGTCTTGTACAAAAAGATGCAAGTGTGTCTGCGCAAATCTCAAGTGTACACAGTTGTGCTTCTGTTCCGGACAGTGTAGCAGAGAATAAAGCAAATCTGAACATATGAGATACTGACAGCGATCATGTAATCATTTTTAACATAATGTATGACACACTATTTGACTGCTTTACCTGAAAAAGGTATACCATGCTCAATTGTGATATACTTTGATCTGACAAATAAATGCTATTATATGGAATTGTTTTCAACTTTTCACCATAATATTTCATATGTATTCTACCGACTTGGTATAGATAGTAAGATCACGGTGATTGGGGCGGGTTTTTTGGTCAAAAAACTTGTTTTGTGAGGGCATTTTGATTGTATCTGTTTTACTATTCACAATATAATGTACGTCATGATATTTCATGTTTTCTATTGGGTTCCTTGACATAAAACAGGTATAGATACCAATAAATGATGGCTGGATAGCCATTTTATGGCCAACAATGGATTTGCGACGGCCATTTTGAATTCTAGGTTTTTCGTGGGAAGATGTTATGATAGTTTACGTGGGTTTTATTGGGTACATTGACCTCAAAACATATGTCCAGAGACCAAGATTATGGCTATTTGGGCACTTAGATCCGTTTTATGGTAAAAGAGCTTTCTTGTGGCGGCCATTTTGAATTTTGAATTTTTTTGGGGGGGAAGATGTATCTCATGATGTTTGGCATATGTTTTATTGGATTTCTTGACCTCAAGAACATAGGTATAGACACCAAGATCATGTTAATCGGGGAACTAAGATCTGATTTATGGGCAAAAACGTGTTTATGGCGGCCATTTTGAAATTTCGACTTTTGAGCGGGAAACGTTAAAGTGACATCGTGGTTCCTGCAATTTTTGAAATCAGCATACTCAAGAACCCCTTTGTGCAAATTTTCATTCTATCCACAAGTGCACACTTTAAGTAAAAATTGTACATATCCACTTCTAATAATATATATATATATATATATATATATATATATATATATATATATATATATATATATATATATATATATATATATATATATATATATATATATATATATATATATATATATATATATATATATCTATATATATATATATATATATATATATATATATATATATATATATATATATATATATATATAGATAGATAGATATACATATATATATATATATATATATATATATATATATATATATATATATATATATATATATATATATATATATATATATATATATGTATATCTATCTATCTATCTATCTATATATATATATATATATATATATATATATATATATATATATATATATATATATATATATATATATATACATATGAATATATATATATATATATATATATTTATATATATATATATATATATATGTATATATATATATACATATATATTTTATATATATATATATATATATATATATATATATATATATATATATATATATATATATATATATATATATATATATATATATATATATATATATATATATATATATATATATATATATATATATATATATATATATATATATATATAAATTCTTAAATGTATCCATTTTGGTAATCAATTGTAAAGATACTCACATTAACATTAACTCAGCTTCAAAGCGTAGTATTCATCCGCAAAGTTACAAAACTAAAGATACGCATAACATAGCAATACATGAGCTAAAGTAAACCAATCATTGAAAAGTCTTTAAAATTGTTTATATTTGCAAAAGATCTAGGAAAAAAGTACGAAAATATATTTTAATTATTAAAACGATAGTAACTTATTCATTAACGTAATACAACCTGAAGAAAAATGGAAAGAAACTCAGTTAAATATATTTCACTTTGCGTGTTGTTAAGCAACTATATCCTAATCCGAAATCTAGGCCTAGCCTAAACAGCATACACACAAAAAATGATCCGCGTGTATGTATGTATCTAACCTACGTACGTCCGTGTCATGACTCGTGTACGTTAACATACAAACAAACATTTGAACATTCTGTCATTGTAACGTACTGAAGTCAAGCATGTGTACATATGCATGTGGATGGTGTGGTGACTCACCGAAGTTGTAAGTTATATGCGGACTAAGGATTATCAGGATTAACAAGTGAATAATTTCTAACAAGGATTTTTTTTACGTTTGTGTAGAAGCTCAACGAGAATTATTTGTCAGGTTGGCTTAGGCTTAACGTTACAGTTTGAGCTTGTCGGCCGATCAGCTCATTTGGGTTCTGTTTATTAACATTAGGCATGTTTTCATTCTCCAATTCCTTGAGTGGAACCAATTTGAGGCTAAAAGTTACCAGATCAATGTAATCAGACATTTTAACACAGCAGGCCGTTATAAGCAACAACAATGAAATTCAGTCGAAAGAATTATGTGATAAAATTCCGCAAAATGAACACTCAGTAACGTTATCGTTGGTATTAGACGACGGCTAAAATCAGGCATTTTCAAGTTTGCCGGTCGATGACGACAAATGCCGGAACTACTTTTCTTTCCGCCCAATAAAGCCATGCATTCGGTACAGGATAACACATGCACGTGCGCAATACACGCTGTATACAGATTATATATGAATAATGATTAGCAAATCTTTGGGGTGTCGCCCATGCATAGGGCTCATCCAACGAAGATGAAAATTCTTATAGATAAATTGAATAAGTATAAGGGGCGTGTGAAGGTCATTTCTTTGGGCGTAATGGTGTTCGCGTACAATAGGCCTCAGTGGCGTAATTAAAGGGGGCAGGAGGGCGGCCGCCCACCCTTACTGGGACCGGTCCGGGCCCTATAAAGGGGGTCCGTCAGAAAAATATGCCAAAGGGGCCCGCCCCATTCGCCCGGCCCGTAGGGCCTTAGATACGCCACTGATAGGCCTAGATAAAATCTGACAGAAATATGTTTATTTATTCTAACAAAATTGGATTAATATTACCTCTGGTGGTTTTATATATACGCGTCACTTAATTAAGCGGTATACATTTGCCACTGTATGTGAGATTAACGATGTAGATGAATTATTTTCATAAAAATCACCTTATCTACGTGAAAAATTAAACATAACGCTTCTTTTTTTCTGCAAGTAATGAATATTCCGTTTTTGTAATAGGAACTGCTGGACTTTGTGACACAGTTCTTAAAATAATTTCTTACCTCGATTTTTTCCTTAACACCTCTTCCTCACTTAATCTTAACACTTCATCTTTTGAAAATCTTATCGGTGTAAAACGAATTTTCGAGCCTTGCTTACATGTCATCCTGAGGCGCTATGATCGATGTGATGACAAATATATAAGTTAATTCTTAGCCATCGAACACGTATAAGTTGCTGTTCTTCACGGCTGGACTCAAATTGACACACTTATGAAAGATTTTCTTCGGTGAGAAAGGCACAATTTTTGAATAAAATTGTGTATACAAAAAGACCGACTCTTGAAAGATTGTTGACGATACGATTGTTGGATAAACCATTAAAACACAAAGATCGGATACACATCGACATGTTGGTCGACATGCAGTGGAATTCTGAAGAAGTGAAAAAGTATTTTAGATAGAATTAACAATCGCAAAATTGCTTGCTATCTTCTTTTTCTAAATGATTTTTGCTATAGAAATAAGAACCAAAATGTATAGTCCCGCATCCAAAAAAATTCTTTTTTACTGTATAATCTTGCTTATAGATTTCGGTAATTTTATATATAATGCATTAGTATGGGTCCTATATAGTTATACATGCTTTTTGAAGCCGGACTCAAACGAATCTTACTGCAGCTCTGAGTGACACGTTTCCCATGTCCCAGGAATTATGCAACCCCCTCACCCCACGCACACACACAGCAGGAGCGCGTGAATGAGTACCTCTCATGCAGGCAGGCCCGCCGAGAGGATCGCGGTGCCCGTCAACAAATTAAAAATCCAGCCCCCCATAATATTTACCCAATTTTACCTTCCAACCGGGCTGGTGAAATCATACCAGCGGGGGCTTTCCCCTGTCAACCTTTATATGCCTCTGACACACAGATAAACCTTAAACCTAATAAACTTTACTATAGAAACAAGTTATATAATCTTTGTGTGAGATCAATGACCTGCATATATTTTCTATGATGTAACAAGATGGATATCAAACAATAAAAAGCGAAATAGAAATGAAATTCAATTACACAAAGCTTAAAAAGTAGAAACAACGAAAAGCAAAATAGAAATGAAATTCAATCAAATAAAACTAAATATTTCGTAACGAATTCATAAAAACATTTTATCTAGAGTCATTTTACAAATTGGAAGAAATTTTCATTTTCGAATATCAAATGTTATTCAATGTCCTTACAAGTCGCTGTGTTCGCCTATCGTTTGCCTCTATTGATTTGAAACCGATGAGACTTCAATCAATTCCGCACCAAACTCAAAATTTGGGTTTAAATTGATCCTAATTGTCCTTACAAATTCTACTTCTCCAACTTTTGCCCCTTGGGGGAAATTGCCCTTGTTTGTGGCAATCTGTTTTTACAACCTCTGCATGATCAAAAATAGATGGTTCAAGTCTTTCATCTTGCAGCTAAAGAGTTTGCTACATATTTTACCTATATGATTCAAAAACTGACATGCTTTGAAAATGCTCGTTTTATTCAATATCAAATTTTGACAGAGAATGATATACGGCCGAAATAATTTTACTTAACGATATACGCACAGTAATAGATTATATATTTACCATGCAGAATGATCTTTATATTCTGAAGATAGTAGTGTTTAAACAGTTGAATTAAATAGCACCTAATGGCAAAGTGTAAATGATATTTATTGAATTGTGATGACTGAAAGAGAGGACACCTTAAAATCTTGAATGTAATTCTTTAAAATTCTGTCCTAATTTTCAGTCACTGATCATTATACTCTTTTTACTGCTAAATTTTGATAGAGTGTATGATGAAAGTTCAACATCTCTTGGTTATAGCTATATTCAACTGCTCCCATTCAGAGAATGGTGGTGAAGAATTGAACAAAATTGATAGGTTAACATAAGGAAATTCATAGGTTTTCTACACAAAATTACAACAGAATTTGCATAATTTATTACAATAGGCCTGAGGCTCTGAAATTCAAAATGCTGTCAAATGGTCCATTTTTAACCGATTTTTTTTTAGCTATTGTAAAGTTTTATAGCATCTGTTTTTCCAATTATTCTCAAGTTGTTTCTACCTGTCCATAAATCTTTAATGCAAAATAATAACAACACCACCCAAAAAAGGACCACTGTGCAATAATATTTTGCAACACTTTGCAAAAGAATCAGCTGCCGTCATTGACACTAAGGGCAGGTCCGTATGGTAAGAGTAAGGGTAGGGAGTGCAGAAACCCCCTTCCTTAGTCAGCCTCAATCCCCACTTCTTCTCATACTAAACAAAGTCAATACTTCATTTACCCGTTGGGCTTAGTTGGGTTAAGTTTTAAACTTACCCGATGTTATTAATAATTCATCACGACTTACCCCTCTCCCTTCCTCCCCTACACTTTTAAAATAATTCCTACGGCCATGAAAATGTACTAAACATGAAATTTTCCAAACTCTGATATTTTTTTTTTTTTTTTTTTTTTTGCCAATCATGAACTTTCCGATTTTGGTTTTACATGATCCGTATGAAATCACATTCAATGTTCCTTGTCATTGTGTTTATTTTTACTTGATATCGCAATTACAATTTATCACCCCAGAAAACACTTGTCAGAATGAATTATCACATATGGCACAAACCTGCTTCATTCACTAAAAAGGGACATCAGTTTTGTAATATCTTTATGTTTATCTTATAAAACGTAAAAGTTAGATCTTTGAGAACAAGAATAACAGATATATGGAGAAAAGAATAGTTATGTCTGTATGTCAAACAATGCCTCGTCTCGTTGAAAGAAGCAAAGTGGAAGAGATCCTGTCTTGAATCATCAATTTGCTATCGAGATGAGATGAATAAAGTAAGGCGACATCATAAATGTCTTAACCAAGACAATGACGGTGCCTTGTCGCTTGTTGCATTTGTGCTTGAAAATTAAAGTTCACTTTAATACACAAGTCATTAATTTTGATATATATCTGAAAATAAATAGTTCTAAATAGGGTTTATAGTTGACAAGTTTCGATATAAAAAATATGAAGAATTTATAGGAAGACCATGTCGGTATGAATATTGCTGAACAGGAGCAATGTCTCGCCATTATATTTTACGTCACCTTTTGGCGCTCAAAGCTCAGTGCACGAATAACAGAATAGAAAATATTATTCTTCAACAAGATAAGGCGACGACGAGTGAACATACAATTACAATGACGGGGTCGTCACCTACGTAATCGGTTATGATAGAAACAATACTATCACGAAACGCTCAATACGACCCGGACGAGAACACAGGTACGACGTACGGACAGGCATACCATCGACAACCAAGTCAATGTCCACGGCCTTTGATAACCAGTTGTGGTGCACTGGCGGCAAGATAAGGAAGAAACAAACCATATTTATTGAGTGACGCTCAATAAATAATGAAAAGATTTCATTACAAGCAAAGTTGTCGATATTTTCTGATGATGACGCAACAGTTTATTAACTGAACAAGATGGACTCCTTTGGTTGACCAAAAATTACGTACAAAAGGACGATCATCGTCGATCTTTGCACGTATATAGCAGGAAGCAGGGCACTAGATATTTGTATCAGGCTTCATATTACTAACCAACAGAGTATCAATCCAAAGAATATGCCATTATGATACCAACTTCAAACCAACCTTAGGGAATTAACGATCAGAGTATCCAACCCTGGAACATTAACGATCAGAGTATCCACCCTTGGAACATTAACCACCAGAGTATCAAGACTTACAGTATTAACTCTCAGAGTATCAAACATTTATTTTTTCCAACCAAAAGTAAGAAAAATGCATGCGAAATATTCTAATTCTATTGATGCAACAGAACGACAAAATTATTTTCTCCATTTTCACCAGTGCAGATTGGACTTCCACCAGGGAATTTTTAAGTAATCTTTCAAATTCATTTCAATAGTTTCTGAAGAGCAGATTTGAACAATTTTAGTCACCAGCAAAAGCTCAAATTGAACCAAAAAGTTCCAAAATATCAATTTCAATATCATTTTCAAATTATACAACTTTAGAATAACAGAATTTGAAAAACAAAATAATTGTCAACGTCTGAAATTTTGAACATTTTAAATTATGGTCACTGCGCATGTCTCGATCTCCCAATCGGGAGATCTCCCGATCGGGAGTGTGGACTGGACTGATCATCAGAGTATTAAACATGAGAGTATCAATCATTTGACTAGAGGAAAAACCCTCGGAGCATCGACTACCAGCGTGTCAACACTCAAAATATAAACCATCAGAGTATCAAAGATGAGAGATCAACCCTCATTGTATCAACCATCAGAGTATCAATCAGTCAGTCAGTTGACTGGAACTACCTTCGGAGCATCGACCACCATCGTGTCAAAACTCAAAGTATCAACCATTGGAATCATCCATGGGTGTCAACCATTACAGTATCAGCCATTACAATATCAACTACCACATGGAGTCTTAACGATCAGATTATCAACTTTGAAGAGTATTAACTTCATAAGCAAAAACAAAGCATTGAAAGGATGAATATCAGAAAGTGTTCCTATAACCTCGTTATTAAGAGAAGTGCCATTTTCTTAAGTGCCATTCCCTTGACATTCAAGTTTCCGCATTTTTCGACCCGATGTCAACTTATGCTTAATTCCTTTTAACTTCGGTCACTCTACTGAGAGCCCCTGATTGAAAACATACATTCACTGCCACCCCTTTATTTTACTTCTAAAAGAGATTAAAAAAGAATAGCCACCAGTTTTTGATTATTTTTGTGATTTTATAATTTAATGTATCATGTCAAGACATGGATTAGCATATATATGAATTAAAGATGCACTTAAGGAATGTTCGTCAAAATGGATGTGATGTCATTATTGTATCTGTTTCATTGCCAGGATGTTATGACAGTATGAATGGACATCAAAAATGGAAATTCATTGAATCATAAATTGCATGAAACTCAGAAAGTCAAGTTTTTTTAGTTTTTTTATCAGAAAGTAGGAATTAGTATTCAATGATATACAAATATAAAGATGCATATCATAAATCATTTATGATTCTGATGCTAATAGCATAAGGAACATATGCAGTCATGCTGGCAGTGTGTATGTATGTATGTATGTATGTATGTATGTATGTATGTATGTATGTATGTATGTATGTATGTATGTATGTATGTATGTATGTATGTATGTATGTATGTATGTATGTATGTATGTATGTAGGTATGTATGTATGTAGGTATGTAGGTATGTAGGTATGTGTGTGTGTATGTATGTGTGTATGCATGCATGTATGTATGTATGTATGTATGTATGCATGTATGTATGTGTGTGTGTATGCATGTATGTATGTATGTATGTATGTATGTATGTATGTATGTATGCATGTATGTATGTATGTATGTATGTATGTATGTATGTATGTATGTATGTATGTATGCATGTATGTATGTATGTATATATGTATGTATGTATGTGTGCATGTATGTATGTATACATGCATGTATGCATGCATGCATGCATGCATGCATATACATAAAGTGCCCATATAAATTTAACATATACTAAGCTCCCTGAATTTCAAGATTTATTTCCCTTTTAAAGGCCCTATACGAAAAACGAGCCCCCTTTCAAATTCCTGTCCCCCTTTTGTTGAGAAAGAATCCTTTTGAAATAAAAGAATAATAATAAGCACTCGGAATTTTAAGATGTTTTTCCTTTTAAGTGACCCCCCCATCTATTCCCCTCCAAATTCTTGGCTACGGCCCGGCCCTGTGTTTCTTCTTTTTAAACCCTTTAACGACATTAACTTAACACAAACGTCATTGACCTACATGTTACCGTTCTTTGCAGTCCAGTCAAAACCCCAAGGTTATGGACGGACATTTGTAGGTCAGAGAAACGACGTTACCTTGGCAACAACATTTAACATTTAATGAACACAGCCATTTGAAATTGTAGCCTATTTAACATTCCTGCTTCATCCAGTTGTTAAGTTGACAAAGCAAAAATAGATTTAATCCTATTTAGCCTGTTAGCTGTCCATAATTTTCTATTTTCCCAAAACTGAAAAAGACAAGTTTCTATCAGTTCCTAATTGTTATACGCCTGCATGCAAGATAAATAAGTGTGGAGGACGCGAATCCTTAATTACTTTTAATGAATTGCTTTTTATTTTTAGGAAAAAATCTTATTTCCAAGACACGACTGATCAGATATTGACAATGTGAAGAACTGTTGAGATTGGCGAAATAAAGCTGTTACAGGGGGAAAAAAAAAAAAATTGGTTCAAATTCAGCAATTGTCATGATTCGTCGTTTTCTATACATGTACAATAGTACTTGAAAGATAGAAGATCTGTTGAAATTTCAATGGATGTCTTAGGGCTATCTTCTCCCGGTAATCCTAAAATAAGGCAGAGGTAGAAATTAATGGTTTCAAGCTGTAAATGGAGAGAATTTACCGCTAGGTGACGTCACGTAAGTACATATTTTCATGAAAAAGACAATCCTAAAAAAATCCTTAAATGACAGATTAATTCTGATAAGAGTTTGTGCTGATTTCTGTCAATGATTTTCGGGCTTCTTTAAATTAAGAAAATCTGTAAATGTTTCTTTCGTGGTTTTCCTTAAACTTTTAGATATAATTAATCAGTGATTGAATTTGAAGATGCATAAACTTCTTAAAGTTCACACACTAATGATGTATTGGTTTTTTTAAAAGTATATGCACATGTGTAGAGGCAACATTAGCTAAATTTATTTAAAATCTTTTAAAAACCATAGTAGTGGCAAAACATTTCATACAAATTGGTTAAACATTGATCATTTTACATCATTTTTAAATTTCAGGCATCAATTTGAATATTCAATGCAAATTATGTGCATGATGTATTGCAGGGCGTCCTTGGTATTTTTTGGTAAACTTTATGTTCTGTTGTTTTTAATGGCCTTACAACCAACAGATCATAATTCTCTGAAGTGATGCATACAATTTCTGACCAAAAGTTTCTTGAGTCTTTGCTAATACAATTCTTGCAGATATTGATTTTCCCATCAGTTTTACTGAGTAAGATTTAGACATAAATTTAAAGAATACAAAAAAAAAAAAGATTTTCAGCTGTCTGCCTAGCTGTGATATACATCACACATTTTGCATGAGTTCAAACGATTCGATTTGCATCGAAATCAAATTTTGTTCAGTCATAAATAAAAAATTAAAAGTTTCTTTTTCCAAATTCAAAAACCGATAAGCTCAGATTTCAAATATTTTAACTTTCTAACAAATATATAAAGTGTTGCATGTGGCTAGGAGTCGACAGGGTCGTACGCCCCCACTCGCCCCTTTCCCTAAAAAAATGAAACTTACAAACAAAGTAGTAATAATAACTTGTAAAAAGTCCAGAAAAATATGTTAAAAGTTTCAAAACTTCCCTCGGCGACCCTTCCCCAATCTGGCTACACTCCTGTACATGTCCAGATCTTCACTCATGCATGCATTTCAAGCCTTAATTGATATTTTAACGCTCCCTGGCTACGGGAATCAAAATATGGAGAGAAAAAAAGTTCAAAACTCTTAATTATAAGTTCAAGTGCTCGTTTAAATATGATTTGAAAGGAAATAATTTCAGCATATAATTCAAGTGTCTTCACCAGAGCGATCAAAACCTCTTATAAGCTAAACGATGGATCAATTCTGACAGCTGGGAGATAAAGAAAACTTCCTATCTATAAACCCCATTTTAAGTACACGTGCACCTGGAATCTGATATAGCTGAACAGTTGAGTCGAGTTCTATAGAGTGGGCCAACAACTTTGGGAACTAAAGCAATAACCTTTGTCCTTAGTTTGAAGTATTGGTTGTCAAGAAGACGAATATGGTTGGTCATGCGGGTCATACACCTCCTAATATTACGCCAAAGAAATATCCATTCTTACGTCGTAACAATCAGTTCTTACGTCATAGCAATTCCATTCGTAAGAATAGACATAATTTTACGCATGAAAACTAATTTTCTATTCTTACGTCTAAAGGAAACAGGCAATCAGCATGCAATGGAATTGTTACGACCTAAGAACTGATTGTTACGACGTAAGAAATTATTGTTACGACGTAAAAATTGATTTTTCTTAGACGTAAATACGTCTGAAAATTAATTTTTACACGTAAAATTATGTCTATTCTTAAAGGAAACAGCCAATTAGCGACCCCTTTAGACGTATATGAAATGGAATTGTTACGACGTAAGAACTGATTGTTACGACGTAAGATTTTTTTTCTTAGGCGTAATATTAGGAGACGTTATGACCCACATGGCCAGCCATAGACGAACGACGGTAACTTAAAAAGTTATCAGTCACTGTTGTATTTTGGCAAAATATAATTTATACACGATGAATATAGCTAAATAGCGATGAAGCAACAGTCCTTTCATCGTGCATGCACGTTGACCTACTGATTCAAACTTTTAAGGGAGGGACAAGTTTATTAAGGAACATACTAAATCCTGGAGGAAATTTCCCACAATCCCTTGCATTCAGTCTCCCCCTCCCTCCCTATACTCATATCACTATACAGTGCCCTTGAAAACAATTTCCTCAAACAGTCAAAACTTCATCAAAATATTCAAAACAAAAATCGTGATCTATATTTTAAATCACGATCTGAAAATTCCAGGCTCAATTTTCCAAATTTTCTGATCAATTGCCCTAAATTAAGATTACTTCAGCTGGTCAGTGCGGTCAAAGTTCATCTTTAATAAAAGAGGATATCAAAGAAAATAAAAATAATTCAAAATTTTTATTCCGGTAAAGAAATAAGTTGAGATTTGTTTCCAAAGGACTGAATTTAGACTAGTTGTGACTTCACATTCCTCAAAAGTCTATCAATAAAATAGAATATAAGATAATGCATTACAAACAGGGACCGCGGAGCAAATTTTGAAGTGTGGAGGGGGAAGCGCTGAAGAAGTAAATGGCGAAATAAAAAGCGTCATCACATTCACATTTGTATACTAACTCCCACTCATATTGGTAGGCATGGGCGTAGGTAACCTTTCGGAGGTGCAAGAACTAAAATAATTATGAAATTTCTTCTACTTTCGAGAATTTTCCTTCATTTTCGGATACTTATCTCAATATTTTGGTGAATGTTTTGTCAATTGAACTAAAATTTTCTTTATTTTTGTGCAATTTTGCAATATTTTCTGAAAATTTTGAACTCTTTATTTAGAATTCAACAACAATTTTAGGGAAATTTCGTTCATTTTTGGGCCATTTTCTCCAATCATTGGGAAATTTCCTTCAAATCTGGGCCATTTCCTCAATTTTCTGGACATTTCCTTTAAATTAATACATTTTGAGGGAATTTTGAGAATTTTCGTTAAATATTTAAATAAATTTGACCAAAATTTCAAATAAATTGACCAAATCTGCCTTTCAATTTTACCAACATTTTGAGGAAATTTTCTTCGATTGTCTGGAAATTTTGAGCTTTCCATAGAATTCGCCGACAATTTTAGAGAATTTATGTTAATTTTTAGGCAATTATTTTTAATTTGAGGAAATTGGGTCAATTTTTGGGAAATTTGCTTACAATTTTGACCAACATTTCAATTGTTTCAATTTTAAGTTAGTAATATCCCAGTTTTACCTTCCTTCAGGGAAAATAATGAAAGTGAAATCCTCTTAGGCCATATTATTATTATTATTTGTTTGCCTAGCGAAAAATTGGGGAGTCCCCCCCTTCCTCATTCGCCCCCCCCTTCCTCATTCGCCCCCTTCTTCATCCGTCTCCGCGGTCCCTGACAAAGAACTCACACAAACAGAGCAAAATACATCTCAGACATAACTGCTTGATCTCTGTGGAACTTAAACTCAATCGCAGTATCAAAACAAGAGCACATTTCCAAACCAGGACATTCAAACTGTTAAAAAATCAACCCAGACTCTTTGGTTTCCAAATTAAGGGCAATAAATCAATTACATTAGTTGTTCTGCTCCTTAAAATTTCAAACAGTTAGACCCGATCTGATATATAAGCAGGTCGGGTCAGACATTACCTCTTTATTTTCTTTATTCTGAAAACCACAAGCAATTAGGATCAAATTTCCCTTATCAATGGCTCCATTGTACTAGTTCTCTATTTGGTCCTGGGTTATTGTGGAAGTTGCTGTTGAGTATCACATTAGCAATAGATGAAGTCCTTATTGTGTGGTTGAGTGGTTATTTTAATTAAGATAAGTCTGTAAGTGGTCTCATTATTTGCTACATTAAGTTTGTGGCTATGATTTGCTAGAACAATTTTTTAAGGAGAAGGACAAGTCATGTGCGCGAGTCTGCCTTTAAATAACCCCCTCATCGCGTTTAAAAAGTGATAGATTCACCTCACAAACGGGTATTCATTTATGCAAATCTTATTTAAGTTGCAAATGACTGTATAACTCGGAAACCCTATCGTCTGTCACAGTGTAGGTCAGTATGCAAACGCATACTTCATTGATTTCTGCATTCATGTTTATTTTCTAATCTTTCTTTGAAAATTCATTGCATCTTAATTTGTAAGCAAAACCCATCAAAAGTCGATACCCAACTTACTGTAAATAATCTCGGGGGACCGCGTTAGATTTCATCCCCGATGGGTATCGTTATGTGTTACAACATTTAGACATTCGGGAATCAATATTTGCTTAATTCTATCTCTGGTCAACATCCCACTTATTCGGATAAAAGTATATTTAGAGCTTGAATGTTTCGAAGTCAATTTGATAGAATCGTCCCTCTTTTCGCGTAGTGACGAATGTCATTTGTGTAGTGACGAATGTTAAAATTGAAATAAATAATTCCGCATACTGACGAATGTTCGGAAAATTTTGAAGCTTGATGAAATAAAAGTTGATAAACGTATTATATAGCTTTATATATCAGTGGATAGAGAAAATGCTTATCTTTTGACAATTGTACTTACAATAAAGATGTTTAAAAAAAAGGTTATTTCGTGAAGCTTCAAAGACATTCGTCAGTGTGCGGAAATAATAATTCAGTATTTCGCGCCAAAGTTTCGTTTCACCTAAATAAGACATTCGTCAGTAAACGGAAAGGGGGAAGGAATGTAGAAAGAAAAACATAAATTTCTGTCAAAAATGTGATGATTTATTAAATATTCTGACATTTAAAATTGGTATTCGCTCTTACAATAAGCATGGATGTAATCCGGTTGGTCATCCTCCCAAGTCCTTCCGCTAAAAAGAAAGCAAATATTGCAGAATCTATTCGAATAATTTGGTGGTCAAGCGGGTCCATCTTATACGACAGAGAACTTTATATAAAAGTAAATGTTAAAGAATACGTTCGAAAATCCGATCCGTTAAGCTTAGAAATATTCAACTTTGAAATTCTGTCTCAATTTGTTTCATAGTTTTTTCACCCAAATAATACTGTTACAATATTCTCTGCAAATTGTGTATATACACTATACACTAACCAAATATAATAATTACTGTCCGTATCTACATTTTTGTCGAAAGATGTGGGGTTAAGTCGACTTGCAGGGACAGCAGAGAGTTTAAAATATTGGAGAGGGGCTAATTAGGTCAGGTAATATGATACAAATATTGCGGGCTTATTAGGTCTGGTAATGTGATGACACATGTTCACCTCAAATTATTTGGGGAGGGGTGAAGCCCCTCAGCCCCGCCTCCGACGACCCTGACTGGCACAAATTATAACAACCCTTATGATTGATCGATCTTGATGAACTGAGACCATGCAGATGCGAAGTGATACGACATTTACCTGTTTACAGATAAGAATGAAATTGAGTACAGAACAATCGGAGACAAAAATGATCAAGTTTGATTTAGGAAGTCCTTATCACCGTGCTTAACATTAATATCCACGTAAGTTTAATGAGTGTTTACAATCGCATTAGAACGGATGTAGTCCAGTGGTCACCCCCTCTCCCCCCCCCTTCACTAACCCAGAACAAATTGATCACATCCTATAATCGTTTCAAGTTCATTAGAGTGTGACTGTGTTAAACAAAAGAAATCCTGTTTATTGGTTTTTAACTATGTTGCATACCACTGCCATAGAAACTATTTTCCTTTCCGGTCAAAAGTTATTTCTACAAATAATAAAAGGGAAATAAAAAAAAATGCAGACGCAGTTTTTTTTTTTTTTTTTTTTGCACTTACTGATGTTATTGCGATATTTTTAGCAAATTGTGTCTAAAAGTGTAAAGAAAAATTCCAAGAATATCATAGCCCAAAATGATAATGTCCATATATTCATTTTCTGCCTTTACCGAAGATGTGGGTTACGTCCACTAGCCACAAATTAATTTAGCTTTATTGATTGATCGATCTTAACAAGCTGGGGTTATGCACAACATAAATAGGCACGACTCTTCGGCCTATAAACTTAAATTGATTTGAACATCGGGAGAAATGATGATCGAGTGTGATGTAATAAGGCAAATTTGATTTGATTTTGAAATCATTGGCAAAACTAATAAAGACAGCCCTACAGCATCTCTATAAAGTTTTATAACACGCATTTTAAGGGTTTTCAGTATGATAATCAAGTCACGTCATTGGATATATCAATATGATTTGGTTCTGAGTTACAATTGCAATGCGTAATTGTGAGCACCATCGGGTTTTATGGATGATATTCAGCTCAAGAAAGCATATTGATATGGTGGTTATATGTCCAGCACTTTGTTTGACATGTGTGAAATAACTTAATAAACGTCATACTGTCATACTTAAATGTGTAAGACAGCAAGATAAACACGTCAGTGCCGAATGTTTCTGATGCCCAACATGCATGCTGACTATCTTCTTTCGTAATCATCATCATCGGTCGCTGGCTGAAACACATTCGACTGTATGTGGACGCCCGTAGCCAGAAATTGTCGAAAGGGGCGGGGAGGGGAGAGGAGGGGAGGGGAGGAAGGGGAGGGGTGGGAGGGGCGGAGGCGGGGGGGGGGGGAGGGAGGAGAGGGAGGGGAGGGGTGGGGGAGGGAGGGGAGGGAGGAGGAGGGGTGCACTTAATAAGGTGGAACTTGGGCCGATTCTCCATATAACAATGATATTTTTTTTGTTTGATTTTTCGCAATGGGGCACGTACCTTGAAGGAGTTGAAGGGGGCACGGCCTGTACTTCTTGCTGGCTACGCGTCTGTGTATAAGCTTCCTCCAGCCCTTCCTATCACTAACACCTGAAGGCGGTTAATTATCTGGCTTGGCGATTGCTGGCCACTATAATTAGCGATAGCTGGCCACTATGAAATCTCCCAGTAAGTGTTGGATATAACTTAGGATGTGCGATGACGTCACACGTTGCACGTCGGCCATGTGGTTATATTATTAATTATTAATTAGTTCTTATATAGCGCTCACTTCTACACAACAAATATGCAATTAGCGACACTTTGCATGTACCATATACATACTTAAAAACAACTGAACTTAATACAACAAATTACTCAAAAACATTATAAAAAAGATGGGTTTTTAGTTTCTTTTTGAAAATGTTAAAATTACTCGAGGTTTGAATGTCAGTTAGTAGATTGTTCCATTCCCCAGGCCCTTCCACAGAAAAAGCGCGATCCCATTTTTTTCCCTTTGTGTTGATATTGCGTAATATGTAGTTACCTCTATGCATTACTTAGTTTTCTTTTCATTACAGTAACTTACCAAATAATTAGGAGCTACGCCATTTACACATTTGCAGGACATACATAATAATCTAAAAAGTAATCTTGAGTTTATTGGAAGCCGATGCAATTCTTTCAAACACTCTCTTTAAGTTTGCCAGCAAAATTTGGAACACGTTGTATCATTATGGATTTGGGGGAGGCCGTATAATGATGTACTACAATAGTCCTGCTGAGAGATGACCAGAGAAAGTATCAACTGTTTAACGGACTTTTTTTTTTATCTAAATGGCTACGTAATACCCTTAATGGAATATTCCCATGGATTTTCATTTTTTCATATATGATAGAGAAAATTTATAGAAACGAAGTTGTGACAAAATTACGTTAATGTTTCGTTTAGAAGTTATAACAATTAAAGAGTAGAAAAATGTTCTTAAAAACACCTCGTCCAGTATATGTCCTTCAGCTTGGTGATGTCATCAAGGCAAATTCAGCACAGTTCTTATGATTTCTTATTAATTTAATCACACCTTTTTTACATTATCAAACAGCATTTTTGGTTCATTATATAGATAGAGTGGAATATATAAGTTACAGGAAAACATTTTGTTTTTTCTAGGTGTACATCACATTTTCAATGAGAAAAAAAAAATCCAAATCATTTTTAAATACAAAAGACGTTTTGTTAAAATTGTCTCTATGACATCACAGATGTTACCAATCAGTCACTTTTGTCCAAATTCAAAAATAAAAATACTTAAACGGAATAAAATATTAACACAGTTTTTTACTTTGTTTCTAAACGGAATAAGATATTAACATAGTTTTTTACCACTTTGTTTCTAAAATGTTTATCTATATATATATATATATATATATATATATATATATATATATATATATATATATATATATATATATATATATATATATATATATATATATATATATATATATATATATATATATATATATATATATATATATATATATATATATATATATATATATATATATATATATATATATATATATATATATATATATATATATATATATATATATATATATATATATATATATATATATATATATATATATATATATATATATATATATATATATATATATATATATATATATATATATATATATATATATATATATATATATATATATATATATATATATATATATAAATGAAAATCCATGTGAATATTCTTTTACACGATACAAATTGTACATAGCACTTCTGCATTTTCACTTATATTATATGTTTGTGGAAGGATAATTCTGTATCCAGTCATAACTTGTAGATAAGTTTATATTGACCAGAAGATATACTTTTAGGTTTCCCATGCATCTGTTTAAGGTTTATGGACGTGTTGAGGCAGCATGCATGTGGCGTGTTCAGGGGCGTCGCGAACGTTCACACATCTGCACATTGTCAACTAAATTTGTACCTTTATTTTTTTTCTCCAAAATTTGCGGTCAAGATTTTCGACTGAAATTTTAGATCATAATATTTAATTTAATCAACAATTTATAATATTTAATATTGATTAATATTTAATCAATAACATTTTCGAACATATCGGGAAATCATGAATTGAAAAATTCGGAAATTGTTATAATCCGGTTCGGAAACATAGCAGAAATGAAGATCATGTATAGGAAAATCGGGAAATTTTAGAACCTTGATTCATAAAAACCAGAAAATTTTAGAACCGGATTTGAAAATTCGAGTAATTTAAGACCATGATTCGGAAAAATTGGAAACTTGAGTTTGATAACAGTTTTCGAAACAGCTCTGAACAATCCAAACGTTTTGCCTGAATTTTTCAACTATAATGCCAGAATTTTCTTTATTCTCAAATATTAGGGGTGAGGTGTGACACCCCCGTCCCGCCGATCGCGACGCCCCTGGACGTATTACGTTGGAAACTATCATTTATTTTAAGGTAGTCGGTGGACCCCATAAAGTGTAATTTATAATATATTGTTGTCCAGGTCAGGTGCGCGCTCGGAACATACGAAATGTGGGTTTGAACGTTCGGAATTGTTATTTGACAAAACATAATGCAGGGGTTGGGCCTGTTTGGCGGCACGAATCCCCTTCGTTATAAATGAAAGAATATTTTCGTATATTGCCTGGTCACCGGATGACCATTACTAACATATCCTTCATGATCTGTTTGCCCCACAACAATTGAAGAAACCTTAGAAGACACGACTTGAAAAGCAATTAATAGTCCATTTAGCTATTAAACTGTTAAAAACCTCAACTGATAAACATAAAGTTTATATAAAGTTTGGCGTATGTAGGAGGTAGGAGCGTTATTTCTTATAGCCTGTTTATAGGGTAAATGGAAATTGCACAGACGTACATGTAACCTTATTGACACTATCCGAAATTTGAGTTTCTCGAATTTTGTTTATTAGTCTGCCCAAAAATAAGCGATGGGGAGAGGAGGTGGGGGGGGGGGTAGGGGGTGGGGATAATAGATCCTGTATCTTTAGTCTGCCCAAAAATAGGCGATGGGGGGGTGGGGGTAATAGATCCTGTATCTCGCTGTCAAGCCTTAGAATGAAGGTGGAACTCTGGAACTCAATGATGTAGGAACAATCAGGGACGTAATATATATATATATATATACATATATATATATATATATATATATATATATATATATATATATATATATATATATATATATATATATTTATATATATATACATATATATATATATATATATATATATATATATATATATATATATATATATATATATATATATATATATATATATATAAATATATATATATATATATATATATATATATATATATATATAGATATATATATATATATATATATATACATATATAGATAAATATATATATATCTATATCTATATATATATATATATATATATATATATATATATATATATATATATATATATATATATATATATATATATATATATATATATATATATATATATATATATATATATATATATATATATATATATATATATATATATATATATATATATATATATATATATATATATATATATATATATATATATATATATATATATATATAAATAATATATATATATATATATATATATATATATATATATATATATATATATATATATATATATATATATATATATATATATATATATATATATATATATATATATATATATATATATATATATATATATATATATATATATATATATATATATATATATATATATATATATATATATATATATATATATATATATATATATATATATATATATATATATATATATATATATATATATATATATATATATATATATATATATATATATATATATATATATATATATATATATATATATATATATATATATATATATATATATATATATATATATATTTATATATATTCCAGATATGGAGGGGGGATTGTTACACCCCTAGACAATTTTCCGTCGGGCAATTCCAATTTGGACTATTTCGTATTTCGTCGGCCAAAAAATGGTCCAGTATTGAAAACAAAATGTTGGAAAGTTAATATGATTATATACTTTTATGTTTTGTTTTTTCGAAAAAGACAAAATACTTCAGTAAATGCATGATGTCATAGTTATTTTTATTATCTTCATGGCCGTACTCCCCCACCTACCCAACGCATTCTTTCCCCCTATTGGCCGGACACTGGTCTTAGTCGGGCAGAGATGTATAGAAGGTCGGATATACTTCTGTACTTGTATTAGAGTATTTCTCAGTCATGCCCAACTCAGTGAATGTTATAATCATGTCATCCCGATGGCCGACTCGACATGATGCTGACATGGCTGACAACATCCTATTTGGGGCAGAGATGTAAAGTGTCGGATGTACTGTTTAAACAGGAGATACATCTCTAACCATGCCAGAATCGTCTAGATATCAGAATCATGTCTCCCCGACTAGACATCATGATGCTGACAACATCATACTTGGGCACTTAGTCGGGCAGAGATGTAAAGTGTCGAATGTACTGTTTAAATCAGAGATACATCTCAATCTTGCCCGAATCGTTTAGATAGGCCTATCAGAATTATCTCCACTCGACTCAGTGTGATACTGATTGGGCTCGAGTTGGGTAACTGGGATGTATATGGAAGATGCCCACCGACCTGCCGACACACGTTTAACATCCAGAGCCCCTGCATCCTACCAGAGTTGCGTCCATGAACCTTAACATTTTGGCCGAATTTTCTCCTCTGCCTGTTTAGAAATGGTAACCCAAAATACTTATTTGATAAATTTTAACAGAATTTTAAATGTTTTTCTTCAGTTCTTGTTATCAATTATATTTTGGATTTTTGTGTTGATTTTACGGCATGAACCCAACAATTTTGGCCGAATTGATGAATTTCCAGGGGAACGGTAAACCAAACTGCCAAAATAATGCAAATCTGAGTAACATCGGAATTTAATATGTACTTCATTTCATCTATTACATTTTGGACTTTTGATGTTGATTTTATGCCATTGGGGCTAAGAAACAAAGAAGAAATCTCGAGACCAATTAGGCTTCACCCATCTGCCCATGAACACCTGCACAATTTTGCCCGATGTGTGTTTAGAAACGGTAACCCTATGATGCTAATCTGACTGTCTGAGTGAATTTGAACATTTAAAATGATCTTCTTATCATCACTTATATTTTCCGAATTGTGTCAGTTTGTGAACTTGATTTTTAGCCTTTTTGGGGCAGCAAAGACAAGAAATCTTCAAACCGAGGCTTCATCATAAACGCCTGCACAATTTTGCCTAAATTTTCTCAATTTTCAGGAGTAATTTCTACTCTGCCTGTTCAGCTGTTTAGAAATGCTAACCCTGTAATCAGATAATGCTTATCTGAGGAAATTTGAACGTGAGATTTTAAAACATTAGTCTTCTTCTCATCGCTTAAAATTTCCCAGTTTTGTCAGTTTGTATTGTTTTTTAGCCATTTTCGACATGTCTGTTCCCAATTGTTCTATATTGTGTGATTGTAAACACATTTATATCGATTTATAGATGAAATTGTCTTTTCATTACTTAAATTTTGTCAGTTTGGAAAATTTGTTTTCAGCCAACCTGCAGTAAAGTCTGTTTTACGTTTGGGAAACTTGAGTACTGCAAACTGCCAAAATGCTTTTTGATGGAAGCAGAGGAATATTGAAAATGTTAAAAGGCTGTTCCCAATTGTTTATATTGGTGATTTAAAGGACATTTAAACGTATTTATAGTCAAGTAGTGAGGTCCAGGTCAAAATTTGAGGTCCAGGTCGAAGTAGTGAGGTCCAGGTCAAAAGGTGAGGTCCAGGAATATTGAAAATGTTAAAAGGTCCAGGGTTCAAAGTGAGGTCCAGGTATAGTAGTGAGGTCCAGGTCAAGTAGTGAGGTCCAGGTCAAGTAGTGAGGTCCAGGTCAAGTAGTGAGGTCCAGGTCAAGTAGTGAGGTCCAGGTCAAGTAGTGAGGTCCAGGTCAAGTAGTGAGGTCTAGGTCAACTAGTGAGGTCCAGGTCATTGAAAGTTGCAGACCTTTTAATCTTTCCGAACTGCCGAACCCTGCAATCCTCCAAGTTCTTAACCGAGAAGATTAAACATTTTCAAGTATCATTAAACAGTTTAAGGGCCTCATGCACTTATCCTAAAAACAGATAGTTCCCCACATCAATAAGCTTTAAAAGGAAGAATCGGTTAAAAACCTTTTAAACCTGGCATGTAAGACTGTAAGAAGGGGTCACTTCTGGAGTAGAAGGGTTTTTTTGTTTTCCAGAATGAATGTTGAAATGACCATCGACGTTTCCCTGGGTATTTATCCAATTTTCTGGTGTATAAACCATCCTAATCACATGCACAGTATTTCCTTGTGAATTATACTAGTCATGTACTGTTCCAAGCGAAGTATTGTTGGATTCACTGCTTTCCAGGTATGTCACATCATACCCAAAGAGTGTAAATATGTGTCTACAAACGAACATTTTTATTGAAATCTCAGATTGTTTTTCAAGATGCAAGATTCCTTTTTTTTTCTTTGCTGGGAAACGTTTCTCTCTTGTTTAAATAAGTTTTCTTCCTTTGTGTGTTACGAAAACTTTTCTTATTTTCCCCTCAACTCTGTCAACTGCTTAGAAAAGTTAAGTCTATGATAAAGTTGGCATATCTGATCGCCTTAGAAAAATTCAGTTCTTTCATCTGTTTGGAAACGTGTACGTGTTTATTGAAATAGTCATACCGGTATGTTGTGTAATCCAGCCTTTCGGATAGGGAGTGGGGTGGGAAAGGGGAAAGGGGGGGGAGGGAAACTTGGTGGTACATCAGGTTTTATGGTTCACAGGGATGAAAGTGATGCATCAGGTTTTATGGTTCCCACGGGCTAAAAGTGATACAGGTTTTATGTCACAGGTGCTGAAAGTGATACATTATGTTTTATGGTCCCAAGTGGTTCACTAGGTCTTATGGTTCTCAGGGGCCGAAAGTGATACACCAGGCTTTATGCTTCCAGGAACGAGAGTGGTTCATCAGGTTTTATGGTTCCCAGGGATGAAAATAATACATGAGGTTTTATGGTTTCCAGGGCTGAAAGTAGTAGTTTAATGGTTCTCAGGGCTGAGAGTAATACACCAGGTTTTATGGTTCCCAGGCTTGAAGGTGATACATCAGATTTTATGGTTCACAGGACTGAAAGTGATACATCAGGTTTTATAGTTCCAGGGTTGAAAGTAATACATCAGGGTTTATGGTTCACAGGACTGAAAGTGATACATCAGGTTTTATGGTTCACAGGACTAAAAGTGATACATCAGGTTTTATAGTTCCAGGGCTAAAAGTAATACATCAGGGTTTATGGTTCTCAGGGCTGAGGGATACACCAGGTTGTATGGTTCCCAGGGCAGAAAGTCATACATCACGTTTAATGATTCCCAAGGATGGAAGTGATGCATCCAGTCTGATGATTCCCAGGGATGAAAGTGGTTCATTGGATTTTATGGTTCACAGAGATGAAAGTGTTACATGAGGTTTTATGGGCTGAAAGTGATACTCAGGTTGTATTGGTCCAAGGGCTAAAAGCGGTGCATCATGTTTTATGGGTGCAGAGGTTGAAAGTTGTACATCAGGTTCTATAGCTTCAAGTAATACATCAGGTTCAGATTCCAGGGCTGAAAGTGATACATCAGGTTTATGGGTCCCAGGGGCTGAAAGTGCTACATTAGGTTTCCAGGGCTGAAAGTAATACATTAGATTTTATGGTTCTGAACGTGATGCATCAGGTTTATCATGATTCCCAGAGTTGAAAGTAATGAATCAGGTTTTATGGTTCCCAGGGTTGAAGGTGATACAGGAGATTGATGGTTCCCTGGTTTGAAAGTGATACATCAGGATTCATGGTTCCCAGGGATGAAAGTAATGCATCCGGTTTTATGGTTCCAGGGCTGAAAGAGGTTCATCAGGTCTTATGGTTCCCAGGAATGAAAGTGTTACATCACTTTTCATGGTTCCCAGGACGGGAAGTGGTACATCAGGTTTTATGGTTCCCAGGACTGAAAGTGATACCGAGGTTTTATGGTTCCCAGGGATAAAAGTAATTCATCCGGTTTGATGGTTCCAGGGCTGAAAGAGGTTCATCAGGTCTTATGGTTCCCAGGAATGAAAGTGTTACATCAGTTTTTATGGTTCCCAGGACGGGAAGTAATTCATCCTGTTTGATGGTTCCAAGGCTGAAAGAGGTTCATCAGGTCTTATGGTTTCCAGGAATGAAAGTGTTACATCACTTTTTATGGTTCCCAGGACGGGAAGTGGTACATCAGGTTTTATGGTTCCCAGGACTGAAAGTGATACCGAGGTTTTATGGTTCCCAGGGATAAAAGTAATTCATCCGGTTTTAGGGTTCCAAGGCTGAAAGAGGTTCATCAGGTCTTATGCTTCCAGGGAATGAAAGTGTTACATCAGTTTTCATGGTTCCCAGGACGGGAAGTGATACATCAGGTTTTATGGTTCCCAGGGATGAAAGTAATTCATCCAATTTTATGGTTCCAGGGCTAAAAGAGGTTCATCAGGTCTTAGGGTTCCCAGTAATACACCAGGTTGTATGGCTCAAGGGACTGAAAGTAATACATCAGGTTTTATGGCTCCAAAGGGTGAAAGTGGTATATCAGGTTTTATGGCCGGGGAGCCATTTCTACCTATGTCAAAAAAGTTATATTATAAAATTTCTACTACAATATCCAAAATCCTGACAACTTGTATACAAAGTGCAAATAAAGGACAAATATCAGAAAGTTTTCTATATCATTCATAACTATTTTGAAGAAATATTTATTTCATATTGTGTTTTTTGAGTAAATGTACAATAATGTTTACAAAGAAAGTCATGTTGCCAAGGTTTTTTTTTTTATATACATTTTCAACACTAACCTTTAAGCATCAAATGTAATAAATGTTGGCACACACAGCACAAAAAAATATGCAATCATGGGGGCTAACAATTATCCTTCAAAGTATTTTAAAAATTTACCATCAGTAGAATTGTAATCTCTTTACTACTTTAAATTGGCACATACTTCCAGTTAAGGCACAACTCAGTTTAGTCATGTCAATCATGCCAAAGTTTACAACAACAAAAAAACTCATCATCTTTAACACTTTATTAAATTACGCAGCAGCTCTATCAAACTTTGTAAAACATTAAGAAATATTCCTAAATTTAAAGGTTTATATGGACGTGTAGTAGTAACATTTGCTGAATTGCTCTAAAATCAATGAAAAATGATAGAAATAGCAATAAAAATCATCCAAATCGGTTAAAAATTGACCATTTTGAATTTTCAGGCCAAAATATGCAAATTTGTGTTACTCTTTAAGTACCCCTTGTGATGTATGGCAGGGTGGAAGTTCCTATTTCCTTATGTAAACCCTTTTGTTTTTTTAATTGCAAGTCACACATTTGTAAAAAATGAAAGGAATTTTAACCAAACGTTTTAAGTGTTTATCATACCCTTGGCCAAAATCTAGCAGGAATAGACTTTATCATCATTTTCAGGAACTGAACTATAGAAAGGAAATATACAGAATTACATAAAGCTTTTCTGCTACGCATCTGGTCATACATCACAAATTTAACATAAATTACACATTCACTGCAGATCGCTAAAACTTTTAATTAATAAAGGGTTAATGAATAACGTGCTATGTTTTCAGTACAGGATAATGCATAGAAGCTGGGTACAGGTTGAGCGATGCACGAGGGCGGAGCCCTAGTGCATCCAGCGATATCTGTGTCACTATCATTTCGGATATATTTAAAAAGTAGGCCTAGGCTAGGTATATGCATGCCGCATATGCGATAAAATTTAAACTTCAAAATGAATCATTTTGCAAGGGTTCAACAAAATGCTGCTTTTAAACTTTTAGGGAGCATCTGGCTGTCAAACTTCACTCAACTTACACTACACATTATAGTAACACATTATAGTAACACATTATAGTAACACATTATAGTAACACATTATAGTAACACATTATAGTAACACATTATAGTAACACATTATAGGCCTAATAACTGTAAAGGGAAGATGGATACAAAATGGAAGTTATGGATTGATATTTGGGTTACGTTTAGGCCTAAGTTTATTCATACTTCTGTATAGATGCCCATACAAAATGTACAATATATACCCCTTTTTGTATAGGGTGTTTCTTACCATCTTCCAAATCAATTAAGCTCTTAAGTTTGTTTCCTTTCAGAAAATTAATTTGAGTTCATATATACTCTTCATACATAATGCATTACTATTATTAACATCTAACCCATCGGTAGATTTAAATATCTGCTCTATTTTAGTATGTAGACTGTTTTATTCACATCATTGGTCTTCGAGTTTTGATAATTGTCACTGCTAGGCTTGCCATTCCATTCATTCGTTATAATTATGATTTATTTCAGTGCCTAATTAGAATATATAAAATAACCCTCAACCACAAAATTTACCAGCTCGGGCTCTGTGATGCCTCATTTAATAGACGGATAACAAAAAAAAGGTGGCGCTAATTTTCAAATATTAATTGGAAACCATACTAATGTTAAACCCTTACTTATTATTCAACAAAAACATTAAACATTAATTTGTGTGCCAGATTGTCTAGGCTTACAAAACGTCCATTCTTTATGCTGGAATTAGTTTTAATGTTAGGCCTAGCAATGCGCCTAGCGTTAATGTTTTAATGTAATTACTACGGTCTGGTTTGGTTTGGTTTGTTGATGTTTAATGGCACTGCGACAGCCAGAATCAAATGTGCCAAAAATCGATTCTCGGTTCTTGCATGTCTTGAGGCATGTTCAAACCCTCAAAAGGATCAAATTTTAAATCCAAATTCATTAAATCAATTAAGTCGGACATTTTCAAGAATTCACAAAAATAGGCTAAGCCTAGTATCTATGTTTTTAGATTAACTAGCAGACGACGGCAGTGTTTACAATTTCAGCCATTAAAGTTGTCAGCCGGTTGCTTACGTACCAACTTTGATTGACAGGCCGGAACTACTTCCATTACTTCAGCACAGGATAATCAATGGGTTCATGCAATGCATTATGCATATAAAGTATATATGCACAAGATTTAAAAACTGTTGCATTTAGAATTTAATGTTCTTTCTCGTGGGCTAAAAATCTCTAAGCGCCTATAGACCTATAACAGACAACATTAAAGGCTTAAGCATGCTGTAATACAAAGATACTCTCTAATATACAAAATAGGTATGCCTGAGTTAATCCTTTAATGAAATAACATTTTTGAACACTTTTCTTCCTCGCGGTTCCTTTTATTGTCCTCAATCAGATAAAAACAACCTGTTCACCAACAAATTCATGCTTAAAGGATTAGTTCAGTGGTCAAGCAAGTTCATCTCACATGAAAGAGGACTTTACTAGAAACACAATGGTGAAAAAACTACTTCAATACCTTATTCCGTTAAGGATACATTCAGGTTTAATGTTCTGTGTCGAAATAACTGTGTCCTCATCCTCACATTCTTAACATTTGTCAATGCATTTTGAAGAAAATGCATTTAACTTTCATTATTTTCCCTCAAACTTTCTTCAGGTGTGAAATTATAATTACCCTTACTAGATTCTGTTTTACTACGTTCCTGACATATATAATGGTTTTTAAGCCACAAACTCTCAGGAAAAATATGTAAGAATATGTAAGAATATGTTAGAATATGTAAAGAGTTTAAAGAATCTGAGCATGTGACAACACAACTAGTCCGATTTCAAATGTTTATAACCAAATGGATCTAAACTTTAAAATTAAACTTCTCTTTAATGGAATAAGATTTTGGAATGGTATCTTGACCATTTTGTTTCTTTTGAAGTCCTCTTTCATATAAGATGGACTTTCTTGACCACTAACCTATTCCTGTGAAACAATATGTGAGAAAGGAATTCCATCATTTAACAAACAGAAAAAGACAAGGGTTGTTTTTTATCAATTATTATCGTGAAACTGCCAAATATCTAATCAAATTGCCTGCTCCCAATACAGTATATATTTGACATATGACAATTGCCATTTTGACCAATTTAACTTATGTTGTCATGCTCAACAAAATGGAATATTAAATTCAACTACTTCTAGAATTGATCAATTGGAGAAAATTGACAATGAAGAAATTGGAGAAAAAAAATACATTTAAATGATCAGACAGACCCAATCAAAATGTAAGAAACGAAATATACTGCTGGAATTGAATAAGCAAATTGATAATTGTATACAGAAATCCAGAGTGAATGATCTATTTTTCTTTCTCCAAATTTCAGCAGAAAGATTTCCAAAACTGCCCTTAAATTCGCTCTCAATTAAAAAGTGGGTCAAAAATCAACTATGCGGTGTAAAGAAGCATGGGCGCGGCCTTAGGGGAATGGATGGGTGGCCTTAGGAGAATTAGATGGGGTTGCCTAAGGGGAATTGGATGGGTTGCCTTAGGGGAATTGGATGGGTTGCCCTAGGGGAATTGAATGGGTGGCCCTAGGGGAATTGAATGGGTGGCCCTAGGGGAATTGGATGGGTTGCCTTAGGGGAATTGGATGGGTTGCCCTAAGGGTATTGAACGGGTGGCCCTAGGGGAATTGGATGTATGGCCCTAGGGGAATTGGATGGGCTGTACAGTGACATCCACGAACCTTTTCAATTAAAGACTCACAGGTCAACATTATGACCTTTACCCTAGGTCACAAAATTGAACAGCAACACAGGGAATATCCAATCTCAACCAGTGTCTATGTACAAATTCCACCTTGTAGAAATTTCCAGATTTCCCCCTCTTTCCGTTCCCCTCTTTCCGTTCCCCTCTTTCCGTTCCCCTCTTTCCGTTCCCCTCTTTCCGTTCCCCTCTTTCCGTTCCCCTCTTTCCGTTCCCCTCTTTCCGTTCCCCTCTTTCCGTTCCCCTCTTTCCGTTCCCCTCTTTCCGTTCCCCTCTTTCACTTCCCCTCTTTCCATTCCCCTCTTTCCATTCCCCTCTTTCCGTTCCCCTCTTTCCGTTCTCTCACCCTGGATCATCTAGGTATACACTGGTACTGATTGAAAGTCTAGGTCCAGTACCACCTCTTTAAATTTTTCATCTTAAAGATGTTTTCTTTAAAAAAAACATGTCAAGGAATATTTGTAATATTAATCAAAATGAAGTTCTCCCTTAAGAAATATACATTCATCTCATTGAATGCAATAAATGCACCTTCACTTGGAATGCAAAACGTATATCATCAGAAATGATTTATCAGACCAGACCGCCTTTATATGAACTTTAGTTAATTATCAACATTATTCCAATATTAATCGTTATTAGCTTTTAAGTGTTTGTCATTTGTTCAAATATTTAGTTTTGTTTGAACTTTGTTACAAACACACCCTTGAAATTAATGTTTTCACAAACACAGTCCAGTTAAGTCACACCTGATAGAACCATACCTCCGTGGTGTAGTGTCCTCTCACCCACATGTCCCGGGTTTGAATTCCAGTGGGTCTGCAACCAGTGAGTTCACAACTGGTTATCAAAGGCTGTGGCCGTCTTGATATAATGTCCAGCACTGGATGCTTTTGGGACGTTAAACCTTGCTATGCTATTTCCACATTTCTGTAAGCCTTTCTCTGTCGGTCATATAAGCAATTATTGATACAATAATGTAACAAATTATCTGGGAAAATATTCTGGAATATTCACAATATCCCAATTCACATGTTAGCGCTATTTTGAAAACTGACTGTCTTGTTCTATACCGTAAGGATAAATATACACTTCTGCTCCACCCGATGTGGTATATATACATTTCTGACTCATATAATTTTGTAAAAGCTGTCCAAATGCATTCTCTTTATATTTTATCAAACACAACCTTGTCCTTCAAAACTTCTGTTGACATAAAATATGTTTGAGCAGCAAACATTGAATCCTTTTCCAGTCTTGCTCCTTACATCCATAGCAATATATCGACTTCCTCTTAACCAAGTAGCGGCAATCCAATAATACATCCTCCAGTCCCTGTTTTAAGATCCAGTACTTATAAATCACTTGGTTTCATTTTCATCCAAACTTTACATCTCAACTAGTCTTTACGTAGTTGAGCAATTCAAACAGAAGCATCTCTCGTGGCTTTCATCGTAGCTATGGAAACGAAAAAAACATTTATACGTATTTGAATTTTAATTTGCATATGCTTCTCCTGAAACTTAAAATAGATTTTAAGAGGAAACTAAAACACAAAAATATATATAATTGAATTGTGTAAAAAAAAATGTGAATCTTCATGTAATCATTGAAAAAAAAAGTCAACAGCCCTATTTAAAGTTGTTTAAATTAACCTGTTTTTAGTTCTTTTTAACCAATCACCGCATGAATTTGCCTAGCAACAAAATCTGCGTAACCAGGTGGGACAAACATCTTACACGGTATTGGTGCAGTACAACTAGCTACCGGTGTGTGCTCATGTAGTCAATGCAATTTACTGTAGAAAACAAATTTCTGCACACACAGACGGAGTGATGGCAAAATGGTGAGAGAAAAAAAATTGCACTTACTGGCCCACTGTGGCTTTGTAAATCTGATTGCTGTTACCCAGAACACTTAGCAAACTGAATTTTGTTTATTCCTTTTGCTAAAAACTTTAAAGATACGGAGAAGTGCCATAAATGGACCAAAGCTTGAGGCAGGCCTCGCGAACATCTAAATGTTAATGCATTGTAATGCACTATTGCGGATTTGAGTTTGCCCCCACCTGGTTACATTACCGCTTTGCTATGGTGGGTGTGGCTTATTTTGTAACTCAAAGACGTTAATTGTTAAATGCCTATGAATGTGTGGGGTATAACCCAGCAGTGTTCTGCAACTAGTTTATCAAAGGTGGCAGGTCTTGATATAATACTTTGAATAAAAAGAGGGCTTTTGGGATATGCAACTCCTCCCACTATCATAGATGGGAAAACAAGTTTATCAAACTTTTAAAATAGTTTTTCATGATAATGTTTTTGGAAAGAAATTTTTGTTGTATCTAAGTTTGATTTTGTGTACCCAGATCATATTTATGAACTTTTATATGTATCATTGTGCCCAACCGTTCATTACGTGGACCTCCGCTTTCCGTTTAGTATGCACTGCAACCGCCGATTGCACATCACACGTCTCCTATCTGATGCACGTTAAGCATATTATTAATGCCCCTATAATAGCATATGAAAGGAAAGAGCTAGCACACTTAATGTTGTGCCTAAAATAACCAAGCTTTCTACGGCAAATGTATACAGAGGCATTCAGTTGTTGATACCTCAGATAGTATAGCTGTGGTTGTTCTCTCTTTTGTCAAAAATACTTGTAACAATCACCAAAGCACCACATATCAAAAGCAACAATTTTCGTTTGTTTGTTTATATCCAGGCCTCATGGCCATATCTTCCCATGGGGAATATGACACTGAAAAAAGGCGGTCTTAGTTTTTGTTTTCCCATCACTCTTGCAATGACAATTATAGGTCGGAACTTCTACACATGGGGAAATCACCTTTCTTGTGTCTTAACCAGATCAATTTAGAGATCTCAAATTATTCACAAGTGCTGGTACAAATCACAAAGCATCAAAAACAAGTCAGAGCTCAAATATGGCCTAAATTCCGGATAATAAAAGATTGAATCTTAAAAGCTTTTGTTGACCTAAATTCTACAACAAGTTTTAACAAAACTAGTTGAAAAATAACAAGACTATCACCAGCATTAGGATTAAATTGTTGAATCATTTTCTTTCTTTAGGATAAAATAAACTTGACAGGATGAACATTCAAGCACTTCCTCAGGTCATTTGGAAGAATATTTCAGAATGTATTATGGCTCAGTTGAAGGCCAGATATCATGCTATGATAAAAATGCACCACAATCCAATGTTTCTGATTGGTCGAAATGTTAACACAATAGTCGACAAGCCACTTAATTACTGTCGCGGAAGGGACATTTCTACAGTAGAACGTATCAGATTTATTAGTAAAGGTCAAGCAATTTTCTTAAGAGGTGATTCCCTCTTTATGAAGTATCGTAAATAATTGGTTTAGGATAATCTGAGTGGTAAAGAATTTGATCTACAGCAAAATGGGAATATATAAATGAACCATACAATAGGTGATGAAAGTGCTGTGGTCATTTCAACCTTAAATGACAAGGATGGTTTAAATGACTGGTATTAGCAGTCATATTAAAACTTGATAAGAAAAATATAGCAGTGATAATAATGTTATTGATGATGACGATGATGATGACGATGATGATGACGATGATGATGACGATGATGATGATATTGACAATAATGATGATGATAATGATGATGATGATGATGAATGATGATGATGATGATGATGATGATGATGATGATAATGATGATGATGATGATAAATGATGATAATGATGATGATGATAATGATGATGATGATAATGTAGTGATGATGATAATAATAATGATGATGATGAATAATAATAGTGATTATAATGAGTGATGATAATAATGATAATATAATGAGATGATAATGATAATGATGTTAGTGATGATGATAATAATGATGATGATAATAATAATGATGATAATGATAATAGTGATGATGATAACAATAATGATGAAATAATATGATAATTTTATGATGATGATAATGTAATGATGATAATTATAAATGATGATGATGATGATAATTAATAGTGATGATGATAAAAATGATAAAATAATGATAAATGATGATAAGAATAGTGGTGATGATGATGATAATGATCATAATAAATAATAGTGATAATGATGATAATAATGATGATGATAATATTAATAGTGATGATGATGATAAAAGTACATTACACCAAGAAAGCCTTAAATGTTCTTTACAAGCAAAAAATAAAACTAAAAATGATGATTATAAACAAATGAAAAGAAGCAAATACTTAATCAAACAAGTTCACAATCACTGTAGATTAAATTTATTAAAATTTCTCGGGAAATTTGTAGATAAGTACTAGTACTGTAATAAGTCTATCAAACAGATATTCAAGTGAAATAATAGATATTAAAGTAAATCAACAAACATAAATTCTAGGAAAGCCATGTTTGTTTATCAAAAGAAAAACTTAAATTTCTGTACATTTGAAAAGCTTTTTGATATATAACAGCTGTAAAATGATGTGATTAACTAAATCATTTATAACAATTTAACTAGAGTTTGTTCAATTGTTTATCTTCATTACATAAACATTAATTTCCTGGAAATTTAAGCTAGACCTCAGTAATTACACTAATCAATCAATATTATCTGACCATATTAATAAACACTTGACTCCCAAGATGTCATGTGAATAAATGCCAGTTACAAACACACTTGACAATATGCCAACTTCCCAAGCATTTGTTGACCAGAATTTCAAAACTACTGTACATACAAGATTTGATATATTGTAATAGTTGTGTTGACATTGTACATGTACATGGGTGAATGTCAAAATGTCACAGGTTACATGTTCACTGATGATAAAAGCAATTAGGAATTGAGTTAATATATTTCAACAAATTATCATAAACAATTAAAAAAATTCCATTAAATGGTACTGTCAGAATTTTTTTTATTGTTCTGAAGTCTATTAATGCCTACCTACCTATTAAACAGGGCAATAAATTCTGGGTGGAAGTTGTGAATAATTGAGAGCAGTTTATTTAGTTCAATGTATGGAGACTTTTCATACTGTGATGAGAGAAGAGACTAGCTTTATTAAGCCCTTTACGTCATTACTTTTGTAAAGGATTTCAGTGATTTTAAAGATCCGTCACAAGTACAGTAAGATGATGTCACAGCGATTGCTATAGACAACAGACGTCATAATCAAGTCTGAATGATCGCGAATTTGACGTCAGAATAATCTTGATGTTTCCATATTTGGACCAAGTCAGTTAAACAAATGTAGTGAAACGATACCTAGTAACAGCTCAAAACACATGACTAGATAAATCTAAACTTGAAAATGTTAAGAAGTAGTTTTAAATAATCAATATATCGTATACTTGAAGAAAAAATTCACTTACTTAATTACAGAACAATTTGGGCAGAAGATTCCGCCACAATTCATACACTCCCTGAAGCAATCGCGGCACAGTGATCTCTCACAAAATGAACAAAGTTGTCCACATGGCCCGTTCCCAGATGGACAAAACTGACAAGTGCCAACTCCTTTAGATTGACCTGCAAAAAAATAAAATAATAATAATGATAAATAAATAATAGTAATACACATTTGGTAAATTCCCTTATTGGAAAATTACCTGGAAAAGTGGAATAGGCCAATGACGTCCCCTGAGACGGTGAAGCGGTGCTCCACTTCTCACGTGTGCTCCACTTCCCACGTGTGCTCCACTTTCCACGTGTGCTCCACTTCCACGTGTGCTCCACTTTCCACGTGTGCTCCACTTTCCACGTGTGCTCCACTTTCCACGTGTGCTCCACTTTCCACGTGTGCTCCACTTTCCACGTGTGCTCCACTTCCACAAGTGCTCCACTTCCCACGTGTGCTCCACTTCCCACGTGTGCTCCACTTCCCCGTGTGCTCCGTGTGCTCCACTTCCCATGTGTGCTCCACGTGTGCTCCACTTCCCACGTGTGCTCCACTTCCCACGTGTGCTCCACTTCCCACGTGTGCTCCACTTCCCACGTGTGCTCCACTTCCCATGTGTGCTCCACTTCCCACGTGTGCTCCACTTCCCACGTGTGCTCCACTTCCCATGTTTACTCCACTTCCCATGAAAACCAATAATACAATAAATTACTCCCTTTTCCTGGACCAAAAGTTGCAATTAAATTCCTTAAATAACATTCCCTTATGACGTTTGAACATTTTGATTACATCAGATGCTAACCACACAGCAGAAAGACACAAAAAATAAAGAAACATTTGAAATAGAATGAATAATATGTATTACATATTGTAAACCTAATAAACCATCAGTTCATGAAATCAGAATTATTAAGCAAAAAGCCATTTTAAAGATATTCAATGACCAGATTTAAATCTTAACGTATTCAAGTTTGCTCGAATCAAATCGATCCTTGAGGCGGACGATTCTTTTCTTTTGCAATCTCTTAACTCCATTAGCCTGTATAACCTACACAAGAACACAACAAAACTAGGTATTGATTCATCAAGAAATGTAAAAGACTCCAAAATTCTGATTAGTAAATTAACTGACAAACCTAAACAGACAAAAACTATGTCAGCAGGAGAATTTCCATGTGAACATCAGACATACTGGAATGTTTATAGCATATTTGCCAGATAGTTTGCTTTTTGATTTGATGGCAATATGAGGTCATACAGTATCTAGTTTTCCTGGAAAGCTATCACAATTACTTTGTAAAGAGGTGTGGGTTCTGTTTTACATCTTTAAACTTGTCATCAGATTTTTAATCAGAAAACATGTAACAAGACACACAACGAGAGTTTAGAGATTCTGTATTTTTCTTCATTCTATAACACTATTTACTGTACATATTGTAAGCTCCTAAATCTTTAGTTCCTGAAATAGGAATCAGACCCCTAGCTTTGCTGTTTCACAGGGGCAGCTCGCCTTGCCCCTCCATGGGCCTGCCCTGCCCTCTGGAAGTCCGCCCTGTCCCTCATGAGAATGTTTTGTTGTTGTACATTTAATTTGTTTAAACTTAATAATCTTAATTAGCCTCATAAATGAAATACCCTCATGGATACAGAACACAGAATGATGGCATAGTAAACAATTGTCCTGTTTGGTTAAGAATTGGTCCTTATCAGTCAGAATAACTTCATTCTGAGATGTATGATTATAGCTAAAATCCAAGAGCTTCTTTACTAAGAAGATGGAGTCTTAAGGGAGCCCCTGGGCTCCACGCCGAAAAGACGCAGCGCTTCTCGCGCGCAATAATGTGCCCCTCAACAAGTTTAACACCCTCACCCTGACCCTTTTTAAATCAAGCTAAGGGTCTGACAATTACTAGATTGAATTCTTAACATATTCAAGTTTACCCGCATATAAATCACTTCTTGAGGCAGAAGGTTTTATCTTCCCCAAACTCTCACCCATTAGAGGATAACATGCACAAGTTAAAAAAACTATTAATTCTTCGAGAAATGTTACAGACTCTTTATTCTCATTAGTAACTTTACCTACAAACATAAACAGTTAAAGTATACAGATGTCGGCAGGAGAGAGCTTCCATGAGCTACTTGAAATTCAATTATCATGTTTGCTTCGCAAAACAGAGTATTGATTAACAAGTGATGAGGCTTCTTTAATTGATTTTGTCCCAGGTGATTTAACTAGGGGTTTCATGTCATTTTGCTTAATTTGGGAAAGTTTTTGTGAAAATAATCCACCAGATATTTTGAAGATTGAAGAAAAGTTGTTTGGAAAAAGTTAGGGCTAAACAGCTACAGTCTGAAACACTTTTTAAAGACAAAGTACATTTCATAAAGGCTTGTTAAATGTATAACGACAAAAAATTGTATACAGTTTGTTCTTCATGAGACCCACATTAGTTGTTCTGCTCCTTAAAGTTTCAAACAGTCGACCCGACCTGATAAATAACCAGGTCGGGTCAGATTTTTCCTCTTTATTTTCTTTATTCTGAAAACCTTAGTTGTTGTGGAAGTTGGTGCTGAATATCATATTAGCAATGGATGAAGTCCTTATTGTGTGGTTATTTTAATTAATATAAAGTGGTCTCACTATTTGCTACAGTTTGTGGTTATGATTTGCTGGAACAAATTTTTAAGAAGGACAAGTCATGCAGGAGGCAGCATTGTTTAAAACAGTTTCAGATTAAAATTTCTAAAATTTGACTCAATAAGGGTGTTTCAGCTGACATCATGAAGTCATGTGACATTGTTTACATCGCCATTTTGTAGAACAAGGACACTGTCATCTGCTGTACACTTAATTAGACTTACATACGTCAATTTGCATGTTGTTATATGAAATCATTTTTGTGAAATAATTATGCCGGAATGTTGCTGTTTTGTTGGTTGCATTAATAAACATGTACCGGGGAATTACCAGGCAACGACCCCGTCATTGTAATTGGGTGTTAACTCGTCGTCAAAACCTGATACATAAGCAGGTTGGATCAGACTTTTCCTCTTTATTCTGAAAAAAGTATTTAGAATAAAATTTCACCTATCAATGGCTCCTTTGTATTCGTTCTCCTGTTGGTCCTGAATTGTTGTGAAAGTTGGTGCTAAGTATCATATTAGCAATGGATGAAGTCCTTATTGTGTGGTTGAGAGGTTATTTCAATTAAGATAAGTGGGCTCATTATTTGCTACAGTAAGTTTGTGGTTATGATTTGCTGGAACAAATTTTTAAGGAGAAGGACAATGCATATATGCATCATGCCCAATGCATATAAGGGGTTGACTTTATATTCATTTGGCATCTGGTTTTACCTCACCTCGACTATTCAAACACCTTAAACTATGAGCTTCCTGAATGTGATATAAAACAATTGCAACGGGTCCAGAACATGACTGCCAAGCGGGTTTTAGGTAGAGGAAAGTTTGATAGTGCTACTGACTCTCTTCGCTCCCTTCACTGGTTACCAATAAAATCCCGAATAACATATAGAATTGCAACATACGTCTACAAATGTCTTCATGATCTGGCTCCTTCATATCTTAAAGAACGTTTCATTATACGTACAGGTTGAGCAGGTTTACGCTCTTCTTCTAACACCATGGGCATTCTCCTCGACATTCCTCTCACAAAACGCAGAACATTTAAAGACAGGTCGTTTGCTGTAGCTGCCCCTGTCACATGGAATAGTTTGCCATCTTCTCTTCGTTGCATCAATAACTACGACAATTTCAAACGGGAACTAAAAACTTTTTTGTTCACCCAGATTTTTTTATAATTGTTTGTGGTTATCTTTAACCTATAAACTTTATTAACTTTATGAATAATTTTATCTATTTTCTGTACAGCGCCGCTAAATGTGCATTATATAGATATTGAGCGCTATATAAATATATAGACATAAACATCTATCCCAACTCAAACTTGTATGCCCTTTCCAAGGCTATCCAACCAGTCTATGCTTTCTTTTCAAAACATATGTCTCTATTCACTTGGTTGGTGCCACGTCGCTTCTGGGGGAAGACTTTATTAATTACAGGAGTGTAACAAAGCTTTGCGCGTTACGGAGAATGGTAAGTCCGTATGTGTCTGCATGTGATATGCAAAGTCGGACAAAATACAATTGCAAATTGTTAGCTTAACTCCATTTTCACTATTCAGATGCTTCGTTAGTTGATTGTGCAATCAAGAATCACAATTAATTGAAGTTTATATAAATTTGTACAATGATTGGGCATTGTATGTTTTACTGGTACACCTGCTGGGTAGGCATAATTAACACACCATGCTTGAAATTCAGGTCAGTCAGGAAATTTCAAATTAACCAAAAACAGTGATATATTTTTACTAAAAACTCAACAAAGCGACGCTACATTTCCGATCTGTTCATCATACGTTGTCTGAAAGGCAAATTTGTGCCTTAAGTGGTTGAAATTTGGACCTACTATGCTACGTATTGCATGTGATATGTAAACAAACACAGCTGATTGCTGTTTTTCACTCCAGTGGTGCAGTTACTATGCCCTCTGATGACCTTAGGTCCCGAATCCAACCTAACAGCAACATAGATTTATAGACATTGAAAAATAGATGGCACAATAGAGGGTGAAGTATATTATTGTAAAGATCAAGTTTTATACAGTAAATCTTGGATACCACTACAGCTGGGACCAGTAGCTTGTACTTTAATTCCATATCAAAAGTTGGGGAGGGACAAGGAGGTGTGACACATCAAGTGTGTAGTGTAAATTTTGCGTCATGGGGTCCAAGGGCTTGCGCAAGGGCCCCTGGTTAACCGTGGCTCCATTATATTTGGAATATATCTGACATTGTAACTCCTCAATGTACATTTACCATACTGACCAACAGACCTGCAAAAAAGCCACCGTTCTGGTGCTATTTATAACCGCAAGAAAATAAAAATTCGTGGCCAGAAATATGAAAAAAATTTCATTTGTATTTTTTTATTTCTTGAATACAAAATGGGAATTCGCGGCCAGAAATATGGAACTTTTTTAATTTTTTTATTTTTTATTTTTTGAAAACAAAAATATGTGATACAAATTTAAGGTTCTGGCCACAATGTTTTGGGTTCATTATTTCTGTCACAATTTTGTATGGGAAAATTGTTCACACCTTAATTCAGAACCATGGGAAATTTAAGGATTAAATCCAACTCTGCTGACCCGTGAATTTGATCTAGTGTTGTTCCGCTTGAACATTTGTAAACACGGCTTTCTTTACACCTCTTAGCTATGTAAAATGAAAGTGTGTGATTTCAGCATACCTGCAGGATGGATGATAATCATGACATTATTTCAGTGCTAATCTCGAGTGCTCTTTATACAAACAATATGATTACTTTCGAATAAGATGAGGCTAACATCATAACAAATATTACGATACAGTACAATCGCATGATGCCAAAGTCCAATCAAATATCAAATTTAGTATTGGTTTCATAATGAAAATACTATGAGCATCAATTGTTTACAATAAATTAGTGCTTTCATGACATATCGATTATCGCGATATCTCTTTCCCACGACATGAAATATGCCTCTCGTGACATATCACGATACAAAAAACTAATACTAATCTAAGAAATTTTTGTGCAAGTAGCTAGGCTACTTTGTATGTTACAATTCTAACGTTGCGGTACTAAATCTAAAAGTCAAGTTTAGGCCATTAAAAACATGCAAAATAATCGTGAAACATAAAAACAACTAATTAAAAATCGTGCTCCGTCACCACACACTGGCACGCGCCGATGTAAGTTGGCAAAAAGAACACATATGTGGTCCAGAATGTGCCACTCGGGCTCTCATTTCGATGATTCATGGTCATGTTGGCTGAATTACCAAACACGTGCATGATGAATGTAAAAGTCACGCGATCATGCCGTGTAGTACATCTGCAAATCATTTTTTCTTGCGTTCATCATATCATGGAGTAAATTGTAACTCTATGATCATATAACGTTAGTGACATTACTGTAACAATACAATGTGTCGTGAGTCAAGTTTTCTTGAAAGTATCACGATATTCATGTATGGTATATCGCGATATTTTTCTCCACGATAATCGATATGTAATAGAGCCACGTCGTGACAGCACTACAATAAAATACAGTGCAGCACGTATTATTGTCATACATCAAGTGTCTGTATGGTACAGAATTGAATTCAAGCTACTTTTAATAACTTATAAATCTATCCATGGACGTGCACCTAAATATCTGGCTGATCTCATTCACTTTAAATCATCCTCATGACATCTGTGTTCATCAAACAAGCATCTGTTCCACACACCAACATGGAAACTTCAATTTTTTGGTCGTCGCTTATTCGCATGTGCTGCACCAGCTTGATAAAATTCCTTGCCACTTATTATTAAACTTGCTCCCAATGTCAATGTTTTTAAATGAAGGCTCAAGACTTATCTTTATGCAGAAGCATTTTCTTTATAACATAAACATAACTGAACATAACTCCATTGTGGATAAAGGCGCTTTACAAATTATTTTGAACATTTGAACATTGATAGCACTTTAAGCCTTATCCAATAGATATTACTCCAGGACGTTTCCATTGGAATACAACCATAAAAAAAGATATAATACATACAAATATTAATAAATGAATATAAAAAAAAGGTGAATATGTAAAAGGTTGAAATTTCAATAAAAAAAAAAAAACAACAACAGATCATCAATCATTAAATGACATTTTAAAAAGGTTTAACTGTTTTTTAAAATCATTTATGTTTTTTTGCATGCTTTGCTTCTACAGATAATTTGTTCCACAATACAGAAACCAATTGGTGGTTTGCTTCAATTCTATTCACAATTTTTAAGTCAACATTGACAAGTTCTTTATCAAGTCTGGACGTCTTTGATTATTATCATTTATTATTTTTGTGGTGGTGGTGGTGGTGTTAGTTTAGGCTTTTTATGGGGTGATTCACCCTTCTTAGCCCGTCATCTTGTTATGTTGTGTTGTTACATAGATACCCAGCATTTGAAGTAATTATTATTATTATTATAAAGGTGCTGCAAATCTTCCCAAGAAAAATTGTGTTACAAATAATATTAATGTAGTAAATACATCTAAAATGCTTCCCTCTTTCACAATTTATTTATTCATCACACAATTACATAAAGGAGGGGGAAGGTTTTTAGAGTACATATTTACTGTATATAAAATGTTCACTGAAGACATAAAAAAAAAAAAAAACCCATATATTTAGTAAAAATGCAAATTTCAGTTTTTCCCGTGGATATAACCACCGAAACCACAGATTTCTTTCCAGGTTGGTAGATCTATACCTTTCCAGTATTTTTAATACCTGTGCTGAATACAATAATCTTTTCTTATTCATTTATTCTTGCAAAGTTCCATAAAGAATTTTATAGAACAAATGTTAGATTTTAAATAAAACCACAATTTTGTTTCTCTTTTGAAATGTAAATTTCACCGTGACACTTCAAGAGAGATAATGCAATTTTTACTATATCAAAGAGAATTTCCCTGCAGGGTAATCAAGCTTGATCAGATGAGAAACACAGATCTGTGTTATCACACTGTAGATAAGTAGTTTATGACATGTATTTATTATCTTTTGCTATTTTTATAATCAATGAAGATTTAAAATACAAGTACTTTGGGGTCATTTATGTGAAGTAGAAACTGCAGGAATACAATTAAATTTGTTCAATTTGTTGGCATTTTTGTCTCTTTTGTCTCCAGGCTTCTTGGTCTGTTGTGTTCATTATATTATGTCCATCACAGATTAACCCCCCAGAAGTGCTGGTACTCATTTTACGGCTGAGTGGACTGAAGCAAGTGGAGTAAAGAGTCTTGCTCAAGTACAATGCAGCCCTTGTGGCACGAATCGAATCCAGTACCTTTCGCATACAAGCATGACTCCTTAACCACTGCATCTCATTTCACCAAGGACAAATACATGTATCTACTTGAATATTCCAAAGAGTACCATGCTTATAAATAAAATCGGGCAAAGACATTCAAATTTGTAATAATCTACAGTGGACTTGAATATTACAAACATCTTACAAATTATTTCTCTGAAAAACATCCCTGATGGAATATATACAAAATTCTCAGATTTCAATTATATCTGGTTACTTGCATTACAGGGAGACATCCCCGAAAACATATGTGGATAAGAAAGAAACATGCAGACTTTTTTTAAAACAATTATATACTGTAAACTTGATCCAATGCAAATCTACCGATACATGACACCATACACAAAGTACAAGTATTGCATACTGCAGTAATAAATCATCATACTATGAAGGTATGAACTTGCAATTCAAGGTTCGTTTTACATACAGCATAGAAGAACAATGAGAAATAAACATACTTTAAGCAAACTCCAAAATAATTTTAAAGGATTATTTAAGTAGTCAAACTTACTCATTTTACATGCTGAACAAATGCTGAAGACATATTTGGAAATATTTTTCCACTAGATATTCAATGAAAATGGTAAAAACAAAAACACTTCGCTTTTTAATTCTTGATTTATTCTTATTGTCTAATTTCTTTCAAGAAGTTTTCTTTCATATAAGATGTACTTGCTACAGTACACCACTGAGTCAAGGAAACATTGTCTGTCATCTTAAGATTTTCAAGTGCATATCATCCCCTTCAAAGAAGCAAATGCACCAGGCTGATGGATTTCATGGTGTCATCTAATCTACTTCTCCAAAAATTTCTCAGCAGATATGCCACGAGCCAAGGAACTTTCAAGAACCAATTGCAATAGCAGGTTCCATTCACATCAATTTACAAAGCAAGCAGTAAGAGCTTACCTGGCATAGTATGTACTGGTTGCAGTAGAGGTTGGGTGTGACTCAGATGTCCTGATGTATCAATAGTGCATTGACCCTTGGCCCAGTCAGGTACCTCCACCGATGCATCTACCATTTCTTGATCATTGTTATTGCTGCAAACAGAATCCATATGTCGAACAGGGCGGGTAGGTGAGGGTGCAGTGTCTCGACTTAAAAATGGGGTGGAGGTTCGAGAAGATAATCTCCTTTGGCCTTCAAAAAGCATGCCAAGCGTTTTTGCTATGTGAGAAAAGATATTAAATGAATAAGAAAAGTCATTATAACTGATATTTTTCTGTATTAATTATTCTGTTATGTACTCCGACAAATAATACCTAATGATTATTGCAAAAAAAGGGTCTGGATTGCAGACTTGTACTCTGTACCCATACTCAGTACTTTTACTCATACTCATACAGTATATACAATTACAAGTCCATTGTTTTCTGTCCATTGTTTTCAGTCTGTTATTTGAACTACTAAATTAAATGTGTCCAGTCTTCCATTACAGAGCAGAATAACAAACAGGGATTTTATAATTCATCTGACAGCATGCTGACAGCATGCATGACCAAAATACTAAAAAACAAGTTGGTTCTATTTTAAGAAACAATCTGTAATTACAATTTACCATATTGTTTCTATTTTTTTTTTTAAACACATGCAAACAACTTTTTCTTCATGAACAGTCCAGAATTTATTTTTTAATGGCACTTATATGGGCCAATGCAGTTGTATAGGTCCGTATTCTGACACACAGATAGATGCCTTAATGGTTCTCCACCCAAGCTATAAAGTATCTTTCTAAAAAAACAATTTCGGAGGCTGCCAATTTAAAACTCTCAATTTTAATAACTTCTTCCTTAGGTAGAAACAAACCACACTCCAAATTTAAATCCAAATCCAATCATTAGGATAGATTGATGCTGTAAAATTCAAACAAGCTCTAAAATGTCAATTCTGAAACGATTTTAAAATGAACGTTGGCTATTTTTACAATTTTCAATGGATTTTAAATTAATTCAGGTAATTTTGCCTCTTACATCCATATAAACATTTACGGAATTAAACGAAGCAAGTTTTAGATGTCACAACAATTAGAGTGTCTAGTCTAGTCAGGTCATTAATACAGACACTGCTTAAAAACTTGTTCTGCAATTTTGAAACTACAAATTACATGCATCATTCCACAAGAATAACTTTGCTTCAAAGGACATTTCATACTCTGTGAAAGATGTTGCTCCCACTAATGAAAACTCTTTTGTGTTGGATGGTAATCAAGCACAGGTTCATTGAACAGTTTGTATGGAGCGTGAACAGATCAGTTTTGTGGTTTGAGAAATAAAGAAATAGATAACTTTTATTTCATCCAGCATCGCTCCGCTTCAGGGCCGGGCGGTCGGAGTGTTCCTGGTTTTAGGTAAAGCCATTTGTAATGGTTGCTGCCATATCTCCTCAACCAATTGCTAATTTTAAAACATACAGTGTACATTAATACCCATCTCAAATGAACACAAATTAAAAACATTTATTTTTTATTCCCGAGGCTGTAATGTATTATTATGATATACACGTAGATATACTTAGGTAAGATGCATATCGTGACCGATATGTCCATTCAAGCTGTGCACATCACCAATTGTTTACTTATGGTGCATGATAAGAAACTTGGCACTCACCAAACAACGCGACCATGCAACTGGAACAAACAACTGGACCAAACAGCTGGACCAAACAGCTGGACAACTCCACCATACAACTCCACCATACAACTCCACCATACAACTCCACCATACAACTCCACCATACAACTCCACCATACAACTCGACCATACAGCTCGACCATACAGCTCGACCATACAGCTCGACCATACAGCTCGACCATACAGCTCGACCATACAGCTCGACCATACAGCTCCACCATACAGCTCCACCATACAACTCCACCATACAACTCCACCATACAACTCCACCATACAACTCCACCAAACAACTCCACCATACAACTCCACCATACAACTCCACCATACAACTCCACCATACAACTCCACCATACAACTCCACCATACAACTCCACCATACAACTCCACCATACAACTCCACCATACAACTCCACCAAACAACTCGACCAAACAACTCGACCAAACAACTCGACCAAACAACTCCACCAAACAACTCCACCAAACAACTCCACCATACAACTCCACCATACAACTCCACCATACAACTCCACCATACAACTCCACCAAACAACTCCACCAAACAACTCCACCATACAACTCCCACGAGATATTGAACGTCTGAGTTGGATGACCATTTTCAATGCACAATGCTTTGCTTTGTGTCGCTATTACTTTTTGTTAATTTTCTGAGATGCCTACTATAAATTTAAACCAATACTTGATTTATTTTCAATTTACCACTTAGCTTTCAATGACAATGTGCTTTAAACCCTGACATAAATCTTAAGACTACCAAGAATTAAATCTCTGCATAAGTTCACTGCACTTAATATTTACAACACTACCAATTTACCAAATAGGCTATGAGACAACAATCAATAAGTCTTTGAATGGTTTTTAAGTATCTATTTATATTTTTAGTATCTATTTCCTGAACATCTAAGCCTCAAATACACTTGTCACCATCCCATAGACATTAAAAAACCATAAGTTATTAAGCTGAGTGGCTAGCCTTGTCTATCAAAATATAATCAAAGGCAATTTCATAACAAAAATGGTAACAACAAAAACACTCACAAATTATGATCCATTAACATGGTATCAAATTTCAATAGCTTCAACAATTTCTCTTTGACTAATTTGCATTTAAAACTAATTTGCTCTCAAAAACTGAAAGATGTTTGTTTGTAGATTTTAATATATATCCCTAAATGCTGGCACTAATTTCCTTTGCAGAATCAAATTCAAGGCTCTTTAAGATAGTAATTTATAATGCTACTTAAAAATTAATAACAGTCAATTATTAATAAGTCAGTATTTTTAATAACTGTCAGTGGTTAAAGGCAAAGAAATTTGATTATTTTCAATAAAATGACTTTAAAAGATTATAAATCTTAGATAGCCTGCATTTAAGCAGACCCTTAGCTTTGCCGTTTCACAGGGGCGGCCCACACTTCCCCTCTGTGGGCCTGCCCTGCCTCTCATAATAATTTTTTTTAAATACTTTTTTTTATATAGATTTGATTTTTTTTATACTTAATAATCTGAACTAACCTCATAAATGTAATACATGGATACAGAACCCATAATGATAGACTGTTCCTTATCAGTCAGAATAGCTTCATTCTCAAATGTATGATTATAGCTAAAATCCCAAAGCTTCTTCACTAGGGAATTGAGCCTTAAGGGTGCCCCTGGACTCCACGCCGAAAAGACGCAGCGTTTCGCGCGCACATTGATGTGCCCCTTAACAAGTCTAGCACCCTGCCCCTTTTTAGATCAAGCTAGGGGTTTGTTTAAGTCGCCACTAGCTGCCTTTGAGTCGCCAGCCATCTGCTTCGATCAATCTTTTTCCTTCACGCATGCCACTACTTTGGTAATGATTACCGTAATAGGAAGCAAATTTGGATCAGGTGACATGTAACCTACCATTGGGTGACTTCATACGTGCTAATAGATGACGTAATTCAAATTCTATCACGTACTGTACCTTACAGATGGCACAAATTTGATTCAGCCAACTCACTGTTAGACTCACTTTGTTTATGGTATAATTATGAATTAGAGGGCACCCTTCCACAATTGTCTGTCATTTTTAGTAATTTTTTTTTTTTTAACCCAAGAACATTGCTATGATGCCAAATAGTGCTAAATACCTTTTGTAGAGTCTGTAATGGGTGGCGAAGTTAGGGCAGATGACCTCCCACACGGTGAAATGCATTCTACAGAACATGTTAAAGGGATAGGGGTTATGAATTCAAGCGCTGGGGAAATGTTAAAGAGACAGGAGGTCATTAATTAAAGAAAAGAGTTAAAAGCGTAGGGGAATTTGGCTAAGGGTGTGGCTTGGCTTCAGACATGTGAGTGAAGATTTATAAAAGTAGGTAAAATGGATCATTATTCTCATCAAAATAGCTAAGTATTGTCAATTATGCAAATAAGTTAAATTAGCTTGGAAAATAGCTGCAATCAGCTAAATGGCTGAAGTCTCACACATGCTGAAATTGATCAATTTTCTCATCAAAATAGCAAAGTATTGTCATTTATGCAGAAAATAGGTAAAATTAGCTTGGAAAATAGTTGAAAACAGCTAAATACAGTACACTATAGCTAAAGTCTCACATGCCTGTAGGTTAAAGGGGTAAAGTTCATAGGTTAAAGGGGTAGGTTCATAGTTTAAAGGGGTAGGGTTCCACATGTTAAATGGGTAGGGTTTCCACAGGTTAAAGCATGTCATAGGTTAAGGGGGTATTGTTTCATAGGTTAAAGGGGTAAGTGTCATTATTCCGAAAATGACTCAACATCATTGAGTATTTTTTGAAGTATTTTTTGATAAATATTTCAACTTTTTTTAATTGACAATGCATGTCAATAACTTTTGTTTTTATTTTGAAAGGACATTGATGATCTTCCAATTTAAACATGCACATTTCATCACTTACCCCCTGCTCACATTGGAATAACATGTAGTGGCGACTTGGCAAGGTGACCTTAAAGTCACCAGGTAGAATTTCAAAGTTTAAATGCATATTACTGTACCTTCAAAGTTTCCAATAAATATAGCTGTTGACTGCATTTTTACCTGTGTAAAGAGTGTTTTGTTTATTTTTGAACAAAAATGTGGAAGTGGAGTTATTTCAGGCCAATATTTTTGCTAAACCTATCACGGAAGTGGCGACTTAAAAGGCAGGCTATGTTACAGCATGATGTCACTTCTTGTCCAATGGATTTTTGGCATCTTAAAGCATAACTTTGCAAGCTTTAAAGGTAGTTCTTGGAAAGTTAAAGATTTTACACTAACTTGAAAGAGCTATAAATTCTGATCAGAACAGTCTTTCAATTATGACAGTAAACATACATGTATTAAAAAGCATATCTGCCCAGATGTGATTTTTGGCTGACCTGGACAGCCCACAGAAAAGTAAATTCAGTCCCATAGTTTTGCTATGTCAGAGGGTGCTCCACCTTGCCTCCACTCCACTCCAGGTTGGAAAAACCACTGGGCTACTCCCCTATGGCATGGCAAGTAGAAATTTGATAAAATACTGTGGTAGCTGCCATACTTGATTACGCCTCACCAATTTGTATGATTGGCAAGTGACTTTTTAAAGTATTTTTTCAACCCTGCCACACCCTGCCCAATTTTACAAAGCATTCCACATACTTTTGAGAACTATTTTACCTTCTTAAACCTTTTATGCTGATTATAATTCCCGAATTACACAAAGATGCAGAGACACTAATTGTTGTATTGATCACTCCCTTATTTATATTCCTAGTGACCTCAAAGTGCCCTTGATGCCTTATTAATGCCCACTTTAGTCAGCGACAACCTGCCTGTTTCTGTATAAAGCTAGGGGTTTCAAATTGTCCATCCCTGATTATTCCTCGAATAAAAGTAAGGTATTAACTCACTTACCATACACCTTTGGCATGTATATGTGACTATTAACTCCCATAAAAACCTCCTTGTTGCTAATGTGTGTCTTGAGCTGGAAGTGGAAATCATCAAATGGATTTTTCCTTTTTGCCATTGTGATGTAAGAAATGTTTCCAAATCAGCTAATGAATTGTTGAGGTAAAATTGCCAAAGTTGGATGGCAGAGCAAAGACCCTTCTTCGAAGTTAAAGAACATCAAGCTGAGAGAAAGAGGGAAAGCATTGAATTGTGATAAAAGTTATCTGTCTAAAATATAATAAAATACATTACAATAAGATATTATAAGCTTAGATACATTATGATATAATAAGATGATGCTATAAAATATAAGATATATAATGTCTGCTGAATCTGTTGGACAAAACAATTAGGAATCATAATTTTTTGTTGTTGTATATTTACTTCTGCCAACGAAGTTGGACGGAGGTTATATTTTCGCATTCATTTCTGTCATTATGATATCTCAAGAACTGATGACTGGATTTGGATCAAATGTGGTGTGTGGTTGTGTTACTGCTTAAGAAAAAAGTGATTACAATTTGAGACATATTGGAACAGGGGTAGGGTGCGAATGGAGGGGTAGGGACATTTTAAGGTGAGTGTGTCTGTCATTAGTATATCTCAAGAACGGATGATTAGATTTAAATTAAATTTGATGTGTGGTTTGATTATTGCTTAAGTAACAAGTGATTTAAATTTGGGATGCATTGGCACAAGGGAAGGACAGAAATTGAGGGGTGGGGATATTTAGGGTAAGGTTTGTCAAGACAGACAATGTTGAAACTTCCCAATAGAATGTGATGAACAATGAATTGATGTCATGAAAAGAATCCAACAATCAATTTTCTGGACTCATTGAAAATTAAATTAAGTGGCCATAATAAGAACAATTGGTTTCTGCCATGAATGGGAAAATGATGGAATGTGAATCTTAACTGAAAGGAACTCAAACAATGAATGCTTAGCCTGAATGAAACTGAAAACAATGATATGGCCTTGGAAGAAATCAGTCAGAAGATAATCTTCAAGTGGTCAGAATGCAAATGAACATTACAGATCAAAACTTGGGGATGAATCTTGGTGGGTCTAGGATTTCAAAGGTAGATTATTGTGAATATGGGGATTAAATGAACTCTACAATCATTCTAGGCATGTTGGAATTGTAACAGGCAGAGGTATGCACTCTGCAGAATGCTGATATTCTAGTCAAATACAGTATGTTTTGGTTGCTTATCCCCCAGCCCATATTCAATGAGCACAATCACTGATTGTCAAAGCAGAGAGTTGACCCTGATCCAAATGACCTCACTTAAATGAAAATGACCCCAGATAAAATATATGTCATCAACAAGAAATTTTCCAGTGAGTTTTGTTCAAGATTGTGATTATGGGAAAGTCCTGAAATCATCAAATGCAAATACAGAGCTTATTTTCAGTTAATTAAATGAGACATAGACCCCTAAAGTCTGGGTTTCCCTTTTTGCTATAGAAGTAATAATTATAAGTAATTTGCCACATTTCTTCCAAAGCCAATCAAACATATTTTTCCATTGATTAAAACATTAATTCTGTCAAACATAACTTACATGGAGCAGGCATTTTGTTTATTACTGCCCTCTAAAAATGACATCATCACAGTTCTTGATAAAAATATATATTCTTTTATTTCATTCAATTAATTCCCAAACTCAATTTTTTGCAGTCTTCAAACACAACAAAGAGTCTGAATATAATATACTGTACATGTACTGTAGCTTTGCGTATGATAGTATATGTGATGTCATAAATATTTCATGCTTATCTTATTTACACATTTGTATTTATTTTCTTTATATGCATATTTTGTATGCATTAGAATAAGTTATTTAGATAATCATATAAGTGTAATAAACTTAAACTTAAAGGCAAATCCAAGAAATTTTCTGTGTATTTCTTAGAAAATTAATTGCCTCTTTCTAAATTATTGAATGTATTTTTGTTCATACAGTATTTTGAGATGGGGTACATGTTTATGCACTTTATAAGAACATACATTGCCCTCCCCCCACCCCCTCATCCCCCCAGAACCTTACACTTTAAGTAGAAGAAAAACATTAATTTTGTTTTATAGAGAAATTCAAAAATTGTCTTAGATCTGCCTTTATGACATCACATGAGAGTCACACTGATCAGACCCCTAGCTTGACTTAAAAAGGGGCAGGGTGCTAGACTTATTGAGGGCACATTAATGCAAAGTACTGCATCTTTTCGGCATGGAGTCCTAGGGGCTCCTTAAGGATCAATCTCATGGTGAAGAAGCTCTGGGATTTTAGCTATAATCATACCTCAAATGAAACTATTCTGATTGATAAGGACCATTCATCAGCCAAACAGGACAATTGCTTACTATGCTATCATTCTGTATCCATGTAAGGTATTTCATTTATGAGGTTAATTGGGATTATTAAGTTTAAAATATATAAACATTTTTTTTTTTTTTTAAATATATATATTTTTCTCATGAGGGGCAGGGCAGACCCCAGGGGGGTAGGCGGGCCCACGGAGGGGCAGGGCGGGCCACCCCTGTAAAACAGCAAAGCAAGGGGTCTGCATGAATATTTCAAATGCATTAACTCCTTACTGAATGCGATGTCTTCACGCTTTTTTAACTAATTTGTTTCTTTAATAGTCCTCTATCATGAAAATAAAAATTCACAGGAATATTCCCTTAACATTACAATGAATACAAACAACACCATTCACCATTAATTTATTAGAAAGAATAATATCCAGTACAGTCCAAATGTTATGAATTTATCCTGAACTTTGAGTCCACAATCCTTTATTGCTTCAATCACAAAAAGCAAAACCTCACTGGGGCATAACACTATTCCAAATCCAATACTTATTATATTGTTAGTTCCCACATTGCGCAGTAGGGCCTATGCCAGTATATTCCAAGAAATGTATGTTTGTGCAACGATAGCGTTATGTAGTTAGGTCTTTTGTTTTGTCATTTCACTTAACTTAAAAGTTACTGTAAAAAAATACTGGACATCACCACAGCTACACATTAGTCCATCATGTGGGATTTACCATTAACATAACAAAAAAATGAATAGGGCCTAGGCCCATTAGGTCAGGAGAATGAAAGATTGGAGAAAGAAAAAAAACTTTGAGCATCTGAAATATCACTGCTGTTTGATGTTTATTTTAACAAAGAACTTAACGAAAAATGGTATCAATGTGAGAATAAATCTTTTAGAATACTTATACATGAGTGGTTTGTGACATAGCGAATGATGCGCGTGTATATCAAGTGATTTAATGTAGAGAAATCTTTTAGCGGTCGCGGAATTTTACAATGAGCCTAGTGTTAAAAATGAACATACAATAACATATAGTTTTGAAGGTAGCATGCATCGGAACGTTTCAATGTGTAAAGACCGAAGCGGTTGGCGGCAAATGCATGTGGGTACTATTTAAACTAGAAATGTGAAGTTAGTACAGTAAGTCTCACCTACCATATATTTTTTTCTTCTTCTCATTTTACAATTAGTAAGAATTCATGTTTTTACAAGTAACAAAGATTACAAAAAGAAAAGTGCCCCACACCCACTTTAATTTAAGAGATATCGTAGATACAAACATTTTCATTGTTATGCAAATAAGCTAATTAGTATACACACACATCCCCCAATCATGTTTAACTGAACAGTACTAATGCCCTTTACATCTGTACCAAGTTACTATCTTAAATATTTGGTATGAAAGTTTATTCTTATGCAAATAACCTAATTAATATGCACATTACACCTCACCATTGAGTATAGACCATGCTCTTCACATATACTGTATGATCATTTGTGTGAACAAAATCCCCACACCTACTTTAATTTTTATAGATACAAATATTTTCAATTTTATGCAAATAGGCTTATTGATGCACATACAACCTCCCAATCATGCTCAACTGAGCAGTACCAATGCCATCTACCGTTGTACCAAGTTATTATCTCAGATTGAATATTTTGTATAAGTCTATTTTATGCAAATAACCTAATTAATATGCACATAACCTCACCATTAAGTGTAGACAATGCTATTCACATATATGATCATTTGTGTAAACAAAATCCCCACACCCACTTTTATTTCAAAGATATCATAGATACAAATGTTTTCATTGTTATGCTAATAAGCTAATTAGTATGCACACACAACCCCCCCCCGCCAGTCTAATCATGCTCAATTAAAAATACCAATGTCCTCTATCCCTATTCATGCTTACTTGAAAACTTTTTATTCAAGTTTCGTAGAAACAAATTAGCAGTATTTTTGTTTTAAGTTTTCTTTATCTGCCAGTCTGAAAAGAAACATTTGTAGAAAAATTAATTTTCTTAGACATGCTGGAAATATTGCTGAACTCAGATGATGCATTGCAGCTTGATACTGTAGTTATTTAATTTCCACATTTTTAACATGGCAGGTGTCTGCATTTGAAACTGCAAGATAATACAGCATACATTTATTTACATTTAGCAAGTGTTGGAAAGGTTACTTTTGCTCCTCATTACCAACTGGTAGCCTATTGATCTAATGAGTAAGACTTTGATCAATTTTGTGTATGCTTCACAATTCCAGTAAAGGAATTTTTTTTTTTTTTTAATAAAGATGCAGATTAAATCAATATAACTGGAAAAGTTCATTTCAGTTTATTTAATGCATTTATGTATTACACTAGGAAATTATTTAATGACTAATAATAGGATAATTCAGTATAATTTTCATTCATTTCAACTTCTTTGCTATGTGACTTAGATCCTTCTAGAGCATGGGATGTTTTCCAAACTAAAGTTTTGGAGGGTGTAATAGGTTTGTCCTCTTAAAGAAAGTATGTAGGCATAATCGGCCAGTGTGGATTTCTCGGGAGGTTTTGCAGGCTGTTCGGAAAAAGAAGAAGTTGTTATAAAAACAGTGGGCGTCCTGCAGAGCTTGCTAGGTATAAGGATCATGAAAACTTTACTAAGGGTTTGATAGAGATACTAAAGTGCTTTTTGAAAAACATTTGTCCAAAGAGATTATAATTAAACCTAAGTCATTTCATTCTTTGTTTGCTCAAAGCAAAAAAACAAGGAGTTTGTTGGTCCCCTTCAGGGTAATGATGGTGTTACTATCAATAGTGGTAAGGACATGGCTGAGGTTTTGAATGACTACTTTGTACCTGTTTTACTAAGGAGTCCCCTGCTCTCCAGAATCTATTAAGGATGTTGATTTTTCAGTTGATGTTGTGTCTAAGAAGTTGAAGGGTTTGATTTCAAATAAAGCACCCGGTCCAGATGGTATACATCCTGCTGTTTTATGTGAGTGTTCTGCTGTTCTTTCTGTTCCCCTGAGTATTATCTTTTAAAGTACTTTGATGTTGGTGTTGTTCCTAGTAATTGGAGAATTGCAAATGTCACTACTATTTAAAAAAAGGGGGACCACAGTTTGTCCTGTAACTATAGGCCAGTGAGTCTTACTAGTGTTGTGTGCAAGGTCATGTAGTCCATTGTCAAGGATGTTGTACTAGATCATTTACTGGTCAATGGTTTGCTGAATTTGTCCCAGCATTGCTTCTTCTAAGAGGTCTTGTGTTTCTAATTTATAGGAATTTCTTGATGTTACTAAACTAGTTTATTCTGGTCATTATGTGGATGTTATCTATTTAGACTTCCAAAAAGCATTTGATAAGGTTCCATTAGGCAGGCTCATGTTGAAAACAAGAGCGCTTGGTGTGGAGGGAAAGTGTGCCAGTTGGATAAATTCTTGGTTAATTGACAGGTCACAAAGAGTTGTTGTTAATGGTGAAGTATCTCCATGAAAGAATGTTACAAGTGGTGTTCCTCAGGGTTCTGTATTGGTACGCTTCTATTCTTAATCTTTATTAACGATAATGATGTTTCCCTTGGCTCCAGGATTTGTAAATTTGCTGATGACACTAAGCTGTACAGGATTGTTGATGATGCTAGGGATTCTTCACTTTTGCAAACTGATCTGGATAAGTCAAGTTTCTTGGTCCCAAACATGGCAGATGTCATTCAATGTCGATAAATGCAAAGTTATACATTTTAGTCAGATCAATTTGGCTTTTGATTACTGCATGAATGGTTCAAATCTTGGTTGTGTTGAATAAGAAAGGATCTACTAGGTGTTGTCATTACTAGCAATCTGAAGCCTTCTAAACAGTGTGCTTTAGCAGCTGCAAGGGCAAATAGGATATTTGGTTTGATTAGAAGAAATTTTGTTTTCTTGGTAGAGAGCTTGTCCTTAATTTGTATAAGCAATTAGTCAGGCCTCACCTTGAGTATGCTATTCAGGCTTGGAGTCCCTTTTATGAAGAAAGATAAGTTCATTTTGGAGCAGGTTCAGCAAAGAGCCACTAGACTTATTCCCGAAGTGAGGAATCTCTCTTATGAATCTAGGATGCAAATTCTTGGTTTGACCACGCTAGAGTTGAGGAGAGTATGTGGCGATGGGATTCAGGTTTTGAAATTCCTATCTGGTAGTGATGCTTTTGACTTCCTGTAATTTCTTGCATGTTTCAGCTAATCCTCATGTGATACGTGGTAACAGTTTGAAGTTGACCAGAGTTCTCACAGATAGATATTCAACGTTTTAGCTTTTTGCAAGGGTTGTTACTGAGTGGAATGGTTTGCCTGAGTGGGTAGTTACCTAGCTCCAATTCTGTTCACAATTTCAAAGTCAACATTGATAAGTTGTTACTAACATGTTTGATTTTTTTTTTTTGTGGTGGTGGTGTTAGTTTGGGCTTTTCATGGGGTGCCCGTCATCTTGTTATCTTAACTGGTGCTTGAAGTTTGCTTAATATTGTAAAGTTGTTGAACTGAAAAAAATAATAATAATAATGAATCAGACAAGAATTGGGAGATAATGATAATACTCTCAACAAAGTTGCAAGTATATGAGAATTTATCTTCCTGAAAATACAAATGTTATTTGAAATTTTCACATCAAAGAATTTTCCTACTTACAATTACATGTAAAGCAGTGAAGATTACGTCTTAGATACTAATACTTACAAGAAAGTCATTAAAAGTCTTCAAAAGTAAGTTTGATGATTTTTTACAGTTTACACCATTTGAATAGTTTTGATAAAATGTACACTATTTCCTTTTTCTTTTTCTTGTGTCTATTCATTTAATGTATATAAACTTGTTCCCAGATTGTAATAAAAGAACAAATTGGATGAAGTCATTCCTCAAATTTCTCTTTTTAGGTACTCAGTTTAGGTTTTTTTTTTTTTAAAAAGGAACAGAACATAAGTGTGCAAAGGGAGCATTTTATCTGCAACCATGACAAACATACATGTATATATTTACACTTCAATATCATTAGAAATGCAGAACAATTATGCAAGCATGATCATGAGATATGCTCCATTCAATGGAACTGACCAATCTTAAACTGCCCAAGCCCTACACATCATTTAAAAGGTCATAAAAAAAAAAAACTCTTTAACTTTAATTGCAATTAAAAAAAATAATTGTAATTCTAATTTTCTGGGCAGTTGTAATTGTAATTGAAAATTTCCAGGAAGCTGTAATGTAAATAAAATATTTCAGAGAAAATAATTGTAATTGTAATTGATTTTTGTAATTGACCCCAACTCTGCCCCAGAGTCACTCTGGTGACTGACAATTTGGTACAATACGCACATGTGAGTCATTGTTTGATGTCAATGACTCACCTTTGACTAACATTGCTGGTGTAGTAGTGGGGTAGTCATAAAACTGACAATGCAGAAGTCTTGTCTGAGGTGCCTTTGCTCTAAACTCATCAAATCAAATTTATTTAGGGCCTAGTCTGTGTTAGACCTAACGTTAGGCCAATAATGTACATGTAGAGTAGGCCTATGTCAGATGTTTTAATTCAGGTACTACAAGTTTGGTAGTTATCCTTTGAACTCCCCAAGTTGAATGACCAGTTTTTGATCGGGTCTCCACGCTTGAATACAAAAATCAAGATCTGGCCTTACCAATGATTTAAAATTGTATAGGCCTAGGTTTACAGTGATCTTTTGATCAAAATTGCAGAAAATTTGTTTAATTATCCCAACAATTTTGTTTGCTTTCTTTACCGCTTCTGCACATTGCTTCAGTGATGTTACTGTGTTACAGTGATTTAACCTCAAAGACAAAATTGTGCACCTGAAATACAATAGGGCCTAACTGTTACTGTTTAATTTAAACCTGCAGTTTCAATTTGTGTGCCAATTGCATAAAATTGTAGGGGCCTAGGGGCCTACTCCAACTTTCTAAATGTGTGCAGAAGATCTTCCTCTCAAAAGCAAACTGGCGATTGAATCTGAATTGGTTACCAGTGGCCTTGGACCAGTGCCACTGGCTAACTGAAAGTTTTTCTGTGATTCTTAATTGTATTGTTAACAATAGGCCTAGGGGCCTAGGCCTACTTGTTAATTTTTAGGCATGTGCATGTTGATTGTTATGGCCTTGGAATTTTAGCCCATTCCGATATCAGCCAGTTGAACAAGTCTCAAGAATGTCACAAAATTGACAAAAGTGACAAATCATTCATATTCCACAAATTATTTTATTTTTACAAATCACAACAACTTACTGTCAAAATATTCCAACTCTTCAAAAATGCGGTTCTTGATCAGCAATTGTTTTAATTGTGTATGCTAAATGCAGTTGAAGTCCATGGTCTAGCTGTCTGTCTGACTACTGTACTGACATTACACCTGATAATGTAATATTAATAAGTTACATATGTTTTACATGCACACTGACTGTTTAGTCACTGTAGTGTTTAGCTTTAATTTTCCCGTATTTTCGCGTCATACAATCTTATACATGCGCTGACATGCAGTTGCCTAGACTTGGCGGGAAAATTGTTTGTTTGTGATTCATCTCCAGTAATGCATTTGTAGACTGTCACCCAAGGTCCAAATCGGAAATATATTTAAAAAAAAAAAAAACAAGAAAAGAAGAAACTTGTTATTTTTGTAAAAGTGACACTTAAGTTTTATTTTTTATTTATAAATTTTTTTGAATTTTTTAAAATGGCAAATAAAATTAAAAAATATTTGACTTAAATTATACAAACGATTGAAATTAGTGAAGCTGCACGTCACCTTTCGCGAGTACAGTGTACGAGGACTTTCAACAAACAGACAAGATTACATTTAAAAATGGCCGCAATCATGAGCATATATTTTCTGAAGATATTTCTGTTAGTGATGTAATTGACTGGTTCCAAAATTCATCAAGGGAGGTATGAATTGCTTAGATATGCATTAAATTTGATGTAAATTTTGAGCTTTCTTAAATTATTATTAGATACGTACAAGTTTAAAGTCCAAAAACGTTCCATGTAAGTCTATAAAACGAACCTGTTCCACGAATAATTAGGCCTAGGTTTCTTGATTTGACGATGACAATGACAACAGTTTATTTCCAGCTTTGTACATCAACATCAAAAACATTAACAAAATAATGTATGCATACATAACAAAAAATCAAATATAACTGGAAAAGGAGGAAGAAAAAAGTATATTAATCAATTTCTCCAAATCAATTCACATATAAAACCTTAAATCAATATTGGAAATTTTCTGAAATGAAAAGTAAAGAAAAGGGAGAGAGAGAGAACAAAAAGAGCAAAAATGAAACATCTACATTGATACATAACTTTTAGGGTATGTTTGGCAATTTGCTAAGTGAGATTTGATTAATTTTTCCTTATACCTTTTTCTGAAAATATTAATGTTATCAGTTGTTGCAGTTGGTAATGTTTTCATTACATGTAGGGTCTAGGCCTATTCCACAGTTTAACCCCAATGATAGAAATGCAGTGCTGATTTCTGGTTGTTAGGACATATTTCTGTTTAAATTTATTCTTATATTTTGTATTATAATATAAGTGTAGTTAGTAGAGTTTATCAAAAAATATGATCGAAGATTACATGCCAATGACACATGAAAAGCCTTATACAAGTTATAGCCTACATACAAATAGCAGTCTTAAGTTCAATAATCTGAAATAATGTCAATAATCTCATACTATAGAATAATTCAGAAGTGTGATCAAGAAAATTTGCCTTAAAAACAATTCTAATGGCCCTTTTTTTGCTTTAAGATTTACCTTGATGGCCACATCCATGAACCTCAATGCTGCTCTACAGGAAAGGGGCCTATTGACGTATAATATCCCACATTCATTTAGCCGTTTCTTGAACGCAAGTAGAAACGGCGCCGACACACATTTTCTGTGAGCCGATTTCATGTTCTCCAAACTCAAGAAAAAAGAAAACTTACTGCGTTGTGCACTAGTATACTCCCCGTAGTACTGTCTGACTGTTGCCAGCTGTGTTAGTATGGCTGCCGTTGGTAATGGCTGGCTGTCCAAGGGTACTACAAAATCCTATACCCTCCTGTACTATTTTAAGCAAGGTGTTAAAAGTATAGGAAATCTCAGTTTTAAGATCTTTATGAAAATGAAACCATTTTACCTTTTTTTTTTGCCCACAATGATTAGAATCAATGTTTGAAGCCATCCATGTATTCAAAAAATGTTTTCAAGGTGATTTTAGTTACTTTTATTGCAGTATTTTGGACTACTTTTCTTCTGTAAGAATTGTGTGACGAGCTCTCCAAAGTACGGTCAAAGTACAAAACACTGCCATCTGGACTATAACATTTTAGCGGGGTAATATGTTTTAGATTATTTGAGGGAAAAAATAAGATAATACTTATAAAGTACAATTTTATAATCTAAACATTTCTTGGTTTTTTTATTGATTTGTTTTCGCACACACTTTTTTTACTCAAACTATTTAATAAAATGATGTGAACAAAAAAAATGTCAGACATTCTAAAACTTATTTGTGGACATTGAATAATTAATCACAAATGTGCGGTGACTAAGAAAATGGCAACCAAAATATGAATCTTGGAGTACTTTATCCCGTCGTGGTGCTAAATAGGTAAAGATTTTGGACAAGTTTTCTTTAAAAAGTGTATTATAAGTGGACTAATTGATATAAAAATTTCCAAAAAGTAAGTTGTTTTCAATCATCAATTTTCTACAACATGTGAATTTTTAAAAACATAGGAATTGCACCTAATCTATAACAACCCTCATACGTCATTCCCAATGTCAACTCGTACTGAGGGGTGTGTATAATAGTTAGTTGCGCACATCAAGATCCAGCCTAACAATGGACAGATTCTTTTGGAATCACCTCTTGTTTGTGACTCGCTTATAAATAAAACAGATTAAGAATCAGGATTAATATTCAATTTGTTTTGAAACATATTATAAACAGTAATTAAGTCTTGTTTAAGTGCCTTTGCTCTAAACTTATTAACTTGACATGATGATGCAGTTCAATTCCAGAAAATAAGTGAACTTTGTTGTAGGAGATGGTCATACAATTTGGATATGGGATTAAGAGGGATTATTGCATGAATCTGGTACTTACTGTAATTAATCAGTTCAGCAGTCAAGTAAGTTTATATGGAAGAGGACTTAAAAAGAAACAAAATGGTGAAGAAAGCATTCAAAATTCTTATTCCGTTTAAGGAGATATTTAAGTTTAAAGTTGGTAGAATTGAAAAATGACTTAAATCAGACTAGGTGTGATGTCAAAGCCTCGGATTCCTATATGTCTTGATGTATTCTATCATATTTTGTCCTCTGCCTTTGTGGCTAAAAAACCATTGGTCAGGAAAGTCATCAAACAGAATCTTTGTACGGTAGCTTATGCCTAATTGTAATGTAGGCCTATGTTAAGAGCGCTATTAAATACTTGATCACCTGAAGAAAGTTTGAGGGAAAATATATTTTCTTTAAAATACATTAAAATTAACGATTGTTAAGAATGTGAGGATGAAGGCACCAAACTGCCATAGTACTCACAGATACTCACAGATGCTTCCCTCGCTCCCCGCAACTCAATTGTTGAGTTCTTCCAGAAAAACCCTCCAGATAAAATTATCTCCTTCCTTCATCATGCTTCCCTCTACAATCATATTTAATTCTCCTCTTCCACCCCTCTCTGCTTTGTTTTTGTTTCAACCATGTACCTCCCCTCGCGATCACAGCTTTCTGACCTTTTGTTCTTGAATTTCTTTCATTCTCCCCCTGTTTCCTTTCCTTCCTACCTCTAGAATGATCTGACCTCTCAGGCACAATTTGACCCTCGTTGTCGTGGTGCTGTTAAGCTCTCATCAAACAAACACAGATCCTTTTCTAACTTTGGGATTTTCCTAGGCAGCTTGTAGTTACATGTATGTTGAATTGATCTTGTCTAGTTGGGTTAATCTGGATGCATTTTTTGTAGTCATAGTTTAAGGGCTGGTTTTTCCAATGTCTGTCTAGTCTTGCCTCAAATGTGGGTATTGATTGAAATATTACTACTGAATTTGGTAAACTATTCCATATGTCAACTGAGCGATGCACAAAAGAGAATTTCCTGATATTAAACTGTGGGCAGATTTTAAAGATCTTATACTCATGTCCCCTAGTCGATGAGTCCCCTTTGAGTTGTATGAAGTTTGACACTTCTGGGTCATATATTCCGGTTAAAATCTGAAATAGTTCAATATGTCACCATGAACACGCCTGTAAATTAAGGTAGGAAGATGAATTTTCTGTAGCCTTTGCGAATAATTTAAGTTTGACATTCTTGGTAGCTGCTTGGTAGCTCTATGTTAAACATTCTCAAGCTGATCGATATGCTTTGCTAAATATCAAGATCACATATATCGTTACGTGCATTGAGAGCAACGTGAATTCTGTGTCTTCTCTAAACCTTTTCATTTACATTTTACTTCCGCTTTTCACCTTAAATTTTGTTTCATTCTTCCTTTTCGAGATTTTCTTTGTGTGGATGGGCATCTGCTTTCGGTAAGATCATTTCCTCCTTTTTTCCCCTCCCATTTTGTCCAGACCTTCACGCCCTTATTGTTACTACACTGTGATCCCCCTATAGTAGTTCCCCATTTTTTTTTCTCGTTGCCTTGGGTCTCTTGGTCCTTGGTTTTTTTTCATTATGACAAAACCCTTGTGCATTGACCTCAACCCTCCCTCCCCTCCCCGTGGCCCACCTGCTACCTCCATTGACCATTCTTCAACCCCAATCCCCAAAATCTTAATCATACATGCCATCAACAAGCAAGAAAGCTTCAAAAAAGTTTCCCCCTTCCTCATACATAAAGCGCTTTACGACCTTGTCGGTACCCTCCCCAAGGTCTGTACCCTCAGACCAAAAACCTATTAAACACTGGTATTGACATTACAGTCACCCCCCACTGTTCCCTGAACTCCAGCAAAGGCGTCATACGAAGCAGAGATCATGCTTACTTGACCGATGATCACCTCGTAGAGGAACTGGCTAGCCAACATGCATTGAAGCCCGTCGTCTCGTTCTCAAGAGAGACGGAGCCGAAACACCCACCAATACTATCTTCCTTACTTTCGCCACACCAACTCTCCCCTCCCACATCATTGCCGGCTACCTAAGAATCCCAGTCACCCCTTACATTCCCAACCCTCTACATTGTCATAATTTCCAGAGGTATGGCCATGGGAAAAACTTCTGTTGCAGCCAAGCGCGCTGTGGTAACTGTGGAGCCCCAGACCATGACAAACCTCCTGCACCAACACTCCACTCTGCACAAATTGCGACGGTAATCACCCAGCCAACCATCCCTCCTTCTTTAAAGACTGCCCCACCTAGCTTCAGGAAAAACGAATAACTGAACTTAAAACCCTTAATCCCAACATAACTTACCCAGAGGCCAGGAAGCAATTCCTCGCTTCCCTCCACACCAAGCCTTCCTACTCGAGCGCAGTCTCCTCTAACACAACTAAAACTGACTCACATGCCTAAATTGACCTCACCTGGCCCTTCTTACCTAGTCCTAAGCCCATCACCATTGCCAACAACCCAACCACACCCAATACCCATACCACCTCCACCACCACTTCTCTCCTCAACCTCCCTTCCTTCTCTAAAGCCCACCGCCCCCTACACCAACACCTCTAATACCATCATACATCAAACTAAAACCAATCAGGCTAACAATCAACAAACCAACCAACAAACAACCAAACAACAAACAACCAATCAACAAACAACCAATCAACAAACAACCAATCAACAAACAGCCCGCCACCCAAACCCACATGCATGACACTGAAGAGAATATGGATTGTTCGATTACTGAACACACCGATCATACTTCTCGTCCACCTTTCAAAAACATCGCTCCCAAAGAAACAGATCCAAAGAAAAAACAAGCCAACTCAGATCCAACAGATCTTCCTCCAGATAACCCCCTGCCTCCTTATGGTGTGCACCACAAACAATTACAATAACACCCACAACATTATACAATGGAACATCAGAAGCCTCAAGGCCAATTCGGAAGAAGTTGACCTACTGGCCACCACCTTCAACCCAGTCATCTTCTGCCTACAAGAAACCTTCTTAAAACTCACTGACCATTACTCTCATAATAACTTCACTTGCTACCATAAATTTCAAGTGGATGCTGACAAGGCCTGTGGGGGCGTCTCCATTCTCTTTAGACACAATATTGCACACAGCCCAATTCATGTGAACACAGACCTTCAGACCATCTGTATATCTATCTCCTTCACAAAACCATCACTCTTTGCAATATCTATTCCCCCCAACGGCAAAATTTAGCAAACCATCCTTAACAACCTCATCTCTCAGCTTCCCACCCCCTTCATCCTTCTTGGTGACTTCAACTCCCACAACCCCCTGTGGGGCTCCAATAACATCACCCTGAGAAGCAATCTCGTCGAAAACACTCTTCGACAGCACAGCCTGTCCTTGCCCAACACTAACTCTCCGACATACCTTCATCCTGCCACAGGTTCCCTCACCTGTATTGACCTGTCTATCTGTTCCCCTAACCTCCTTGATTTTAACTGGAAGGTCACTGCTGATCTTTGTAATAGTGACCTTTACCTTCTTCTTATTCACTCCAACCTTCAAACCCCCACCGACCATACCCCCAATTGGAACCTCGAGAAGGCCAACTGGCCCCTTTTTGAAACCCTCTGCGACTCACACCTCTCCCCCCGTCTCCTTGAGGATGATGATCCCATGTCAGTTTTCAGTAACATCCTTATCAACATCGCCACCTGCTCCATTCCCAAAACCTCCAAACCCCCTAATCACCCCCTCCTCAACCCCTGGTTCACTGATGACTGCAAAACCGCCATCAAGAACAGGAAAATGGCCCTCAGGAACTTCAAAACTAACCCAACCACCCTCAAGCTCTTTCGCATCAGCCGAGCCAAAGCCAGGCGCACTATCAAGGACAGTAAAACCAACACTTGGAACAACTTCAACTCTCTCTCACCACCAAGACCCCACTAATAAAATTTGGAGAATGGTTAACAGCTTCCACGGCAGGATGAGCAAGTCTCCCATCTCCCATCTCTCCTGGAATAGTAACCTTCTCATCACTAAAAAAGACATCGTTAACCACCTTGCTGCCTATTTCAGCAACATCTCGTCCTAGGCCAACTACCCCAATGCTTTCAAAGCCAAAAAAGCTCACGATGAAACCCAGAGTATCACCTTTCCCTCCGACAACACTGAGAGCTATAACACCCCTCTCACCCTTTCTGAATTAAATCAAGCCATCCATGATACTGGCTGCACCTCCAAGGGCCCAGATAACATTCCCTACCAATTCCTAAAACACCTCTCCAAGAAGGCCACCACTACCCTACTCACCATCTTAACCACATCTGGTCCTCACACTCCTTTCCCCCTATCTGGAGAACAGCTATCGTCACCCCTGTCGCCAAACCGGGAAAGGACAGTATCGACCCTTCCAGCTACCGCCCCATCGCCCTCACCTGCTGTCTCTGTAAAACTATGGAAAGGATTATTAACCAGAGACTAGACTGGTTCCTTGAGACCAATAGAATCCTCTCCCCTCACCAAAGCGGCTTCCGGAAACGTCGCAATATCCCGGACCAGTTAATTACACTCGACACAACTATCCGGGAATCCTTCGCAAAAAAGGAACACCTCATTGCCATCTTTTTCGACCACGAGAAAGCTTTTGACACTACTTGGAAATACGTCATTATCCTCAAACTGCACACCATCGGCCTCAGAGGCCACCTCCCCACCTTTATTTGAAACTTCCTCTCACCCAGGCAGTTCCAAGTTTGTATTGGCCACACCATCTCCAACCCCTAGCCCCAAAGAGGGCGTCCCCCAAGGCAGCATCCTCTCTCCCACTCTCTTCAACCTGAGCATTAACGACATAGCGGACAGCCTTGGCCCCAACATCAAACATGCCCTCTACATGGACGACTTCACCATCTTCTACTCCTCCCCAAGCTTTCCTCTTGTCAAAAATAGGCTTCAACTTAACCCCAACCGGCTGCAAGCCTGGTGCAACAACAATGGTTTTAAATTCTCCAAAGACAAGACAGTCTGCATGCACTTCTGTCATTTCAACAACCTCCACCCCAACCCGAACCTCGTGCTTAATAGCAATCCCATCCCTAAAGTTCCCCACACAAAGTTCCTGGGTTTAATTCTAGAACACAAGCTCTCCTACAAACAACACATCACCAACCTGAAACAGAATTGCAACAGCTCCCTCAACATTCTCCGCCTCCTCTCCAATACCACTTGGGGTGCGAACCAGCAAGCTCTCCTCAAAATCTTCAGACTCACCATTCGTACCTAGCTTGACTACAGCAATATAGTCTACTGTGTCGCTCACAATTCTTACCTCAATTACATCAATACCATCCAAAATGAAGCCCTCAGGCTTTGTCTGGGGGCCTACAGGACCTCCCCAATCACCAGCCTTCATGTTGAAGCCAACGAACCCCCGTTCCTGCTAAGGTGTAGAAAGCTTAGCCTCTCCTATGCTTTTAGAGCCCTCACCAACACCCAGAATCCTGTTTACAACCTCATTAAATACCTTAATTTCTCCACCCTCTTTGATAGGACTAAAACCCTATCCCCTCCCTTTAGCTTACACATCAAATCAGACCTTCTCCATCTCTACATCAATCCCACCACTCTCAGCACTTTCTCCTGGCCCACTTTTTCTTCCTGGGCCACCCTCCTCCCTACTATCCACCTGGGGACCTCTTCACTCATTACAAAATCCAAACCCACCCTTTCCTCTTCATCAACCGCCACAACCGAATCAAAGAAAAACTCTCAAACTATACCTCCATCTATACTGATGGCTCCAAGGAAGGCGACAAGACAGCTGCTGCTGCCGTTATTCAAGACATCACCCTCAGTAACAGGCTTCCCTACTCATCCATCTTCTTGGCCGAGGCCAAGGCCATACTCCTCACCCTCAACTTTATTGAATACTCTCCGCTTAGCCACTTTGCCATCTTCTCTGACTCCTAGACTGTCCTTACTTCATTACTCAATGTTAAATGGGATAACCCCACATCTCACCTCATCCTCCGTAAACTCCTCTTGCCCCCTTCCTTCGTAGGAAACATATTCTTTTCTTCTGACTACCCAGCCATGTTGGCATCCCTGGCAATGACAGGGCTGACGCAGCTGCTAAGCTTGCCTTCACCTTCCCCTACCCTTCCCCTACCTCTTTTCCCAAAACTCTTTCTAACTTCAAACCGCTTATCACTTCCCTTGTTCGTGGCCGCTGGAAAACCTCATGGGATTCCTAAATTGATAACAAACTCCACGTCATCCAGCCCACCATTCCGATCAAACCCACTACTCACAACCTATCCCGTGTCGACAACGTCCACATTACCCGCCTTAGAATATGTCACACCCACCTCACTCACTCCCACCTCCTTTCTGACTCCCCCCACCCCTCTGCAACAATTGCCATTGCACCCTCACAGTCCATCACATTCTCCTTGCTTGCCCCCTGTACAACCTTCCCAGAGCTTCCCTCGCTGCCCACAACTCAGTAGCAGAACTTTTCCAAAAAAAAACTCTGGATAAAATTATCTCCTTCCTTTATCATTCTTCCCTCTACAACCATATTTAGTCCTCCTTCCCCACCCCCTCTCTCACTACATTATTTTTCTACCCATACACCTCCTCTCTCGATCCCAGCTTTCTGACTTTAGTTCTCATGTTTCTCTCAAAGTGCCCCTGTTTTTTTTTTCCTTCCTACCTCTAGAATGATTTAACCTCTCAGGCACAATTTGACCTTTGTTGTCGTGGTGCTGTTAAGCCCTCATCAAACAAACAAAACTGTAATGAACATTTGTAATCTGAATAATTAAAGATTATCTTCTGACTGGATTTCTTCCAAGGCCATACCATTGCTTTCAGTTTTATTAAAGTGAAGCATCATTGTTTAAACTCTATTCAGCCAGGATTCACATTCCATCATTTTCCATTCATGGCAGAAACCACTTGTATCATTTTCATTGATTCCAGAGAACACTTGATGTACAGTAAGACAAGTAAGATTATTCAAAAATAAATTAAGATTATTATTGATTATATTATTAAAGGTTTAGTTCAGTGGTCAAGCATGTTTATCTTATATGAAAGAGGACTTTCAAAGAAACAAAACGTGAAGAAAGCATTCTAAAATATTATTCTGTTAAGGAGTTATTCAAGTTTGAATCTCTGTCTTGTTTGTCTAGAAATGACTGGTGTAGTAAGTCTACTATGGAAAGTTGGCACCCTCATCCTCACATTCTTAAAAATTGTTAATGTATTTTAAAGAAAATTTATTTAATTTATTTTCTATTTGAATTATTTCCCCTCCAAATTTCTTTGAAGGTAAATTATTATTACCCTTATTAGATTCTGTTTTACTACTTTCCTGACATGTCCAATGGTTTTTAAGCCACAAAGAATACATAAAGACTTTTGAGGGATCTGAGGCTGTGATATCACAACTACAGTAGTCTGATTTCAGTCATTTTTATACAAATGATACCGAACTTTAATCTTTAAAGGACTAGTTCAGGGGTCATGCAAGTCTACCTTATACGAAAGAGGACTTCAAAAGAAACAAAATGTAAAGAAAGCATTCAAAAATCTTATTCCATTAAGGAGATATTTAAGTAGTTTGGTATCATTTGTGTAGAAATTACTGAAATCAGACTAGTTGTGATGTCATAGCCTCAGATTCTTCAACATCTTTATGTATTCTATCATATTTTGTCCCGCGATTTTGTGTAGGGATGTACCGGATATCCGGTCCGGCCGGATTATCCGGCCGGATTTGGGGAAAAAATCCGGTTCCGGTTCCGGCCGATTTTTTCCAAATCCGGCCAGAACCGGATTTTTGGCAATCTTAACAATTGAAGATTTACATTATGAGACTGTGGTACATTACAACTATATGAAATATAAAACAAACATGAATATCTGGATTTTTCTCGGTATAGATAATGTATTTTCTTCTTGAAAACACTGAACAAATTGGCTTATGTTACGTGTATGATCATTTAAAACGGAATAAAGACATGTAGCTGTTTGAAATCAATAGAAATTTTGAAACAGATTGGGCTGTAACAGATAATAAATAAAACCACACCAGTTGTTAACAATTTTACAGTTAGAGACATTAATGAAATTTGAGGATAAAAGTACATGTACATGTAGGTTGACTGAATTTGTTTTCCACAATTTTTCATTGCTTAGATTCTCCTGCTATTGAAAAAGAGAAAAATGCTTTTTCCCCGCACTTATCTAAGCGAACTGTTTTACAAGTAATTCAGAGTACCAAGGTGTTTTAATGAAATAACACAAAAATAATTCAGAGAATAATTACTTTCCAAATGTAAAACATGAAAGAATTCATATCCATTTCTATTACCTTGTTACTGTCCTTAATTAATTTAGTTTAGTTTTACACAATTTGCACATACATGCACTTCAAATACATGTTAAGGTTAGATAAATGACCCTTTCCTCCTCCATAGTGTCATTTGACTTTTGACTTCCTCAGTAAGAACACATGTATGACAGTCTCAAGTTTTATAATATTAAAGATGTTAGGATTAATCCAGAACTTTCACTAATTTTGATTATTTGATTTCATCACAATATGCCCAATAATTATTATTTTCCAAAATTTTTGGGTTGCTAGCCATTAGTAGCCAACTTGACAATCCCCTGCCCCCACCCCTTTCCCTTTGTTTCTTAAGATTATGAGAATTGTTGTAAGCAATGAAAAATCCTGTTCCGGCCGGATTTTATCCGGCCGGATTTCAACCTGGATCCGGCAAAATCCGGTTCCGGCCGGATCCAAAAATTTGGATCCGGTACATCCCTAATTTTGTGGCTTAAGACCACGAATATGTCAAAAATTAAATGAACTTTATTTTAAATACATAAAGACTTTGAGGAATTTGAGGCTGTGACATCACAACTTAGTCTGATTTCAGTCGTTTCTACAGAAATACTACCAAACTTTATACTTGAATATCTCCTCAATGGAACAAAATTTTGCAATGGTTTCTTCACTATTTTGTTTCTTTTGAAGTCCTCTTTCATATAAGATGGACATGCTTGACCACTGAACTAATCCTTTAATATCTCCTTAACAGATTCAGATATTTGAATGCTTTCTTTACCATTTTGTTTATATTTAAAACCCTCTTTCATATACTGTAAGATGAACTTGCATGACCACTGAACTAGTCCTTTAACATTGCCCACTTGTCAAAAATTTCAAACCCCAAATAGGCTCATAAATGCCCGTTTGATTGCTGCCCCTGTGTCTCTTTCTGAACAAAGCTTCAATTAAGGGATTTATACATTCATTGAAAAGCTTGCACAGACAAAAATTCAACAATTATCATCTGACCATATCACAAATTCGATATACATCAAATATTCAAAATACTTTAAATTTTGCAATCAACCTGAACTTGGAAATGAAAAATCTCTCAAAAAAATTCAAAAGACTCAAATTATATTGCTATTCATATTCATAATAAACAAAGAAATATTATTTGTTAATTGTTGTCAATAGTCCTTCAAGCTTATATCCCATGGAAAATAAAGTCTGTGATTACTAGTAACTAGCCATTTGAATAAAACAAGGGCTGCCTAATTTGTATTCCCCAAGGGATGTTACAAATTTCATGTTTATAATAGCTTAATCCTCCTCTGAAATTTAATTGAATGTGATGTGCTTAAATGACAATACAACTTTATAATTAGGAAACTGAAGTTTACTTTTCAATGCAAATTAAGCGTATCTGATGGGGCTGTAAAAGCATTGTGATCAATTTCAAATTGTACTCATTTGAAACATGAAAAATTTATGGTGCTTTTTGTGCCATTAGTAATCTATATATGCTATATTATAATTTCAACTTAACATGAACTTTACAAGAATGGCTGAAAGGAATCAATATTTTCTCCTTCTTTTTAAGTTTCAAACATCACTTCTACAAGAGTAATTCTCAAGGTCTGTCCCTGGGGAAATTATACTTAAAAACGCACCAAAAATCAGTGGCTAAATTGGGGTTAAATTAATGATTGAAAAAAAATTATGTTTTTTCAAGGAGATCACAAAATGACAAATTCTTGCAATCTTTCTCATTTTTCTTGTCATTGTTGTATTGTTACATGGTTCAAGTTTTTCATCATGAAATAGAAAATACATGAATTTCCCAGTGCACACTTAAATTTTACCATAAAATATCACAAGAGATTAGGATAATTATGCTGTTTGTCAGTCATGTATCTGCAGAATTTCTGAAAAGAGTTTTTATTTTATTTTTGAATACTCTGACTTTCTTTATTATAAATGGCATTAGAGTGAAAACACACTTTGATATTAACATTATTTGCAAATAAAACAGCGTATCTTAACAATTGTTGATTTATTGTATAGAACATAAATTTCTTAAGAAATTGAACACACTTTCTCCAAATTTATTCAGGTAGTTTATCAGTTATTTTCAAGTCACTCGAGTGTTTTCCTGATGTATCCAATGGGCGTGAGGTAAATTTATAGAAAATACTTGAAGATTTTGGAGGATAAACACAAAGATTTTGGAGGAATGACAAAATGTGATGTGATTTAAATCATGTATTCTTTCTGGAAACTGCTATGATGATAATTATACATGTGCCCCTAACAAATTTCAAAACTTATTGATTAATTTGACAGCAAGAGACTTACTTTCTATTAAAAATATCAATAAATTTATTGTAATAAAATGATGAAAATGCAGGAAAATGTTTTTCTATGTCTTAAAATCATGTCTCCTTGTTCTCGTTGGTTATGTTAATTTGATTGGGTGATCTATCAACTGGATGTGCTGATGGCATTCATGTTTAAACATAGGCATGTATGTTCATGTTTGGACATGTATTTAAAGGCCAGATATCGTGTTACAGTGGAGATCAAAAAATACAGTCCAACATTTTTGATTGGTCAAATATAATACAATCATTATTTCTTGAGATGAAATTCCTTCTTTAGAACTGTAGATTTTGGGGCTTAAAAAACTGTCAAACTTTTTCTGCCCACTGCTAAATGCTTTTGATCGATATTAGTTTTTTTTTTTTCCTTTACCAACTGCTAAATGTTATTGATTGATTGATATGCATTTAAAGTTTTGAGAAAATGTTTCGTCTTGCAGAATATGTGATACCCGATCAAAACTTAGTCTGTAAGCTATTGTGGTGTTTCATTATTATTTTTAAAGTTTGTAAACTATTATAGATTTTTAATTTGAGCTCTTGACGATTGAGATTCACAACTAAAACAAATTTTTGACTTCATTTTTGACCAGTATAGGCAAAGTTCACATGAAAGAGAAAGGATCAGTGCATGTCTAACAAACCTATTGATAGGTACATTACTACACAGTAGTTGAGCTAAATTGCTTAAACAATGCAAATCCATGAAAATAACTCCTAACAGATTTGTTTAAGAAATGACAATTTTTTAGCCTTTCAGCTTCTTTTATACACTCTTGCTTCAAATTGATTGCCACATTGGCTGGTATTGAAGAATTCAGGCACTTGTTCAAATTTCTCGAGTTTTCCTACAGCTTTGATGTTAATTATCTTTACAAGTACAATTAGGGTAATGTACTACTGTGACAGTACTTGTAAGTGCTTTATCAAGTACAGTATGTAGGATAAGGTTGACTAATGGTATTCTGATTTAAAATTAAAAAGGTGAAATCTTTTCCAGGCCATGGAGGCCCATTAGGCCGGTACTTACATTATCCCTGGTTTCTGTCAGAACCCTAGCTTGATTTAAAAAGGGGCAGGGTGCTAGACTTGTTGAGGGGCACATTAATTCGCGTGCAAAGCGCTGCATCTTTCTGCATGAAGTCCAAGTGATGTGAATCTTAAGGCTTTATCCCATGGTGAAGAAGCTCTGGGATTTTAACTATAATTATACCTCAGAATGAAACTATTCTGATTGATAAGGACCATTCATGAGCCAAACAGGACAATTGCTTACTATGCTATCATTCTGTGTTCTGTATCCATGTAAGGTATTTCATTTATGAGGTTAAATAAGATTATTAACTTTAAAAAAAAAAATAAAATCTTTTTAACAAAAATTGTATTTTTATTTTTTTCTCATGAGGGGGCAGGACAGACCCCAGCGGGGCAGGGTGGGCCCAAAGAGGGCCAGGGCGGGCCGCTGCTGTAAAACAGCAAAGCTAAGGTCTGTCTGTGGTGCAAGTGGAAGAGAGTCAATGACTATCCATGGACAGGACACCAGTCTGTTGTAAAGTAACTCCCTATCAATGCTGATAGTCATTTAACAGCTGATTGGACTCATCTGCAATTAGAATACCCTCATCAAGGACACAACCCCAGGACTCATGACTGGAATCAAACCCAGTCCCTTTAGTGTACAAGTTTGGCTCACTCACACAGTACCACTGCACATCATCTGCATGCTAGCGTCAAATCTACAAGTATAAAATCAATCAGATTTTGATACAGTAGTTTTATTTGCATAAATCTTATCCGGATGATTTTAATCAAGATGTTCTCCGTGTTGTGGATCTCATCTGATGTAGAAAAGTACCCTACCTTGCCTACTGTCTCAGCATTTCTTACATGTAATGAGGAAAGTAATTTAGAAGGTTAAGCTAGCGAAAACAACCTGATTTTACAGACATGTTTAAGGGAGCTGTTTGCACACAATTTGACAGATTGGATGGGCAAGCTTTTAACACTTCTGTTTAGGAAAAGGAAGTGGTTGTCAGCGGAAAGTAAATGTGGTTTGGAAGTTTGTACCCTTTTGGAAACACTCTACAAAAGACGTGGAAGGTTCAAATAAAGTGCCCTTCATTTCCTCCGCAGTTGTGTGCCGATAGAAATAAGAATGCAGATCACGATTGTTTGAAAGATTTAAGACGGAACATGAGATACCCTTGAGACTTTAATTGGCTGTGCAACGTACCTGATGTGCATGTTAATTCAACACTTTTGACTTTTGTATTCTGATTGCAATGAAAATAACAAAAATAATGAAAACAGTTTGTGGTGTATTTTTTTTTAGTTTAAAGGTAGATGCATGGACAGGTAGTAAAATTCAAGCTAAACTTTGTTAAAATCTATCAAAAATCATGAAAATGTTTTTTTCTTTGTTGTCCATTTGACAGATTTTCTTAAAGGCGCACTTGACCGATAAGTGTGGGCGTATTTTTAGGAGGTCCTCCAAAATCAAATGCTTACTTAGCACTCAATGGTATAGTAATTTGTTGGTTAATATGAATATATTTAAGTGAGTTTTGCCCTCATGTCGTCTGTGGGCTATAGAGGCATGAAGTTTATCGATCTGTTGTGGATAATATATCTGAAATTTGCAAAAAATGAGTGCCCTCACTTTTCGGTCTAGTGTTCCTTTAATATGCAAATTAGTGATATATAACGCTATACACCACTCTATTTTCTATATTAGTTCATTTTTGGTTCTTTGCGGTCATGATTGTGGGTATGTGTATGTATGTGTGTATGTATGTACAGTATGTTTGTTTGTGATGGCCAGCTCGTAAATGTGATATACAATACAATACAATACAATACAATCAACTTTATTAAGCACCAGAAACTGGGCAATTTCAGCTCGCAAGATACAATCATGATACATGAAATGAAATGAGTAAAAAGCTTAAAACATTTAAAAGATAAAAAAGTAAATATACACAATGATGAAAATACTAAAATAGAAAATTGCATATGAAATATTGCACATGGACTATCTGGAGTGGTTGGCATTATGAAAGGAAATGGCTTTTGGCACAAAGGAATTTCTAAAACGATTTGTGGCGATAGCTGGAAGCCTCATTCTACCACTCCTGGCAATCAACCTATTCATAAATTCATTGTGTAATGGATGGTTGGTGTCGCGAGGAGGACTTAAGTTTGCGATCGAGACTGGAGTGGTAGAATGAGTCTATATTTGGTAAATTGCTTTCATTGAAAAGTCGACTCGCTCTTCTGATGACAGAATTGATTCTATAGGTGTCATGCTTGGAGGCACAACCACCCCAGCAAACGATGCAATAGCTAAAAACAGATGTAAAAATGGAACGATAAAAAAATTGTAAAATGTTACTGTCGACGTGGAAAGATTTTAGTTTTCTTAGGCAATATAGGCGAGAGTTGAGTTTTGACATTATGGCATCTGTATTGTCTGACCAAGTGAGTTTATTGTTGATTACTACACCTAAATACTTGTAAGATTGCACACGTTGAACCTCAGAGTCAGCAATTGTAATTGGGTCAGGAGGATTACAATGCTGTCTAAAATCAATAACCATCTCTTTTGTTTTGCTGACATTCAGGATAAGGAAGTTTTGGTCACAATAGCTTACAAAATTGCTGATTTCACTTGTAATGTGAGTCATCGTCATTTGTGACAAGCCCAATCAGAGCTGTATCGTCAGCAAATTTGACGATAGAACATGACTCGGTCACTGCCTGACAATCATAGGTGTACAAGCTAAAAGAAAAGGTGCTAGTACAGTGCCTTGTGGTGCTCCTGTATTTGAGATGACAGTGTCGAGGTATGTGAATTCAACCTTACATACTGCGGACGAGAAGTAAGATAGTTCAGTATCCAGTAAATAATTGACATGGGAACATCCATGGTTTGGAGTTTAGATGCCAACAAGTGAGGCTGAATTGTATTGAATGCCGACGAAAAGTCAAAAACGTAATTCTAGCTGAATTACTGGCCTTTTTGTCGGTTGATTAGCCCCTTGTTTCTCTGCAAACGCTCTGGTATCTAGATGAGATGAAACCTCATTCAGAGCTACCAGGATAGCGTCCTCGGGACTTCTATTGTTACGGTAGGCAAATTGATATGGGTCAATGAAAGCGTTCACATGCTTCTTGAGTTGTGACAGTGCCAAGCGTTCACAAGATTTGAATGCAACGGAAGTAAGCGCTACGGGTCTGAGATCATTCATGCATGACACCTTGGGTTTCTTAGGCACTGGGACAATGCATGATGTTTTCCAAATTGTGGGAACAATACCTGATTGAAAAGACATATTAAAAATGTTACAGAAAATACTACAGAGTTGATCACTACATAATTTAAGTAATCGAGGAGAAATATCATTCGGGCCTGGTGCTTTGGAGGGTACAAGGTTACGAAATTCATTCCGTACCTCCTCCTCTGTGCAAGTAAAGCAACCCTCATCAGTACCCCCTTCGAGATTTACTTTCATACGTGATATGGTATCACTGAAATCATGGCAATCAAATCTGTTGTAAAAATTGTTCAGTTCATTCACATATTCTAATGAATTGTTTGTTGTGGATCCTGAATCATTAGATGCATTTCTGGCAGTGTATCCACTCATGAGCTTCATGCCATTCCAAACTTCTTCATATTATTCTCTTTGAAGTGGGACTCTACCTTTTCTTTGTATATTGTTTTTTCCTTGCGGATTTCGCTTCGAAGTTCATTACGATCCTAGGGCCACATTAAAAAATGTGTCCTAAACACCTGATCATTGACAGAAAACTGGTCGGGTGATCATATTATGTACCCCCCCCCCCCTTCCTCCCCCACCCCTGCTTTCGATTTGCATTACTTGCTTACTCTCCCATTACATTATAGGATACAGTTTCCAGGCTCCGTGACGTTATTCACGCATAAGTGATTAAACTAACTTGCATGATTATCAGGCATGTTATCATGTCTGGAAATTATCCTGCAATGCTTTATAGTCGGTATTACTTTTGTGGGTTTTTCTAATTAGTGGAGATGAGATATTGCATGCATCATTAGACAGGTATACCCACAATTAGGACTACTTTTCAATGCGGTGGCTAGATCATCCTGTCTCAAGAACGGTAATCTGGATTCATGTCAGTTTTGGTTCACAGATAGCCCATGGTTGGTAGTTGTGCCCAATTGTTTTTGATGGTGATGTTATGCATATTAATGAGTTGGTGGGGCTCAATTCATCAATCTTAAACTTTTCATATTTTAAAAACAACATGTCTGTTTTGTTTCATATCTGGTGTATTTATGATGTCAGTTGGTGTGTACATGTTCATGAACTAAAAACGTTGAATTTCATTAATATGCATAGTGAGCGGGGCTTAATATGATTTTGCTGAAAAGAGCTTGTAAACACGGTATCTCAAGAACAGTAAACTGGATTCATGTCATATTTGGTATAGCCCATGGTCTGTAGATGTGCCCTATTGTTTTGTATGGTGATGTCATGCAAATTAATGAGTAGGCACAGTAGGTGAGACTTAATGTAAGAATCTTAGAAATGCTCACATTCTTACAACCACATGTTTATTTTGCTTCATACTTGGTGTATTTATGCTATCTGGTACATCTATTTTCATGATGTAAAAATGTTGAATTTCATTAACTTGTACAGTGGGCGGGGTTTAATATGATTTTGCTGAAAATAGCTTGTAAACATGGTATTTCAAGAACAGTGCTGTGGATTAATGTATTGTGTGATGCACAGATAGCCCTTGGTCTTTTGATGTGCCCTATTGTTTTTTTGATGATGTCATGCATATCAATGAGTAGGTGGATTTAATATAAAAATCTTGAAATGCTCTCATTTTAACAATCAAATGTCTGTTTTGTTTAATATTTGTTATAATAATGATGTTAGCTAATGTGTATATTTCAATGGTATAAAAGCGTTGAATTTCATTAATATGCATAGTGGGCGCGGCTTAATATGATATAAACAAAAAGCACAAGTAAACATGATATCTCAACTATGAACCAGATTCACATCATGTATGATACACAGATAGCTCATGCATGGTCTGCAGATATGGTGGTAATTTCATGCATATTAATAAGTGGGCAGAGTTTAAAGTTGAAAATTACTGAAAAATTCATGAAATACAGTAAGATAAACGAGCAATCGGTTTTGCATCATACTGTACTTGCTTTGGTGATGTTGTGAATTATTGTACAAATGGTAATGTCAGCATTTTTATTGATCTGTATGGTGGTGTGGCTTATGAATAAATATCATGGAAAAAATATTTTATAATATGCAATGACATGACAGTTAATGCAAATTTTGCAAATCAATCACCTGATGAAAAGCCTTTGGTTCTGGTTGTCAATCGTCTACCATAAATTATTTGAAAGTGGAGTAGCTGATTCTGACAGAAAGGTCTTCGATCTTTGTACAGTATTCACAACTTCATTTTGATAAAGGAGAGACCTCAATGGCAGTACAGTATGAAAGCTTCTGCTTTCCAATCTAGCATTCCAAATTTGATCCCTGGTGGGTCTCTAACCAGTGATCCACAACTCATTAATAAAATGGCCATGGTCATCTTGATGTCATACTCCAATTTGGGTCTGTCAGAAAGTTATAAATAAACCTTGGTAAACCAGCCTAAGAAACAAAGAATTATGTGGAGATTTTCAACTGTCTTATTTAGATATTCTAAATTTTGTATACAGTACATAAATTGTTTTTGTCAAACTTGATTAACCATAATAAATACTACAGTAAGCCATGTTATTAAGCTTCTATCTGCAAAGTTGAAACCTCTATGCAATATGGGCATGGGTACCACATGGATTTAATAGGAGAAAAAGATCACAAAAATCTGCAGATATTGTCATCTCATATTTGTGTTTATTACTCTTCTGTGAACAAAATTAAAACCTTTATGTTCATTACCATTTGTGTATTACTAGGGTACTTGGATGTATTTTGAATAAGTAAAATAAGAGATAATCAGTCATCTTATTATCTTGTTTTTGACCCCAATGCCCCCATTTGCTCTTCCATATGCCCCTTCCATATCCCCCTCCCATTCGCCCTTCCTGCCCCTAAAAAAAAAGACAAGACAAGTGGACTATCCCCCAAAAAAAGTGGGTTACACCACTGTAGTATTGTCTAATAATGATAACATGCTTTCATACATTTAACTAAATTTAGTATTTATTGCTTAATTTCATTCAATCACAGATTAATGATGGGAAATTAAGTGGACTTGGACACAAAGAAGAGTTTGTTCCATTTTTCATCAACTACCTGAGAGACCACACTGCACATTTGCTTTGCCATGGACCGCCATCTTTAGCATCTCCAGCTCGAGTAACCCCTGGGAAGTTGCTCAAGACGCCAATCACACAAACTAAACCAAAAGGCAATACAGGGCCGTCAAAGTCCAGTCAACACTCGCAACACAAGAAATCTTCAAAGAAGAGAATAAATCTCTTCTCTAGCCCTCAAAGTACGGATTTTTCAGATGTGTCCTCTCAAACATTTGACAGTAGTTTCTCTTCAATAGATAAGTCTTCAAGATTGTCAAATAGCAGGTTTGGATCATTTGGAGAGGAAACAGATTCAGGGAGGCGGAGAAGTTTAGACAAGAGAGAAAATTTGCATAATTTGAGTGAGAAGTTTGACTCCTCTTATAGAGGGGGTCATCATAGATTTAAAAGAAGTCCGCAAATCCGGAATAGCTCAAGAGGAAGTGACAAGAATGATTCAAGGACACAGTGAACGTTTTTCTTTCTCAACTTCAACTCCAAGTAAAACTCCTTATTCCAAGTCAAAGTTGGAGAAAGTCTGAATAGCTTGGAGATGGTACACTCTCATAGCAACAGATTTGATAAATCATTGTTGTCGAATACTCCTATTAAATTTGATATCGACAGTGTGAATGATTTTCCTCCTGTAAGCTCATGTTCGCCTGTACAGGCCATTCCAAGACGCATCACACCAACAGCTTTGAGTAATTCGACCAGTAGCCATTGTCAAGATGCGACATTCTCCCCATCTATCTTTAATTCGTCCACGGATAATATAAGCAATGCAGAGCCGTGTTCCTCTTTTCAACTTTCAACCATCCATGAGCGCAATGATAAGAAATTGCTCGAAGATGAGAGGCAATTGCTAAGAAAGATCAAACTTCAATCAGCTCCTCCCCCATTCAAGCATACTATGTCCGTCATCACGCCTACGAAAAGAAATCGTTTAGGGTCATTGACGGGGGATGCAGATATCATCTTTCCCGACAAGAGCAAGGTGACTTCTCATGCAAAACTCAACGTCTTGGTTGATTTGTACTCCTGGATGTTAAAAGGTATAGTATGTCATATTTTAATTTTTGATACAAAGACTATTGGTCAGCTGTTTCACTATTTTAGCAAATCCTTTGCAGAAATCAGGATGGAATGTTTGAAAAATATTCCCATGGAATTAATGATTGGTAAGAAAAACACATTAGAAATGGCTTTGCTTAAAACCAGGAACATCTCAACTGGCCCTCAAATGGAGCAGGGTCGGTAGGAGTAAAAGTTATATATTTCTTTGTTTCCCAAACCACAAAACTGTATACAGTTTCACCTCTCCAAGGCTCCTTCAAGATAACAACTACTCCCACTGGTGTTACATGGTATTTTTAGTGACACACATCTAAATATAATGGCAATCCTTTGTAATATAAGTAGTAACCGTAATCAATGCTGGTATTGTTTGTCTTTGCTGCTGGGGAAAGGGGAAATGAACTATGAGCAAAGACCTATTTATACCTCAATGTTATGATGCAAAGTTAATCTTGTGGTTAATTTGTTGCTTGTAAATTGCAGGCCAAATTTTTAAGCAGATGCCTTTACTAATGAGGTTAATATCTTCTACAGGAAGTTATTGGATTTTAGAGATTTTTCTTGTCTGCGTTTAAAGATATTGTTGGTCTGAGTCAGCCATCATCTGCACTTCCTGTATGGTACTATCTTTGAAAATTAATTTCATATTTTCTAAATAATTGGGAACACATTTTTCTTCAAAAATTATCAAGAATAGTGCAGAATAATATTTACAATATTGTTTTCTAATCTGCTCTTGTAACTTACTGTATATTTCAATTTATAAAAAATTGGTGATTCATTTTCAAAGAAATACATAAAGATTAGTACAGAAAGTGCTGTGCTTATATCATAATGATGACTTTGACTCAGATGTTTAATAACGTCTTATAGGAATGAGATATCAACATGTTTTTTGACCAATCTGTTTCGTGAAATTTTCTCTATCAGATTCATAAATATGAAATTCTATTGGATTATTACTTTAAAACTTAAACATGTTAACTATGATCAGAGCTTGGAAGTCAATGAAGGAGATCACCCCTGCAATAACATACAAACAGCTTCTATTTTCAAAATGGATTTCTATTGTCAAAATGGACTGGAATAAAGCCTTCACATTTCCATTATACTGTTTTTGGTACTTAATAAACTCTGTACTAGAATAGCAAACCAAATTATTGCTTGCTTTATTGGTACAGAGTTTATTAGGTACCAAAAAAGGAGTTTAATGGTAATGTGAAGGCTTTATTCCAGTCCATTTTAACAATACTGAGAAATCCATTTTGAAACTAGAAGCTGTTTACAGTTCTCTCATCATTTTGCCCTAAAAAATAAACTGGTGTGAAAAATGCAGATTTTTGATGGTTTTTGATCTTTCTTGTACTAAACCCTAAGGTTATCAAAATTTGATTGACCAATTTTTCAGTTTCAACAAGAAATAGCAAAGACCTTGTTGTAAATATTTTCTCCTTTTTATCTTTCAAAGGATTAGTTTAGTGGTCAAGCATGTTTATCTTATATGAAAGAGGACTTCAAAAGAAACAAAATGGTGAACAAAGCATTCAAAAATCTTATTCCGTTAAAGAGATATTTAAGTTTTAAGTTTAGTATCATTTGTGTAAAAACAACTGAAATCTGACTGTGATGTCATAGCCTCAGGTTCCTTAGCCTTTATGTATTGTATCATATTTTTTCCTGTTATTTTGTGACTTAAAAACCATGGGATATGTCAAAAAAGTAGTAAAACTGAATCTAGGAAGGGTATTATAATATACCACCTGAAGAAAGTTTGAGAGAAAATAATTTAAAAAGTGATTTTTTTTATATTTTTTTTTAAGATGCATCAAGACTTTGAGGAATCTGAGGCTATGACATCACAACTAGTTTGATTTCAGTCATTTCTACAGAAATGATACCAAACTTTAAACTTGAATATCTCATTAACGGAATAAGATTTTTGAACGCTTTCTTTACCATTTTGTTTCTTTTGAAGTCCTCTTTCATATAAGATGGATATGCTTGACCACTGAAGTAATCCTTTAATTCAGATTGTTTCCCCTTTAAAAGCACACTGCATGTAATTTGTTAAATTTGATGGTGCTGATTTTAATAGAAGCTCACAGTCAGAAAGTATCTGTGTTGGATTTTTGCTTTTAACTATCACTGCTTGAGTCTGAGATAAAACTTACTGCAGGTTCTCTGTTCACAGTGATTTTAATCTGAATCTGGCAATATACATGTAGAATATGGTGATGTTATTGTTTGGTAAATCCTACATGCATATTTAATCATGTTGCCTAGCATTAAGCTGATTTCTAGATGCCGTACGGTGTAGAAACTGTTCAAAAATGAAAAACTAGAATTAAAGCATATTTAATCATGTTGCGTAGCATTGAGCTGATTTCTAGAGGCGTAGAAACTGTTCAAAAATGAAAAACAAGAGAATTAGGCTTGATGAAAGACTTGCGTAAATGCAAAACAACTTTTATTATGAGTGACTTTCTAAATTTTGTTGGCCTTCTGCTAGCATTGTTATTGAAAGTAGCTCGTTAAATTTTTGTTCAGTTGATCAGTGTTGTTTTGTTTGTTTGTTTGTTTAAACTATATTTTAACCATTTCAATTAAAGAATACGAATATATACAGATAAGGGTTTTATATGGTTGACGGGATTGTCGAAAAGCTTTAAAGAACTTGTAAGAGAGGTAACCCATTTACAAATTACAGAGAAACATAATATCAAGTGTGAAAAAGACAATTAGACAAAAAAGAAAGATAAGAAAGTTCAGATATGAAGAAAGTTTTGAATTTACAGGTCCCCATAGAGTACAGGCAAGGAAGTGACTTTCACTTTCCAGGTACAGTGGAATTGCATAAGGGTTGGAATGGCTGCAGGTTACCACAAGAAACCAAAATTAAAGGACAGTAGCAAGAAATTGTTGTTTCGTACAGTAGGCCAGAATGTTAATTTTGTTTCAGAATTGCTTGGAAAAGAGCCACCCAAATAATTGTAATGATATATGTTAATTTTTTCGAAAATTTAAATATGTGTTGGGCCAGTCCTTTATTTGGACAGGCCCAAAATATCACAACCCTCCCAAGAGCTGCCCTCGCTCCCCACAACTCAATTGCTGAGTTCTTCCAGAAAAACCCTCTGGATAAAATTATCTCCTTCCTTCATCATGCTTCCCTTTACAACCATATTTAATTCTCCTCTTTCCCCCTCTCTCTACTTTGTTTTTTCACCCATGCACCTCCTCTCTCGATCACAGCTTTCCGACTTTTTGTTTTTGTATTTCTCTCATTCTCCCCCTGTTTTCTTTCCTTCATACCTCTAGAATGATCAGACCTCTCAGGCACAATTTGACCCTCGTTGTCGTGGTGTTTTAAGCCCTCATCAAACAAACAAACAAAATATCACAAAATGAATGATGATAATAATTGAGGGCTAGGCTTCCTCACCAGTATGTACAGTACAGTGCTATTTAGAGCAATTTTCTGAAAATGTTAGCTCTTTTACAGTACATGTCCCATTTAACGTTAACATTTTAAAATGAATTGATTAACTTTTTAAGGCATGCTGAAATTATGCAATGGTGTTAAAATATTTTCAAAAATATTTGTGCTTTAAAAACATGGTGGATTTTAGGTACTGTATGTGGATGGTGTACTATTTCATCAATAATCCTTGATATGCACAGACACTCTGATATGCACAGCCACTCTGATATGCACAGACACTTTGATATGCACAGACACTCTGATATGCACAGCCACTTTTCCAGACATTGATATGCACAGACACTTAAATACACAAACACTCTGATTTTTTTTTGCACAGAAACTCATTACAAACATCTGATATTACAGACACTTTATAAAGAAAATCTGCTGTGCACAGCCACTGAACATAAAGCTCTGATATGCACAGCCACTCTGAAATGCACAACACATTCTGATATACAGACCTTACTCTACTCTGATATTATCAGACACTCTGATATGCACAGACACTCTGATATGCACAGACACTCTGATATGCACAGACACTCTGATATGCACAGACACTCTGATATGCACAGACACTCTGATATGCACAGACACTCTGATATGCACAGCCACTCTGATATGCACAGACACTATGATATGCACAGACACTCTGATATGCACAGACACTCTGATATGCACAGACACTCTGAAGACAGAGGATCTTTCAATAATAAGCCTGTGCTTAACCCTTACTCTATCTACCATGCGGCGATATTATCACCATTTTTGGTGCCCCGTCTTTGGCCCTGTCTCCCATGCGCATTTTCCAAAAAGTGCTGGTAATAATAATAATAATGAACACTTGTTATGCGCCAGTATCCATCAAAAGTGATGGTCATGGCGCAGCGACGCAACAATGAATGCAAAACAATGTGAACAAAAATTAAATAATAGTTAAGAATCCTGCACACAAGAACAAATATAAGCTTAAAAGTGAACAGAATCAAAACACATGAGGAATGTCTTTAATGATGATTTAAAAGAATTGAGGGAAGGACTAAGTTTGATGTTGTAGAGTAAGGGTTAAGTGAGAAACTGGGCCCCAACTTCCTATTAACTGGCCATTTCTGGTTCTACTAGCAGGTTACACTTCCTGCATGAACCAAGTTAATTACAATTTCTAATTGACCATGCAGAACTCGGAGATGCTAGGGTCAAGTTACCAATGTCAAGACTGACCATAGATCCGTGTTTATTGAGACGTAAGATGGACGTGGGAGTGTAGGTTTCATTTAATTAAAAAGTGGTAGAAGTTAGCTGGCTTGAGCAATTTGAGTGGATAGTAATGTGATGCTTTACCAAAAACTGCCAAATTCTGCGAAGGAGTAAGTTTCTTGATGATTAGAGTTTATATTCATGTACTGAAACAAACCAAAAATCAGATCAATAAATATAGCCCTTGTAGTATTCAATACATCTGAGTTTCCTGGAAGTTGTCTAAAGGTTGATAGGATATGTACTGTATATGCTGGCAGTATACATGTACAGTACAATTTTAATGCAACAAAATAATTAAACCAAGACTCCTTGCCATATTAGCCCAGATGGAATTTATACCACCTTTTTGGTATCTAACCACCAACACTTATGTTGAATTCAGGACTTTGTGCAGAAAAAGTGTCTTCTTTCAGCAAATTTCAAACTACAGTAATGTACCTCATTGTATAGTGGATAATTTAATTGAAGCAATGTTGGTAATTCAAGAAGTACACTGTGATTATCCATCACATCTGATATTAGTTTAACCTTTCTTGGACTGAAATTGAAGCGTAGGTCCACTTTCCGGACATGGTCTAATAAGGGTTAAGGACTTCCAGCACACATCCACACTCTGGTACAGTATGTTACAATAAATGACAAAACAGACTTAAGTGTCAAATATTAATTACTAAATTTTGTTATGAACTTTATTTTGATTATTTTTTACTGATTGAAAAATAAAATATCAGAGTTGATAACATACAGTACATACATTATTTTGTTCTGCCGAGACACAACTTTTTGTAGAATATTTGAAGGAAATGTGTGAAATCATGAGTATGTGATGTCACTTCCTGTGTAATAGAATCAACATCATGGGTGACAAGTGGGTGGTGTCATCCCTATCCCCATTCCCCTATTTGGACCTCTAGTTCTCCCCTGTAAAAGATTTTGTGCGTAAGTAACATATTTTTCCGAATTTCAATCTCATCGGAGGACTAGCCGCCCTGTCAAGCAATCTTGGTATCACTCCTGATTCATATTTAGTCAATTCAATATGAACCTTGATTTTTGCCACTGCACCTCACAATCCACCATGTTCTCCTTGTTTTCCCCCTGTACAACCCTCCCAGAGCTTCCCTTGTTCCCCACAACTCAACTGCTGAGTTCTTCTAAAAAAAATCCTCTGGATAAAATTATCTCTTTCCTTCATCATGCTTCCCTCTACAACCATATTTAATTCTCCTCTTCCACCCCCTCTCTATTTTGTTTTTGTTTCACTCATGCAACTCCTCTCTCAATCACAGCTTTCTGACTTTTGTTCTTGAATTTTTCTCATTCTCCCCCTGCTTTCTTTCCCTCCTACCTCTAGGATGATCTGACCTCTCAGGCACAATTTGACCCTCGTTGTCGTGGTGCTGTTAAGACCTCATCAAACAAACAAACAAACAAACATGATTTTTTTAAATTTTATTTTAGTATCTCAAGAAATTTATAAGTACTTTTGTTGATACTACAGTATTTCTGTGACAGACACTGGAGACATACCTGATCATGATATCATTTCATTTTGTTTAGGCATTCATTTCCTTAAGTATTCTCATTTTTTTCTGTTTCTGTTATTTCATTATTTCCAATGGAAACAAAACTCTATCGTTAGCTGTCAAAATGACGTTTAAGATTTAATTACATATAAAGGGCTCTTAAAATCGATCTGCTTCCAAAGTGAACTTTAACTGGTTGATTGACATACTTGTAACAAAATGAATGGAAGGTATTGACTTTGTTGCAGTATCATTTGAATATTTATTTCTTATTTTGATTGGCAAGATAAAACCAAACCATCTGAAAGATGTTTTCTCATTGGTTGGATACTTTAAGTGGTCAAGCATGTCTGTCTTATACGTAAGAAGACGGGTCAAGAGAAAATACAGTTAAAACCATGAAATGAGCAAAAATTCCCATCAAAATTCTTGTTTGGTTCCGATGCGATAGCATCAGGAACCTATGCAGTCATGATGGCGTGTGTATGTGTGTGTGGGTGCATGTATGTGTGTTTGTAATGGCCAGCTCTAAAGAACGATACACTGGATCTATGTCATATGTGGTACACTCATATAACCCATGGTCTGTAGATGTGCCCCATAGGTTTTCTTTTGGTGATGTCATGCATATTAATGAGTAGGTGGGGCTTAATGTAAAAATCTTGAAATTTTCAATTTTTGATAACCACATGTCTTTTTTTTTCTTTCTATAATCAAACAAAGCATCCTATTTGCCCTTTCAGCTGTTAAAGCACACTGTTTAGAAGGCTTCAGATTACTAGTAATGACAACACATAAATCCCTTTCTTGATCAACACAACCAAGACTTGAACCATTCATGCAGTAATCAAAACCCAAATTGCTTTGACCAAACTGAATAACTTTGCATTTATCAAGATTGAATGACATCTGCCACATTTGGGACCAAGAAACTAAGTTATCCAGATCACTTTGCAAAAGTGAAAAGCATCATTAACAATCCTGTACAGCTTACAGCTTAGTGTTATCAGCAACTTTACAAAAGCCAAGGGACACATCAATATAATTAATGAAGATTAAGAAAAGACATGGACTCAATACAGAACCATGAGGAACACTACTTGTAACCTTCTTCCATGGAGGGTTTGAATTTAAATAAACATGTTTATGATGTAAAAATTTTGAATTTCATTAATATGCATAGTGGGCGGGGTTTAATATGATTTTGCTGAAAAGAGCTTGTAAACATGGTATCTGAAGAACAGTAAACTGGATTCATGTCATATTTGGTATACAGATAGCCCATGGTCCTTGTGCTCTATTAATTTTGATGGTGATGCCATCATTATTGAGTAAGGCAGGGCTTAAAGTGAAAGTCTTGAAATGTTTAGTATTTAACAACACATGTTTGTTGCATTTTAATAGGGATGCAGTTAGGGATGTTCATAATATAAAAATCTTGAATCATTCTTATTTTGACAATCATTTTGCTGCTTGTCTGTTTTTATACATGATGGTAGCATATTTGGTACACAGATAATCCATGTTACATTGTATAAACATGTTGTTAATTAGTTATTAATATGCAAATCTTGGAAGCTCTTATTTTGGCAATCATGTCTGTTTTGTTTATAAAACATGTTCATTGTTAAACTTTCATTGATATGCACAGTGGGTGGGGCTTAATATGATTTTTGTAAACAAAAAGCACAAGTAAACATATCGCAAAAACTTGAACTGGATTCATGTTATGTGTGGTACACTGTAGCTCATGGTCTGCAGATGTGCCAGTAATGTTAGTAGTAGTGATTTCATGCATATTAATAAAGTGGGCAGGCTTCAAAGGAAATTAGAAAAACTGATCAATAAGCAACTATTTTTTCATTTGCATCATAATGGGGCATGATGATATTGTTGGTTATTGTGTCATTATTATGCATGGTAGGAGTGGCTCAATGTGAAAGTGCTAAATGATGTAAAATCATACTGTATCTCATGAATGATATATTAGATTTATGCCGTATGTAATACACAGATGGGTCATGCATCTCTAAGTATGTTCTAATGTTGTGGTAGTGATGTCATGAATATTAATGAGTAGGCGGGGCTTACTGAAAATTCTGGAAATAGGATAAATGAGCAATGTTACCATTTTTCATCATACTTACTATAATAATGTTTTTACTTATTGTGCAAATGCTAATATTGTCTACATTTGTATTAATCTGCATGGTGGGTGTAGCTTATGAATTATCATGGAACAATTCATATGCAATGACATGACAGTTGATACAAAACTTTCAAATCAATCAGCTTATGAAAAAAAACAAAAAAAACATTAGAACCACAAAAGCTTTTGGTTCTGGTTAAAGGAATATTCCCATGGATTTTCTCAGATATGATTGAGAAAATTTGTAGAAACAAAGTGGGGAAAAAACTATGTTAATATCTTATTCCGTTTAGAAGTTATAAGAATTTAATGAGTAGAAAAATGTTCTTAAAAACAACTCGTAAACAACAGTAATTGTCCTTCAGCTTGGTGATGTCATCAAGGCATTTCCAGCACAGTTCTTATGTATTTCTTATAATTTATCACACTTTTTTTTACATTATTAAACAGCATTTTTGTTCATTATAGAGATACATTAGGGTGGAATATATAATTTACAAAAACATTTTGTTTTATCTTAGTGCACATCACATTTACAATAAGAAAAAAAAAAAAAATTGTTTTTAAATACAAAAGACATTTTGTTAAAATTGTCTCTTTGACATCACAGATGCTGCCGATCAGTCACTTTTGTCCAAATTCAAAAACACTTCAAAATTTAGTAACTTCTAAATGGAGTATTGATGATAACATAGTTTTTTTCACCACTTTGTTTGAAAAGTTTTTTTCATGGGAATACTTTAAACTTTGTTTCTGCAAAAGCTTTAAAAAAATGAAATCAAGGCCTTTGAGTCCAGCCCACTTGGAGCCTCCTTTCAAGGCTGGGACTATTGGGAATCAGCATTTAAATTTTAGAATTTGTTATAACAAGGTATGCAAACCCTTTGAAAAAGCTAGGGGCTGGGTATATGGAATTTGTGATGAATGGGCATACCATCTCGTCTCTATTTATCTTTCTTTATGTTTTATAAATCCTTTGATATTTGATATTGTACCAAAACATTTTTCAAGAAGAATACTTCTGACAAAATTTTTTTGATGTTAGCCAAACATTAACATACAAGTGGAGAAAGCATTCTCATTTGCAGATAAAGGAAAAGATTATATAGAATTACATTTTGAGCTGTTGTCCCCTCCACATTACAAATTTCTATCATTTTTTATTTTATCATTTTTATTTCTATCATTTTTATTTCTATCATTTTCTATTTCTATCATTTTTTTATTTTTATCATTTTCTATTTCTATCATTTTGTATTTTATATTTCATTTTTCATTTTTATTTCTATCATTTTATTTTCTATCATTTTATCATTTTCTATTTCTATTATTTTCTACCTATCATTTTCTATTTCTATCATTTTCTATTTCATATCATTTTCTATTTCTATCATTTTCTTTCCATTTTTATCATTTTCTATTTCTATCATTTTCTATGTCTATCATTTTCTATTTCTATCATTTTCTTTCCATTTCTATCATTTTCTATGTCTATCATTTTCTATTTCTATCATTTTCTACCTATCATTTTATATCATTTTTTATCATTTTCATTTCTATCATTTTTTCCATTTTATCATTTTTATTTCTATTATTTTCTATTTCTATTATTTTGTATTTCTATTATTTTCTATTTCTATCATTTTCTATTTCTATCTACTTTTGATATTTTTGTCAGGATTCCTTGTTCCAAATTTTGCGGTGGAGCTGTACTTCTTGATCCAACTGGTAACTGCCAAGGAAGCCAGCCAGGATGGGAACCCACTCACCCCAGTGAAGTCACACCCTGACCCAGAAGAGGCCAACTATCTCGCATCTGTGCATAATGTTGTTTATTTTGCCATTGAAGTGCTAATCCATCTAAAAAGGTAAAATTTATTTTTATTTAAGGCATGCATATTGAAAAATATAAATTATTTTGTCATATATTAGATGGCATTTTAACTTTAACCGTGTTGACTTTCTTCATTAAAGAGAGCATCTCAGTGTAGGATGTGATTTAGAGTTTTTGTATTTGAAACGTTCATTTTAGTGTTTTACCATATTCATTTAATATTTCTTCCTTTACAGTAAATTTTTGCTTGTAAAGCACATTTAATTATAAATATCTTTATGCACCAATAATTATTTTTTGCTTGCTTATCATCATCCTCTCCCAATATGTCCTCCCAATAAGATGGACCCACCCCCCTCCAATACTAATTACTGCCTCTCTGAAGCATTACAGGATAGACTTGCAATAACTTTAGTGAGGTCTATTACTAAAGTGGATATTTTCATAAATGATTTTATTTAAAACTTAAAACTACATTAAAATGTCGAACTTTGATGCATTTTTTGGTATTGCTCATTAACCCTTACTCTACCAGCACTTTTTTGAAAATGCGCTCGGGAGGCGGGGCCAAAGACGGGGCACCCAAAACGGCGATAATATCGCCGCGTGGTAGAGTAAGGGTTAATCAGGGCGTGATTATTGAATGGTTCTCTGTCTTCCAGGCAGATAAGTCGGGCCCCTTCCGCTTTCGGGACCCGCTGGGCCGCCCACCGGGATCATGCTGCCTATATTTTCGGGTTGGCGCATATGTCGCGGGTTGATTAACCCTTACTCTACCAGCACTTTTTTGAAAATGCACTCGGAAGGCGGGGCCAAAGACGGGGCACCCAAAACGGCGATAATATCGCCGCGTGGTAGAGTAAGGGTTAAAAGTATTAGTTGGCGATGATCTGAGCTTATAGAGGTATTTCACCTATCATGTGACTTTTGTTTTGGCGGGCAAATTAACACGCAGATGCATAGGAAACAGACTAGAATTTCTTGATGAAAAACAACGGACATTATTTTCATTTCATCACACAAAATTGATACAGGATAACTGTATGTTTTGTTAAAAATAACTCAAACTATACTTGCCTACTGATTATTGTAAAGAAAACAAGAATAGTTTTCGAAATACACGATAAACAGCAATCAACAGAAATTTGCAAAAAACTGCCCTTCAAGATGGCAAGTTAGCGTGAATGGAAGCGCGTGTGACTGTGACATCATACCCTTTATACAGTTAATGCTTGCTGCAAACCTGCTATAGCTTTGAATCAACTTTCTTTTGTTCTGCAAGAAGCTGTTTCAATCTGTTATAACTTTGTAAAGATTCCATTTTCAAGCTCGGTGAACAAGCTTGCGGGTAGCTCGGGGTGAGCTTTCTGGGAGCTCACCATATCTATAAGGATTGTGGGTTCTTTTTTAATAGTTTTAAAGAAATGAATTGCCAACCAATTGTGTTGGTTCACCAACATTGTTTTCATTGTTCACATAATTTGATTTGCAGGAAGCTGAAACTGTTAGATAAAAGTACTCTAAGACTCCTAGCAGATTGTTCATCTATTGCGAGGTACCATGAAGACTTTCAACTGGAGTTGATATCCTACTGGGAGGAGACTACTGTGCTGCCCTCAACTTTCATATCCAGCTCATTACCAATCCAAGCAGTGCCTTTTCTTGCCGATACAGACAACCGAAAGAATTTCCCTAACGATAAATCATTTCATTGTTTCAAAAAGCAGAGGTTTGTATTGATAATGGTTTTAAATATCTGTGTAAAAACTAAACAAGTTTACTGTTCATTAGAATAGACCAAATGTCACACAGGTGGACCAAAACCACCCAGGTGGACCAAACACCACACAGATGGACCAAACACCACACTGGTGGACCAAACACCACACAGGTGGACCAAACAACACACAGGTCGACCAAACAACACACAGGTGGACCAAACAACACACAGGTGGACCAAACACCACACAGGTGGACCAAACAACACACAGGTGGACCAAACACCATACAGGTGGACCAAACAACACACAGGTGGACCAAACAACACACAGGTGGACCAAACACCACACAGGTGAACCAAACAACACACAGGTGGACCAAACAACACACAGGTGGACCAAACACTATACAGGTGGACCAAACAACACACAGGTGGACCAAGCACCACACAGGTGGACCAAACACCATACAGGTGGACCAAACACCACACAGGTGGACCAAACACTACTCAGGTGGACCAAACAACACACAGGTGGACCAAACACCACACAGGTGGACCAAACACCACACAGGTGAACCAAACAACACACAGGTGGACCAAACACAACACAGATGGGCCAAACACCACACAGGTGGACCAAACACCATACAGGTGGACCAAACACCACACAGGTGGACCAAACACTACTCAGGTGGACCAAACACCACACAGGTGGACCAAACACCACACAGGTGGACCAAACAACACTCAGGTGGACCAAACAACACACAGGTGGACCAAACACCACACAGTTGGACCAAACACCACACAGGTGGACCAAAGACCACACAGATAGACCAAACACCATACAGGAAGACCAAACACCACTTAGGTGGACCAAACACAACACAGGTGGACCAAACATATCACCCAGCACTTTTAAGCTGACTTGTGGAATCTTTATAATGCAATGTCTTCTATAAAGTGCTACATGATATCAAATCAGTTTTTTTCTTCACCATTACATTTCTTTAATTGTGGTTTACCATATTTTATGCACATATCTGATATCGGGAATCTTCCTTTAACAATATTTTGTTCAATAAAAGCAATAAATTAAGTATGGACAGTGCCAACCCTCAACCAAAGGACTTTTGAATGTCACTCCTGACATTGGCTCAACATTTCAAAGTACAAGGATTTCCTCACACCTTTAAAATATTCAATAGCATTTCTACTTCCGACTAAAAGGTCTCCAGACAAAATTGTTATTTGAAAATGGCATGATATATTACCTTTTAATATATTCCATGCACACATTATGTAAATAATTGACCAGTGTCTTAGTTATTGCTTTTATAAATAGCAGCTTTTAAGCAAACAAATCTGAAATTTATTTACAGAAGATGCCTTGAGTGCTAATTTATCTAATGTATGGCTTAACATTATTGATTCCCAGTAGCCTTGAGACTTCATCTTTCATTATGGGGCCAGACGCTATCTGTTTTTTAAAGTTTTGAATAACTGGTATTTCTGCGGACTAGTATTGCTTATGGAAGCTTGAATTGTGCAATTTAAGTACCATTTTGTGTTGCTGCATTTTGAAAGTTAAATTTGATTTAAAAAAAAAAAAACCTTCTTGGCATGTGATTTTATTCTTTGTTAAAAGGAAATGGTTTCTAATGATATTGAATATTGAAAACAAAAATGGGAATGGCATTGGTAGTGTGAGACAAAACTATAGGTGGGTGGGTGTATTCTTTGCAAGACGAGTTTGACACTTTGACTCCAAATTTGCAATTTGAATTTGATTTCCGGGTGGTGGTGCAGTTTTGAAATTTTATACGGCAAGGTATATTTTTCGGTGATGCATGATGAAAACGTTTTTAAATCTTACACAGCAAGGCATATTGATGTATGATGCACAGTGAAAATGGCAAAGGAGTTGCGCAAGATAGGGACTGAATTACATTGAAGTGAACTATTCTGTCATTTCTAAACCAAATTTTCTGTGAAAAAGATTTTTAATTTTGTAAAATATTCTTTCACGATTTTGAAATCAAAATTCCAGCGTTTATTTGTACATGAGAGTCAATACTTTTCCCATTCTAAGTTGCGCAATTTTTTTTTTTGCTTATTGAAAGTAATGCTCGCAAATTTGGGCGATTACACTTCAGTAAAGTTGCTTATCATTCACAGCACTAGCAAATTTTACGGACACTTAAAATACAGTATTGGTTGTCTCCTTTAATCATGCATGTTGCCTGTTAGGATGAAAAGAGAAGAAAAACTTAAGGGAATATTCCCATGTTTTTTTGTAGCCTTTTATAAGAATGAGAAAACTTTTAGAAACAATTTAGTACAAAAATCATGTTGATATGTTATTCCTACCAGGAGATATTCAAATTTGAAGGTTCACAAAAAATGCCAATAAACGAAATAGGAAAAGGCTCAGTATGATATCACAGCAACACATTCTCCCACAAAGTTTAGGTATTTCATTAAAATCTATCATCCTATTTTATTATCAAAACCTGCTAGAAAAATAAATTGATGAAGGTTAGGTATTTATATACATTGCCAAATATACCCTACTTTAATTACTTTTGGAGAATTGTTTCTAATCATACAGAAACAACGAATTAACGTTCACAGAAATACATACAACTATTGCCTCTATGACATCATCAAGCACAAATTCATCATACTGTACAAAACCTCTAAAACGCAATTAAGAAATCTTTAGAAATCCATATCTCCTGAACGGATATGATATCAATCTGATTTTGTACCAAATTCGCTCTAAAGGTGGCGCTCTTTCAAATAAAATTTTACATAAAACCAAGGGAATATTCCTTTACTGAGTGAAGTTGTCAACCACTTGTTTGATTTTCCCAAGCGTCGGTTGTGAGTATCACATGGTGCTGGCTTCTCTTCTTCATGATTGTGAGTATCACCTGGTGCTGGCTTCTCTTCTTATAGACTTATCCATTATTGGACTAGAGGGGTAATATTGGTTAGTAAAAGAGATATGGTTCGAGTTTTGTTTCGATTTTTTGTGGAGGGCCTTTAAACCTTGTCACATGGGGGTGAGATTTTGTGACTATACATCAAAGGCTTGAAAAACAAATTTCAATCAGTGAAAATAATTTGCAATCAACTATTTTAACAATTGTTTACAAAGTGATTGTGTGATGTCATTGTAACATGGCTTCTCGGATGCAATGAGCGAGTGAGCGGAAAATATTTTAGGAGACATGATAAGAAGCAGACAAGATACTTTGATTGCTTTCTCCTTCTTGACAAGTAAGTTAAAAGTGGCTGTACTTGGTAATTCAACATTGAGTTAAAAAGTGGCTGAACTTGGTAATTCAACATTGAGTTAAAAGTGGCTGTACTTGGTAATTCAACATTGAGTTAAAAAGTGGCTGAACTTGGTAATTCAACATTGAGTTAAAAGTGGCTGTCAACATTGAGTAATTCAACATTGAGTTTGTGGCTGAACTTGGTAATTCAACATTGAGTTAAAAGTGGCTGTACTTGGTAATTCAACATTGAGTTAAAAAGTGGCTGAACTTGGTAATTCAACATTGAGTTAAAAGTGGCTGTACTTGGTAATTTAAAATTGAGTTAAAAAGTGACTGAACTTGGTAATTCAACATTGAGTTAAAAAGTGGCTGAACTTGGTAATTCAACATTGAGTTAAAAAGTGACTGAAGTTGGTAATTCAACATTGAGTTAAAAAGTGACTGAACTTGGTAATTCAACATTGAGTTAAAAGTGGCTGTACTTGGTAATTCAACATTGAGTTTAAAAGTGGCTGTACTTGGTAATTCAACCATGAGTTAAAAAGTGACTGTACTTGGTAATTTAACATTGAGTTAAAAAGTGACTGTACTTGGTAATTCAACATTGAGTTAAAAAGTGACTGAACTTGGTAATTCAACATTGAGTTAAAAAGTGACTGAACTTGGTAATTTAACATTGAGTTAAAAAGTGGCTGTACTTGGTAATTTAACATTGAGTTAAAAAGTGACTGTACTTGGTAATTCAACATTGAGTTAAAAAGTGACTGTACTTGGTAATTTAACATTGAGTTAAAAAGTGACTGTACTTGGTAATTTAACATTGAGTTACAAAGTGACTGTACTTGGTACTGTAATTCAACATTGAGTTAAAAAGTGACTGTACTTGGTAATTTAATATTGAGTTAAAAAGTGACTGTACTTGGTAATTTAATATTGAGTTAAAAAGTGACTGTACTTGGTAATTTAATATTGAGTTAAAAAGTGACTGTACTTGGTAATTCAACATTGAGATAAAAAGTGACTGTACTTGGTACTGTAATTCAACATTGACATGAAGTGAAAGCCATGAAGTGAAAGCCAGATCATGAAATCCCACAAGAAGTGACATATGAGCAAGCTCATTAGCATAAATAACATTCCTATAATGCAGATAGTATTTACATAGAGGGCACTAGCCTTGGTAATAGAGATGAAGAGTATTTACAAACTTAAGAGATTAGTTCAGGGGTCAAAGAAGTCCATCTTATATGAAAGAGGACTTCAAAGGAAACAAAATGGTGCAGAAAGCATTAAAATATCATATTTTGTTAAGGAGATATTTAAGTTTAAAGTTTGGTATCATTTGGGTAGAAACGACTGAAATTAGACTAGTTGTGACATCACAGCCTCAGATTCCTCAGTCTTTATTGTTTTTATCATACTTTTCCTGCTTTTTTTGTGGTTTAAAAACCATTGGATATGTCAGGAAAGTAGTAAATCAGAATCTAGTAAGGGTAATTATAATTTACCACCCAAAGAAAGTTCGAGCGAAAGTAATTCAAATAGCAAAAAATTTAAATACATTTTCTTTAAAATACAACAACAATTGTTAAGAATGTGAGGATAAAGGTGCATACCTTCTATAGTAAACCTACAACACCAGTCATTTCTACACAGATAAGACATAACTTTAAACTTAAATACCTTCTTAACGAAATATGATTTTTGTATGCTTTCTTTACCATTGTGTTTCTTTGCAAGTCCCCTTTATTATGAGATAAACTTGCTTGACCACTGAACTAATTCTTTAAAGGTGAATATCTCGTAACAATGAAATAAGATTTGTGAATGCTTTCTTTACCATTGTGTTTCTTTGTAAGTCCCTTTTTATTATAAGATAAACTTGCTTGACCACTGAACTAGTTCTTTAAAGGTGAATATCTCGTAACAATGGAATAAGATTTGTGAATGCTTTCTTTACCATTGTGTTTCTTTGTAAGTCCCCTTTCATATAAAATAAACTTGCTTGACCATAGAACTAATCCTTTAAACATGAATATTTTCTTAACGAAATATGGTTTAATGCTTTCTTCACCATTGTGTTTTTAAAGTCCTCTTTTAATATAAGATAAACTTGCTTGACCACTGAACTAATCCTTCAAATGTGAATATCTCCTTAACGGAATAAGATTTTTGAATGCTTTCTTCACCATTGTTTTTTTTTTTAAAGTCCCCTTTCCTATAAGATGAACTTGTTTGACCACTGAACTAATCTTTAGCATAGCAGCATAAGGAGGTTTGTTGGATAGCTGATAATGTTTAAATAACATGTTACATTATTATTCTATAGTTGATACATCAAATACACTTACGGTTTAATCAAATCTATATATCCTGCATGGAACAAGATATTGAAGTAGAATCTTCAAAATTCTGTTTGTATTTTTTCGCCCCCAAAAAATGACAAGACATATATCACCTTTGTTTTGTATATTCGGATGAGTTTCATTTTCACTCGTGCCCTGTGGTATTACAATCTCTCATAATTATCATTAGGTTTAAAACCAGTGGAAAAAATGGTTATCATATTTGTTATGAATTTGTACCCGACAGAGCAATCAAAGAAATATGATTCCATCAAAATATTTTGGGTTCGTGTAACTCTTATCAAATTACCGTTGTCATATTGATTAAGATGCATCCAAATTTTGTTTATTGAATCAAAATTTGAATAATATCCACCTCTCAACCGGCACCTAATGAATTTCAATATCTGCCTATCAAATGCTCTTATTGATTCAGATGTAATATAAACAAGTTTTTTTTTCTTTTTGTCTGTGAGAGTGAACTGCCAATTGAACTTGGAAGATGGTTTAAATTAGCAGGGACGGACCTTGAACTCATGTTCATGTATGATCAAGACAAGGAGACGACCTGTCTTGTCAGGAGTTTTCAGACATTTTGGCATTTTAGACAGTTTTGATCGAAGGAGATCTGTCCTTTTTAGTACAGAAACATGCATCCTGTCATGAGGCAGGCAATAAGGCAGGCAATGAGGCAGGCAATGAGGCAGGCAATGAGGCAGGCAATGAGGCAGGCAATGGGGCAGGCAATGGGGGCAGGCAATGGGGGCAGGCAATGGGGGCAGGCAATGAGGCAGGCAATGAGGCAGGCAATAAGGCAGGCAATGAGGCAGGCAATGGGGCAGGCAATGAGGCAGGCAATGAGGCAGGCAATAGGGCAGGCAATGGGGCAGGCAATGGGGCAGGCAATGAGGCAGGCAATAAGGCAGGCAATAAGGGTGGATGTGTGTATTTAACTAGTTCACAAGTTAACAACAGGATCTAAAAAGTCAGGATGAAGAAAGTCAGCAAATTTTGCCGACCATGCCGCCAACGTTTTACACCTCTCTTAATGCCAGAAGTATGACAAATTCTATATTATGTACTCCTAACAAGTATGCTTAACAATTCAAAGAAAAGGTTGATAAGGAATTTCCTGATCGACTCCATAGCCCATAAATTATATATTATGTACTCCTAACAAGTATACTTCAGAATTCAAAGAAAAGGTTAATAAGGAATTTCCTGATTCGACTCCATAGCCCATAAATTATATATTATGTACTCCTAACAAGTATACTTCAGAAATCAAAGAAAAGGTTAATAAGGAACTTCCTAATTCCACTCCATAGCCCATAAATTCTATATTATGTACTCCTAACAAGTATACTTAAGAATTCAAAGAAAAGGTTAATAAGGAATTTCCTAATTCCACTGGTTAATAAGGAATTTCCTAATTCCACTCCATAGCCCATAAATTCTATATTATGTACTCCTAACATGTATATTTAAGAATTCAAAGAAAAGGTTAATAAGGAATTTCCTTATTCCACTCCATAGCCCATAAATTCTATATTATGTACACCTAACAAGTATACTTAAGAATTCAAAGAAAAGGTTAATAAGGAATTTCCTAATTCCACTGGTTAATAAGGAATTTCCTAATTCACTCCATAGCCCATAAATTCTATATTAAGTACTCCAAGTATACTTAAGAATTCAAAGAAAAGGTTAGTAAGGAATTTTCTAATTCCACTCATAAATTATATATTATGTACACCTAACAAGTATACTTAAGAATTCAAAGAAAAGGTTAATAAGGAATTTCTAATTCCACTGGTTAATAAGCCCATCAATTCTATATTATGTACTCCAAGTATACTTAAGAATTCAAAGAAAAGGTTAATAAGGAATTTCCTAATTCCACTCCATAGCTCATTCCACCATATTCACCGGAGTTAGCTGAAACCTCTTCGGTTCTTTATCCCATATTTGCAGTCCATGTAATAACTAGTGATTGCCATCTTATTTCTTCAGAGACAAATTTTATGAGCTTCTGCGAGAATGGCAGGGGAACCACAGTAAACCAGGATGGACTTTTCCCGAGCAGATGGGCCCACGAATCAGGTAAGACACTCATTAAGTAATAGAAGTAGGCATTAAGATGATTGTGTTACTTACTGGTAAATGCTTTCAGTAATTTATTTTGAGAATTCTATCTGGTGAGATAATCATCTCATTCTAAAATTTTACTTTTTAGGAATTGTGTAAATGGAAAAAATATCTACAAGAAAGTTAAAAAAATTTTTTTAAACAAATACAAAATATATTCCAAATAAAGATTTCAGAGAAGAAAAAAAAGAGGTGAAATCATGTAAGTTCACAATTAAAGCACACATAGTTGAATTATTACTTTGTGGATCACAATTCTTTCCGAGCAATTATAGCCATCTAAAACTTGTGGTGCATGAACAGGAAAACAGGTTAAATTCTTTTTATGTAATTCAGTATACCATATTTAAGCGCCCCTGTTTTAATAAGCACCCACCCAAAAAATTTGTACTGATTGCATAATTTTTTTTACTAATTTGAAGACTTAAAATAAGATTTGTTACATTATTTTCTTATTTTGCATCTGATGCTGATGATGTTTTTGTAGTTGTTATTGTGAAGCTAGTATAGAACCAGTTCACACAATGCATTTAAATAACACACTGTATGTGGCCCAGGAACATGGGTGCTTATTAGGAAGAAACTTTTAGTTTAGAAAAAATGTAATTCTATTTTCGTAAGCGCCTGGGGAGCTTATTATGTTGAATATGGTATTCTTTTCCTTTTGAAAATGTTTAAAATGTCTTCTCAACCTACATGTAGCTGTTGATTAGGTTATGGCTAAAATCCCCAAAATACATAGTCAGCATTACTTAATCTCCTTCAAGAAATTATGTTGCATGATTGTTAAAAAACAAAGAAATTGCATCAGAAAAGTGACAGGTATGCTTCGTTGAACATCACAAATTTGCATATTAACACCTTAGTTGTTTTCATTTTACTGAAATTTAAAATAAATTACCTATGTAAAATTTCTTTGACTAATGATGGTAGTTAATTTGTCCTTTATTGTACAAGATAGTCCATTTTCTGACCATAAACCCTTTAACTTTTACAAATTTTCTATTTTGCAACATTTGAAATTGGATGTTGATTGCTCTTATCTGGTTCCAAGTGCCAGAGAATGGAGCATCCGTGACATTTTGTGACAAAATTTCACTGTCCAAAAATCTTTGACTTTCTCTGACATTTTGAACATTTTGTGACAAAATGTGACAAAATGATCATGAACAGATGTATCTAAATTTGTCTGACATTTTGTGACACGTTGTACCCCTTCACTCACACTCATTGGTAATTTGATGTTGCATATTAGTGGTGGATTCCATTTTTCATGAAACAGACATAACCAAATGATCCTTGCTATGAGTATCACTGGTCATGATGTGTGAATCTATGCCAATCAAATGTGACAATGGCAAAACTGATGTGCATGGACAGATCCAGGATTTTCAAAAAGGAGGGGGGGTTCCAAGCCTTGGAATGCAAAAGAAAATGTATGGCTTTAGTGTTAGAGGTGTATTGGTGAAATTCCAAAAGGGGGGTGGTGGTCCTTCCCCTCTCCCTACCCTCTGGATCATGTGCAAAAGGTGCCAAAAATTATGTGATATTTAAGACATCTATGTGACAAAATTGTTGTGACGTGACATTTTGTAACAAGCCATTAATCATCACTCCATTCTCTGAAGTGGATCAAGAATCAACTTCTTGTGATTTCTTTCCTCACAGAGACTTGATACACCTCACAACAGAGATTGCAAATTTCACTCACTTTGCTCGTCTTTTCAGCTCCCAGCTGGTCAGGGTAAGTCTTCATAGTCATTGGTGCCCTTTTGGGTAAAATGCAGTTTGGAGGGTACATTTATGGGGTGGTGGGGTAAAGGGGGAAATGGTTGTAATCCTAAGAACACAAGTTCTAAGAAGAGAAACACAAAAAGTCTGTCATGTTTTTAAAGTCTTCTTATCATTTGGGGTGGCTAGGGTAAATTTAATCGGGATTCTTGGATGCCCCCAGACTTGTCATAAGCAGATGAGAGCACATGACTCCCCTGGACAGGGCACCAATACATCGCAGGTTAACTCCCCAGCAGTGCTGGTACTCATTTTACAACTGAGTGTCTTCTTGCTCAAGAAAACAATGCAGCGCTTACAAGAGTTAAACCTGGAGCATGATTCTTAACCACTGAGTCACAGCACCTCGATACTTCATTAGAAAACTAATTTCTTACACACAAAGTTGCATCCTCTTTTCTTCCCTCCCCTATACTACTTTATTTTTATTTTAGATGATGCAATTTTAGTACAATTCTCTCTTTAATTTTCTTTCGAGGAATGATGAATCCAATAAGTATTCGTGTATGACAGAAGTGTCGGATCTTGAGAGCCGTCATAATATATCCATATCTTCAACAAAAATAGGTTGTAATCGAATTGTTCAATGTTTAGATTCAAGAACCTTAAGGCAAACTGTCAACCTGGAGCTAGTTTATCGACAAATGGAGATGAATCATTACATTAAATGTATCAGATTATGTGAAACATGTTTAGATTTATGTGATGCTTGGTGTCAGTTACGAGATTGACTAACATTAAATAAGTACATTAGTATTTTGTTTAAGATGATGACATGGTCACTGACACTAAGGAAGAGTCATTGTTGTTTTGTTTAAGATGATGACATGGTCACTGACACTAAGAGAAAGTTATTGTTGTTTGAAATGGCAGTATAACAAAAGTTATTGTTGTGATTGTATTTCTTATATACTTCAAGATGCTGTTTTGCATTGTATATAGAAACGACAAATATGTCGATTTGGATCAAACAAATTTGTTACAGACAGTGGGGAAATCATGTTTGTTAGGAAATATTGGGACTTTTTGTAGATGGTATTTTGTAGTTGTATATTCATATTTGTTATCCAGCCTTTTAAGTACAACTTATGTGGTAATCTGAGATGAATTCGATAGTTTTCAGAAAATTTTGGTTGTTTTTTTTCTTTTTAATTTACACCATTTTATTAGCTCGACTATTCTAAGAATAGTAGAGCTATTCAACAACCCTCTGTGTCGGCGTCGGGTTATTGTTTGGTTAAAGCTTTCATAACTTAAGTTATGAATGGTGTACATTCATGTGACGTGGCACAGGAGTAGAGGACATAGTTACTGATTAAGTGAGCATGATTGGAGGGTTGTGTGTGCATCCTAATTAGCTTATTTGCATAACAATGAAAACATTTTTCAGGTTCAAGTTTTGGTTAAAGTTTTCATAACTTATGAATGGTGTACATTCATGTGACTTGGCACAGGAGTAGAGGACATAGGTACTGATCAAATGAGCATGATTGGAGGGTTGTGTGTGCATACTAATTAGCTTATTTGCATAACAATACAAATATTTTTCAGGTTAACGTTTTGGTTAAAGTTTTCATAACTTATGAACGGTGTACATTGATGTGACTTGGCACAGGAGTAGAGGACATGGGTACTGTTCAAATGGGCATGATTGGAGGTTTGTGTGTGCATACTAATCAACTTACTTGCATAATATTAAAGATATTTGTCATGTTAAAAGTTTTGGTAAAATGTTTTGCTTAAAGTTTTCATAACTTAAGTTATGAATGGTGTACATTCATAACTTAAGTTATAAATGGTGTACATTCATGTAACTTGGCATAGGGTACTGTTCAAGTGAGGATGATTAGGGGTTGTGTGTGCATACTAATTAGCTTATTTGCATAACAATGAAAATATTTGTATCTATAATATCTCTTAGATTAAAGTGGATGTGGGGATTTTGTTTGCACAAATAATTATAAATGTGAAGAACATTGTCCACACTCAATGGTGAGGTGTAGTGTGCCTATTAATTAGGCCATTTGCATAACAATAGACTTTCATACAAAATGATTAAACTGAGATGATAACTTGGTTCAGTGGTAAAGGACATTGGTACTGTTCAGTTGAGCATAATTGGGAGGGGGGTTGTGTGTGCATACTAATTAGCTTATTTGCATTGCAATGAAAATATTTGTATCTGTGGTATCTCTTAAATTAAAGTGGTTGTGGTGATTTTGCTTAAACAAATGATCATACAATATATGTGAAGAGCATTGTTCACACCTAATGGTGAGGTACAGTGTGCATATTAATTAGGTTATTTGCATAACAATACACTGCTGCAAAATGTTTGTCCTGAGATCAAAAATATATGGCAGGGAGACTTACTAACTTCACATTTCTAGCTTTGTTATGATATTGACATTCCTGACATGAATAGGAATCAAAATGTTTGTCTTGCCAGGAATAAAGTTCTAAGCAAATGAAAGTTGTCTTACTTCTAAAAAATTTCAAATTAATGGTTTGCAAAATATAAACAATAAATGGAATGTGGAGTAGAAGATGACATGATGATAAAGTAGCTGAAGGAATTAGGATGAGGGTGGGATTTCATGTGGGACAGGGTGGAATTGTATGTAAGGCAGGATTGGGTGGGATGTTGGTCAGGATGCATTGGCATGTTGGACAGGGTGGGTTGGCATGTAGAACAGGGTGGTTTGCATGTGGAACAGGCTGGGTTGCATGAGGAACAGGGTGGGTTGGCATGTGGAAGAGGGTGGGTTGACATGTGACACAGGGTGGAATGGCATGTGGTGGGGTGTCATCTTGCTTTCAGTTGTGATGACATGTGGGTCATGGAAGTGGTGGAATGACATACAGTATCTGGTTTTCAGGTGCGATTGCATGGAGTATAGGCATGGGATGACATTTGGGACAGGTTGGGATGGAATGTGGGACAGTCTGGAATATGCATTATCAGCGGTGAGGGGATTTGTATCGTTTCCAATTTCTACTTTGTCATACGTTAAGCAATATTGTTTCGCATAATTTTGCTTTAATGTTATTGCACATTTTTTATGTTGCTCGACTTTGCTTGACACACATATTTTCTTAAATTATAAGCTGTATTACAATTCAGTTTGTAGTTCTGGGAATGTGTAGGGGCTGGGGGAGGGTACAGGTGGAAAGGGGCTTGATAATATTCTTTCATTGACATTGGCAATTTAGGGCCTCTCCTTTCTTTGTTGTTCATTAGATAGAACTAAAAGAGGTGTTATAGTTTTAAAGACTACTAGCTTTTACATGTTTTTGAGTTACTGCATGGGTATGGTAACCTTGAGCTTTTTTTGTTCTTGAAATAGCTCTATAAAAACTTGAAAGATATTTTCAAGCTTGTTGTAAAATGTTGTGTAAATTAACAAAGCAAATGAAAATGCATCTTTAAAGCTCATGTAATTTGAAATCATCTGCCTCTGCTACCCTATTTCTGTATATACTTCCCTCAATAAGCCCATTCTCTATACTAGCTTTGGACTGTCCTTCTGACAGTTCTTGTTGTTTTTGGTGAGCATGGGAAGCATAATGCGAATCTATGTATTGGCGATTTTGTCTGTTCGGCCATCCACAGTTTTTGCTACAAAATTGCCACAGTATATGAACTGACCAGACTATTTATTTAGTATGCTCAGGCAAGGGGTTGACAGGATGTGACTGCAAATGGACATAGGGAGGTATATCATATGAGACATGGATGGGGGCCATGCGGGACATATGATATAATATATACCATGTGGTATATTCCAAGAGCTATATCAGGCATAATTATTTGACTGCCTTTTTTTCTTATTCAAGAGGTCATTTGCATATAAGTTATTATATGAACTGACACTTTCATACATAGTATTCTCAATCAGGGACTGTGATAGCTAGGATAAGACTTCTTATGGAGCCTATGGGATGTTATGTGGGACATGGGGTGGGATGCCATGTGGGACATGGGGTGGGATGCAATGTGGGACGTGGGGTGGGATGCCATGTGGGACAGGGTGGATGCCAATGGCCAGGGTGGAATGGTGGAATATATTGGACATGGGTAGAATGCCATGGGATGAAATATCATGCCATGGGATGAAATGTCATTTGGGACATGGGATGTCATTAGGACATGAGATGGTATGGGATGTCATGTGGGACATTGGATGTCATGGGGTGGGATGCCATGTGGGACATGGGGTGGGATTTCACAAGTAACACAGAATGTGACATAGGTTGGTATGCCATGTGTGACATAGGGTAGGAAGCTATGTGGGACATAGGGTAGGAGACCATGGGGACATGGGATGTGATGCCATGTGGGACATAAAATAAGATGTCATTGGGATATTGGGAGGGATACCATGTGGAACATATGGTGGGATCCAATGTGGGACATAAGGTGGAATGGATGTCATTGGGATGATGGGGAGTGGGATGCCATGTGGGAACATATGGTGGGACAAGGAAGGGATGATATATATGGGTGGATTAATGGGACACATGTATGATGGACTTCAGGTGGGAAGCCACTGATGTTATGTGGACATATGGTGGGATGCCATGTGGGACATATGGTGAAGGATGCCATGTAGGACAAGGATGGGGTGGGATGTCATTTGGCACATATGGATTGGATCCATGTGGGACAGATGGGGATGCCAAATGGGTCATGATGGGATGGGATCCATGTGGGACATGGGGTGGGATGCCATGTGGGTCATGGGATGCCAGGGTTGGGATGCCATGTGGGACATATGGGAAATGCCATGTGGGACATATGGTGGTCATGGGATGCCATGTGGGACATGGGATGCCATGTGGGCCATGGGATGACATACTGTATGGTGGAATGCCATGTGGGAGATATGGTGGAATGCCATGTGGGGCAAGGCATGGGGTGGGATGTCATTTGGCACATGGGATGGGATTCATGTGGGACATATGGTGGGATGCCATGTAGGTCATAGGATGGGATGCCATGTGGGACATATGGTGGAGTGCCACGTGGGACAAGAGATGGGATGGGATGTCATGGGGTACATGGGGTGAGATGCTTTGTGGGAGATATGGTGGAATGCCTTGTGGGACAATGGATGGGATGTGATGTCAGGTGGGACTTGGGGTGGGATGCCTTGTGGGTCATGGGATGCCATGTGGGACTTAATGTGAGATGCCATTTTTATAATTGGCTGGGTCATATGATATGGGTGTCAATTTGCATGGGCATGCAAACCATGATAGTATTTATCGTTCTAGTTTGGAATTAGTTTGCTTTAAATGTAAAGCGATAAATTTAAGCATCATTATATTTGTGTGTGAAAAATAGTGAATTATGTAGTGATAAAGTTGGTAATGCTCCATTAGAGAAATGTTGTTTGGTTTGCTGAATATATAAGAATTTACAGGAGCACTACTTTGTCCAAGTTGTACATTTCCTTCTTTATTCGCATTTAACTCAGTGACCACAAAGATTGGTGTTAATGATTCTTGCAATATTTGCAGATATTTTGGAAAATTGCTTCACACAGAAGGATTAATTTATTGATCAGTTATGTATATCTTAAATGATGAGGACGAAAGAAAGTCTATATTAGCAGAGTGACATCACACACTTGGTTTGTGTGCAATTTCTACCTTTGACATGTACATTCGTTACTATGTAAAAACTGAGACAACTTAGACATAAATCTGTTCAAACTTGATATCCCACAGACCCCAGCTTGATTTAAAAAGGGGCAAGGTGTTAGACTTGTTGAGGGGCACATTAATACATGCGCAAAGCGCTGCGTCTTTTCGGCGTGGAGTCCAGGGGCCCCCTTATGGCTCAATTTCCTGGTGAAGAAGCTGTGGGATTTTAGCTATAGGTCTGATTATACATCTCAGGCTGAAGCTATTCTGACTGATAATTAAGGACTGGTCATGAGCCAAAGAGGGAAAGTGCTTACCATGCTATCATTCTGTGTTCTGTATCCATGTAAAGTAATTAATTTATGAGGCTAAATAAGATTATTACAGTAAGTTAAAAAAAAAAATCATCATGAGGGGCAGGGCGGACCTCAGGGGGCAGTGCTGGCCCACGGAAACAGCAATGCTAGGGCTCTGTCCCCTTATGCAATAAGATTCTTAAATACTCTGTCCACCATTTTGTTTGTCTTATTTTGTCCTCTATCATTTAAGATATAAAGTGTTTGACCACAAGCTTATCTCTTAAGATGATTAAATTACCCCAGAGGGAATGAATGCCATTACAAACTCACTATTCTCAAAACTTATGTTTTGAGTAATTGTTTGCACAATTTTCTAAATTATTTGGCCTGCAACCACAATATATCAAGAGATTAAATAAGATAAAGTACAGCAATTCTTATTGTCATCTGAGAGAACTTTGAAAATAATCTTTGAATCGGCAAAAAATCTTTCATCTTATTTTGATAATACACAGCTACAAATGTAAAAAATATCAAGTAAGTTTTTTGCTGAACCATTTTTAGCCAAGGGATGAAAGCTTCGAATCCAAAAATCTTCTTCACTAAAACAAGATTTATGTTGTCAATGCTGTGTAATCCTGCGTGATGGACTATTGCACTTACCAAAGTTTACAATCAATTGGAATATGAAATACTTAACCAGAGCATCAATGATGTAGTGTCTCAACATATTTAGAGTACAGTAGGGCGTGATGACAACATGGTGGTATGTGTAATGTGTTTGTCTGTGGGATGTTATACTGAGTAAGCTTGTTGGGGCAAGATCAAGGAATGTAGTTTGATGTAGAGATGTGCATTTTTGTTTAATTCAGTAAATAATAAACGATCTATTTTTTCGATGGTTTATTGTGTACATAATCGCCGAAAGTGCGACCACACGTCAATTTTTTTTTTTTAAATTGCGGAATTGGTTCTATCCTTCCAATAAGCACATCGTAATCATCGCGATTTCCAGTCTTAAAGATAAGTAAGGAATGTCACAAAACTTGAGTAGGGGGTTATGTTTAGTCTTCAAATTACCAGTAAGCCTGAAAAATGTTGTCAAAGATAATGATTGATGGTTTTAACACACTTTAATATGTTGCAGAAATGAAATATTAGCAAGTAAATTGCCTGGTCTTGCAAGCATTTTGATATGATTTCAAAAATATTGCCTGCTGATGCTGTACAGATTTAAAAGTGCACCACTAGCTTGAGCTACATGTAGCGCAATCTTGGACAAAACTGTTGGGACACTTACCAGCTTACCGGAAAAATATTTATGTACAGCCAGCTCCACCACCCCTCCCCCCTCCCTCCCCCTCCTCCCTTTCTCCTTTCAACTTTTGTTGTAAAAATATTTCACTAGGAAATACAGAGACATGGAAAGCATTTATCAACATTTTCTATTCATTTCACCAACATTGAACGGGGAAACGGAGTGTCCCAATGAGTTTTGTCCAAGATTGTAGCGTACTGTGTAAAATATATTCCAACCCAGTGTCACTTACAACTGTACTTTATTTTATGCAACCCTCTTGGCAAAATGGCGCTGATGCTTACGAACTACTTTGAAATATCAGCAACTCCGAAACTTTTTGTTCGTTTGTTTCACATTTTTTTTTTTCTTTTTTGCACATTTTATTTGACTCATCAGGTAATCTTTGCATTTATTTGTGGTGAAAATAACAATCAATGCTTTTTTGTCTGTTTATTTCTGATCCATTTAACAGCTTGTAAAACGGGTGTTAACCAAATTCAGATTTAAGCCTGTATTGTTAATAATGTTAAATGGGCCTAAACCTACATCAAGTAGCTCTAAATTCGGCGAATTAAAGTGAAAGATTTGTGCGAATTTACCTCTCGCATTAAAAAGCATTAAATCCAATTTCCTGTTGTTTAAAATAGGCTCCAACTCAGCCTCAACCGGCTGCAAGACTGGTGGAACAATAACGGTTTTAAATTCTCCAAAGATAAGACAGTCTGCATGCTTTTCTGTCATTTCAACAACCTCCACCCCAACCCGAACCTAGTGTTCAAACCCACCATCCACAACCTCTCCCGTGTCGACAATGTTCACATTACCCGCCTTAGAATGGCCACCTCACTCACTCCCACCTAATTTTTGGCACCCCCACACCTCTGCAACTGCATCCTCACAGTCCATCATGTTCTCCTTGCTTGCCCCCTGTACAACCTTCCCAGAGCTTCCCTCGCTCCCCACATCTCAATAGCTGAACTGTTCCAGAAAAACCCTCCAAATAAAATGATCTCCTTCCTCTATCATGCTTCCCTCTACAATCATATTTAGTCCTCCTCTTCCACCCCCTCTCTCTACTTTGTTTTTTCACCCATGCACCTCCTCTCTCGATTTTAGCTTTCTGGCTTTTAAGCTCTCCTGTTTCTCTCAATCTCCCCCTGTTTTCTTTCCTTCCTACCTCTGGAATGATCAAACCTCTCAGGCACAATTTGACCCTCACTGTTGTGGTGCTGTTAAGCCCTCATCAAACAAACAAATTTACTTTTGTAATTTGGATGTTTCTTTAGATGAAGGAAATACAAATTATTATAAACTATTTGCAGGAGAACTTGATACCTTGTTTATAATTGATAATTGTTTGGCAACCGAAGAATTAAAATTCAAAGGTGAAAAATGCATGATAAGTGAGTTAACCTTTAGTAGCCTCCCATAGTATGTTGAGGATCAAACGCAGCTAAGAAGTTCCTTGAAGCTTTACAGCAGGAAGTAACTAAGATCAAAGCAGTTCTGGCAAACCCTCGACCTATGATAATCACTAGAGAGGATTGGCACACACACCAGACAGCACAGAACTGCCATATATGTAAAAAACCTGTACATGGTGACTCTGTCCGCAACCACTGCCATATCACAGGTAAGTACAGAGGTGCTGCGCACAATGCAAGCAACCTGAAGCTGCGCCTGAACAACAAAACAACCCCAATCCGAGTAGTGTTCCATAACCTGCAGGGCTATGACTCTCATTTGATCATGCAAGCCATCAGCAAAGTGGAAGGAAAAGAAACCTGCATCCCCAACAACATGGAGAAGTATATATCCTTCTCCCTAGGTCACTTGAGGTTCATTGATAGCGCATGATTCCTTTTTATGTCATTGAATGAATAAGCTGGTTGTGGCTAATGATTCTGATGACTTCCGTATCACAACTGAATATGAACCGAATGATAAAAGAAGACAATTGTTATTGCACAAGGGGGTTTACCCCTACAGTATATGGATTCTTGGCAGCGGTTTGGGGAGTGGCTACCACCGCACGACGCCTTCTATAGCAAACTCACGGATGAACATATTTCCAATGAGGATTACCAACACGCACAGGAAGTTTGGGAAACATTCGAATGTGATGACATGGGGAATTATTACGATCTATACTTGCAAACTGATGTGCTCTAACTAGCTGATGTCTTAGAGATATATCGGAAGACTTGCTTGCAGCAGTATGGTTTAGATTCAACACACTATTATACAAACCCTGGATTGTCTTGGGATGTACTCTTGAAATATACAGGTGTAGAATTGGACCTGTTAACTTACTGTAATATAAAGCCAACAACCCCTACATCTCAGGCTATGACCTGTCCAAGCCTAACAATCTATTTTCTACCTAGACACAAATAACCTGTATGGTTGGGTGATGAGTCAAGCACTACCCTTGGGTGGATCGAATTGGTGGATTAGGTGCCCCCGCTTGATACTCTTTCACCCGATGCAGAAAAGGATTACATACTCGAGGTGGGCCTTGAGTATCCTTTAGAGGTACACAATGTTCACAATGCATATCCACTTGCGCCAGAACATATGGAGGTGCAGAAGGAGTGGCTGTCAGGTTACCTGCAAGGGTTTCTAAACTCGTCAAGTGAGGTTGAAAAGTTGGTTCCCAATCTCTGTGACAAAAGTGCTACATTGTGCACTACCGCAATTTATCACTCTACCTTTCTGTAGGTAAGAAGTTGACAAAAATACATTGTGTAACTCAGTTCAATCAAAACAAATGGATGGAGCTCTACATCAGCATGAATACAGAACACTGCGAGAAGGCCAAAACCAGCTTTGAGAATTAACTCTACAAGCTGAAGAACAATATTATCTTTGGTAAGACTGAAAAATCTGCGCAAGTGTGTAGACGTCAAACCTGTATGGGCCTCTGAAGAAGACAAGTTTCGACAGTGGATAGCCAGCCCTGCATTTGCAAGGCATAAGATATTTGATAACAATCTAGCTGCCCTACACATGCATAAGTGTTGGCTGATGCTTAACGGACCATTGTACATTTGGATGTGTGTCCTGGACCTTAGCAAGCATCTTATGTACAACTTTTATTATAATAACCTGAAGGAGCAAACTCAACGCACACACACAATAGGACTTTATACAAAAAATGAAAGCAAAAGTTTATTCGTATGAGCTGTAAGCAGACAGGTGAAATATAGGTTGGGCAGAAGTACGTGTATCTATCATTGTGTTCATTTGCTGGATTGTGTCAAATACAAGTGAATATTCATTGTTTGAGTGTAATGGTCAAAAAAATATTTTATATGCAAATAGGGTATCATGAATACCCTTTAAAGGTAAGTAAATATTTGGGTGCAAAAAATAACTAAACAATTTGGTATGCAAAATCAACAATTTTTAAATATGAAAATATTGGAAGGTAATTGTAATGACGTTTCTGAATCATTAGAAATGGCTTTACTTAAAACCAGGAACATCTCAAGTGGCCCTCAAATGGATATATTTCTTTGTTTCCCAAACCACAAAATTGTATACAGTTTCACCTTTCTTAGGCTTCTTCAAGATAACAACTACTCTCACTGGTGTTATGTGGTATTTTTAGTCACACTCATCAGAATGTAATGGCATTCCTTGTAATATGAGAAGTAGTAACCATAATCAATGCTGGCATTGTTTGTCTTCATGACTTATCCTTCTCCTTAAAAATTTGTTCCAGCAAATCATAACCACAAACTTACTGTAGCAAATAGTGAGACCACTTTATCTTAATTAAAATAACCACACAATAAGGACTTCATCTATTGTTAATATAATGCTCAGCACCAACTTCCACAACAACCAAGGTTTTCAGAATAAAGAAAATAAAGAGGAAAAATCTGACCCGACCTGGTTATGACTGTTTGAAACTTTAAGGAGCAGAACAAGTAATGTGCAGCTGGAGAAAGGTGAAATGAACTATTGAGCTTAGACCTATTTATACCTCAATGTTATGATGCAAAGTAAATATTGTGGAACAATGTGGTTAATTTGTTGTTTGAAAATTGTATGACAAATTTTTGAGCAGTGCCTTTACTAATGTAACTGCTAATGTGTACACCGCTGATATTAGTATTGTATAATAGTAAGATATAAACTAATCATAAAATGATAATAATTGCCGCGGGTGGATGATGGCTTCATTCATGCACAGCGCTCATTAGCGAGATCTTAGCAGTGGCACGGAGAAGGTTGAAGAAGTCTTCAGATGAAGGATCGGATTCAGAGCATTCGTGGAGGCTTCTAAGTGCATTTGATGGTCAATGGTGACACGTTGGACTGTTGATCCCATGTGGCAAAGGTTACTTAATGTGTTAGAGACTGGTTTATATATAGGTGCACCCAGATATTAAGATAGGCCTGTAATAGGAAATGTGAATAAAAAAAAGGCAAGAGTGGACAGAGGTTGTTGAGAAGTTAAGTAGTTTTGTTGAAAAATGTAAAATGAATAAAAACTGAACCATTTTTAGCCAAGGGATGAAAGCTTCGAATCCAAAAATCTTCTTCACTAAAACAAGATTTATGTTGTCAATGCTGTGTAATCCTGCGTGATGGACTATTGCACTTACCAAAGTTTACAATGAATTGGAATATGAAATACTTAACCAGAGCATCAATGATGTAGTGTCTCAACATATTTAGAGTACAGTAGGGTGTGATGACAACATGGTGGTATGTGTAATGTATTGTCTGTGGGATGTTATACTGAGTAGGCTTGTTGGGGCAAGATCAAGGAATGTAGTTTGATATATATGTAAGGGATGTGCGTTTTTGTTTAATTTAGTAAACGATAAGCTATTAATTTTTTTGATTGTTTACTGTGTACATGATTGCTGAAAAAGCGTCAAAAATTCCAGAATTTTTTGCGGAATTGGTTCTATCCCTACAATAAACACAACGTAACCATCGCAATTTCCATTCTTACAAATAAGTAAGGAATGTCACAAAACTTGAGTAGGAGGCTATATTTAGTCTTCAAATTACTAGTAAGCCTGAAAAAAGTTGTCAAAAATAATGATCGATGGTTTTAACGCACTTTAAAACGATGCAGAAATGAAATATTAGCAAGTAAATTGCTGCGTCTTGCAAGCATTTTGATATGATTTCAAAAATATTGCCATGCTGTACAGATTTAAAAGTGCACCACTAGCTTGCAGCTAGCGCAATCCTGGACAAAACTGTTGGGACACTTATCAGCTTACCGGAAAAATATTTATGTACAGCTATTTTCAGCTCCCCCCACCCTCCCCCCTCTTCCCCCTTTTAACTTTTGTTGTGAAAACATTTCACTAGGAAATACAGAGACATGGAAAGCAATTATCAACATTTTCCATTCATTTCACCAACATTGAACGGGGAAACGGAGTGTCCCAATGAGTTTTGTCCAAGATTGTAGCGTACTGTGTAAAATATATTCCAACCCAGTGTCATTCACAATTGTACTTTATTTTATGCAACCCTTTTGGCAAAATGGCACTGATGCTTACGAACTACTTTTGAAATATCAGCAACTCCTACACTTTTTGTTAGTTTGTTTCACAATCTTTTTTTCTTTTTTGCACTATTTATTTGACTCATCAGGTAATCTTTGCATTTATTTGTGGTGCTTTTTTGTCCATTTATTTCTGATCAATTTAACAGCTTGTACAACGAGTGTTAACCTAATTCAGATTTAAGCCTGTATTGTTAATAATGTTAATCAGGCCTAAACCTACATCAAGTAGCTCTAAATTTGGAGAATCAAAGTGAAAGATTTGTGCGAATTTAACTCTCACATTAAAAAGCATTAAATCCAATTTCCTGTTGTTAAAAATAGGCTCCAACTCAGCCTCAACCAGCTGCAAGACTGGTGCAACAATAACACTTATAAATTCTCCAAAGATAAGACAGTCTGCATGCACTTCTATCATTTCAACAACCTCCACCCCAACTCGAACCTAGTGCTCAAACCCACTATCCACAACCTCTCCCGTGTCGACAACGTTCACATTACCAGCCTTAGAATGGCCACCTCGCTCACTCCCACCTAATTTTTGGCACCCCCACACCTCTGCAACTGCATCCTCACAGTCCATCATGTTCTCCTTGCTTGCCCCCTGTACAACCTTCCCAGAGCTTCCCTTGCTTCCCACATTTTAATAGCTAAACTGCTCCAGAAAGACCCTCTTGATAAAATAATCTCCTTCCTCCATCATGCTTCCCTCTACAATCATATTTAGTCCTCCTCTCCCACCCCCTCTCTCTACTTTGTTTTTTCACCCATGCTCCTCCTCTCTCGATCCCAGCTTTCTGGCTTTTAGCTCTCCTGTTTCTCTCAATCTCCCCCTGTTTTCTTTCCTTCCTACCTCTGGAATGATCTAACCTCTCAGGCACAATATGACCCTCACTGTTGTGGCGCTGTTAAGCCCTCGTCAAACAGACAAATTTACTTTTGTAATTTGGATGTTTCTTTGGATAAAGCAAATGAAAATTATTATTACTATTTGCAGGAGAACTTGATACCTTGTTTATAATTAATGATTGTTTGGCAACCGAAGAGTTAAAATTCAAAGGTGAAAAATGCATGATAAGTGACTTAACCTTTAGTAGCCTCCCATAGTATATTGAGGATCAAACGCAGCTGAGAAGTTCCTTGAGGCTTTACAGCAGAAAGTAACTAAGATCAGAGCAGTTCTGGCAAACCCTCGACCTATGATAATCACCAGAGAGGATTGGCACACACACCAGACAGCACAGGATTGTCATATATGTAAAAAACCTCTACATGGTGACTCTGTCCGCGACCACTGCCATATGACAGGTAAGTACAGAGGTGCTGCGCACAATGCCTGCAACCTGAAGCTGCGCCTGAGCTAAAAAAAACAACCCCAAACCCAGTTGTGTTCCATAACCTGCAGGGCTGTGATTCTCATTTGATCATGCAAGCTATCAGCAAAGTGGAAGGAAAGATAACCTGCATCCCCAACAACATGGAGAAATGAATATCCTTCACCCTAGGTCAGCTGAGGTTCATCGATAGCGCATAATTCCTTCTTATATCATTGAATGAATAAGCTGGTTGTGGCTAATGATTCTGATGACTTCCGTATCACAACTGAATATGAACCAAATGGGAAACAGAGACAATTGTTATTGCACAAGAGGGCTTACCCCTAAGAGTATATGGATTCCTGGCAGCGGTTTGGGGAGTGGTTACCACCGTAAGACGCCTTCTATAGCAAACTCACGGATAAACATATGTCCAATGAGGATTATTAACATGCACAGGAAGTTTGGGAAACATTCGAATGTGATAACATGGGGATTATTACGATCTATACATGCAAACTGATGTGCTCTTACTACCTGATGTCTTAGAGATATATCGGAAGACTTGCTTGCAGCAGTATGGTTTAGGTTCAAGACACTATTATACAAACCCTGGATTGTCTTGGGATGTACTTTTGAAATATACAGGTGTAGAATTGGACCTGTTAACTTACTGTAATATAAAGCCAACAACCCCTACATCTTAGGCTATGACCTGTCCAAGCCTAACAATCTATTTTCTACCTAGACACAAATAACCTGTATGGTTGGGTGATGAGTCAAGCACTACCCTTGGGTGGATCGAATTGGTGGATTAGGTGCCCCCGCTTGATACTCTTTCACCCGATGCAGAAAAGGGTTACATACTCGAGGTGAACCTTGAGTATCCTCAAGAGCTACACAATGTTCACAATGCTTATCCACTTGCGCCAGAACATATGGAGGTGCAGAAGGAGTGGCTGTCAGGTTACCTGCAAGGGTTTCTAAACGCGTCAAGTGAGGTTGAAAAGTTGGTTCCCAATCTCTGTGACAACAGTGCTACATTGTGCACTACCGCAATTTATAACTCTACCTTTCTGTAGGTAAGAAGTTGACAATACATCGTGTAACTCGGTTCAATCAAAACAAATGGATGGAGCTCTACATCAGCATGAATACAGAACACTGCGAGAAGGCCAAGACCAGCTTTGAGAATTATCTCTACAAGCTGAAGAACAATATTATCTTTGGTAAGACTGAAAAATCTGCACAAGTGTGTAGACGTCAAACCTGTATGGGCCTCTGAAGAAGACAAGTTTCGACAGTGGATAGCCAGCCCTGCATTTGCAAGGCATAAGATATTTGATAACAATCTAGCTGCCCTACACATGCATAAGTGTTGGCTGATGCTTAACGGACCATTGTACATTTGGATGTGTGTCCTGGACCTTAGCAAGCATCTTATGTACAACTTTTATTATAATAACCTGAAGGAGCAAACTCAACACACACACAATAGGACTTTATACAAAAAATGAAAGCAAAAGTTTATTCGTATGAGCTGTAAGCAGACAGGTGAAATATAGGTTGGGCAGAAGTACGTGTATCTATCATTGTGTTCATTTGCTGGATTGTGTCAAATACAAGTGAATATTCATTGTTTGAGTGTAATGGTCAAAAAATATTTTATATGCAAATAGGGTATCATGAATACCCTTTAAAGGTAAGTAAATATTTGGGTGCAAAAAATAACTAAACAATTTGGTATGCAAAATCAACAATTTTTAAATATGAAAATATTGGAAGGTAATTGTAATGACGTTTCTGAATCATTAGAAATGGCTTTACTTAAAACCAGGAACATCTCAAGTGGCCCTCAAATGGATATATTTCTTTGTTTCCCAAACCACAAAATTGTATACAGTTTCACCTTTCTTAGGCTTCTTCAAGATAACAACTACTCTCACTGGTGTTATGTGGTATTTTTAGTCACACTCATCAGAATGTAATGGCATTCCTTGTAATATGAGAAGTAGTAACCATAATCAATGCTGGCATTGTTTGTCTTCATGACTTATCCTTCTCCTTAAAAATTTGTTCCAGCAAATCATAACCACAAACTTACTGTAGCAAATAGTGAGACCACTTTATCTTAATTAAAATAACCACACAATAAGGACTTCATCTATTGTTAATATAATGCTCAGCACCAACTTCCACAACAACCAAGGTTTTCAGAATAAAGAAAATAAAGAGGAAAAATCTGACCCGACCTGGTTATGACTGTTTGAAACTTTAAGGAGCAGAACAAGTAATGTGCAGCTGGAGAAAGGTGAAATGAACTATTGAGCTTAGACCTATTTATACCTCAATGTTATGATGCAAAGTAAATATTGTGGAACAATGTGGTTAATTTGTTGTTTGAAAATTGTATGACAAATTTTTGAGCAGTGCCTTTACTAATGTAACTGCTAATGTGTACACTGCTAATATTAGTATTGTATAATAGTAAGATATAAACGTATCTTAAAACGATTGTAATTGCCCCAGTGTGGATGATGGCTTCATTCGTACACAGCGGGCATTAGCGAGATCTCAGCAGTGGCACGGAGAAGGTTGAAGAAGTCTTCAGATGAAGGATCGGATTTAGAGCATTCGAGGAAGCTGCTAAGTGCATTTGATGGTCAATGGTGACACGTTGGACTGTTGATCCCATGTGGCAAAGGTTACTTAGTGTGTTAGAGAGTGGTATATATAGGTGCACCTAAGTATAAGATAGGCCTGTAATAGGAAATGTGAATAAAAAAAGGCAAGAGTGGACAGAGGTTGTTGAGAAGTTAAGTAATTTGTTGAAAAATGTAAAATGAATAAAAACTTTGTTGACCATTTAGTATAGAACCCAGCTCATAGAATGTTAAAATGGGTGCACTAGAACCCCAACTCATTTTAAGGTAAAAACATTTTAAAAAAAAAGTGTTGTAATAAGTGTACCCTGCGAACCCCTCTTTTATATACTACTACCGTTGGTTTGTAAAAGAATCAAAGTCTATCACCTTAACTGGCTTGGCTCTTTCAATCAGTACCAAAAAGTGGGGTTTTATTTATTCCGTGAAATTTTCAGTTGTATTGTGTGCATTTTCTGCGACATCTTTTCCATTTTTTCAATAAATTTTCTGAGGGTACAAATTTAAAATTATCTTTGGACAAAGTCATGATGTCCTTGCAATATAATATCCCTAAACATGAACGATGTTTCGACGAAAAACTTGGATTTATAGGCTTCAAAAATTTATGAAATCAAAATATGTTGAAGATCACGGGGAAAAACAGAGATCTCCATCTTTCAGAAAAAATTGTTGAATTATTCTGAGTCAATGTTATTATATATACTAAATTCATTCGATTATTTGGATTCATTTTTGGTCAGTTTTGGAATGCAAAATTCATTAAAACCATGAACCAAAAGAAAGAGTTGTTGCATCCATGAATAGATCTATGTAAGGCAAACATGGCAGCACAGCAAAATGTTGAATAACGCTTAGGATAGATGAACACTGCAAATAAAAGACTCGTATCTGAACGAAAATCTGGCTTTTGGGCGAATAATTGCTTAATTTCAAAGTCCTTGAAAGGGATGTTGAGCCCAAAATCCAAGGATTAGTTCAGGGGTCAAGCATGTCCATCTTATATGAAAGAGGACTTCAAAAGAAACAAAATGGTGAAGAAAGCATTGCAAAATCTTATTCAGTTAAGGAGATATTTAAGTTTAAAGTTTGGTATCATTTCTGTAAAAAAGACTGAAATCAGACTAGTTGTGATGTCACAGCCTCCAGACTCCTCAAAGCCTTTATATATTTTAAAGAAAATTTTTGAAATTTTCACTATTAAATTTTTTTCTCCCTCAAACTTTCTTCAGGTGGTATATTATAAATACCATTCCTATATTCAGTCTTACTACTTTTTTACATATTCCATGGTTTTAAGCCACAAAATTGCAGGACAAAATATGATAGAATACATAAAGACTTTGAGGAATCTGAGCCTATGACATCACAACGAGTCTGATTTCAGTTGTTTTTAAACAAATGATACCAAACTTTAAACTTAAATATCTCCGTAACGGAATAAGATTTTTTAACGCTTTCTCCTCCATTTTGTTTCTTTTGTGAAGTCCTCTTCCCTATAAGATGGACATGCTTGACCACTAAACTTATCCTTTAAGATTAAAACATACTAAGGTTGACTTATACTAGTTTTGATACCTGAAAAGTAATCAATAAAAGAAATGTAAAGTAGCAATTTATAAACAATTTTTCTGCATTGTTTTGCTTTTTACATAGTGTTTAAACAGATTCTGAAGCAATTTCAACAAATGGTAATTCTACACATCTAATTAGAGTCCTTTTCGTTAAAAAAATCCATGCGCCATTAAAAACACAGTAATTGGGCGAGTAAGTTTCTGTTGCAACTCACTGATGAAAGCTTTAAATCTGAAAAAATCTTCTTTTCCAAAAGAAAGATTTATGTTGACATTCCATGGTAATCCCATGTGATAAACTGTCTTATTTTTCTGAGTTTACCATTAATTGAATAAGTCAAACTAAGTTCACCTTTGCATATTTCTAAAGCTGTCCTAAACTGACCTTTATATGTGTGAGATGCATAATAGGTGTATCTCATGCACACCTTATTTTTTTTTTTTTATCGTAGAGGTAAAGTGTGGAGTTTTTCTTACAGTACATAGGCTCACTGCCTTATGCTGATTACTTGGTTTTAGATTTGGCATTCTCTGATTGGCTGGTCGTTATCACATGACCTGAGATCTGGGTACTTTCTTTAGAAATAATTTAGTGGGGATAAGTGTTGTTTTTAGGTTTGAGTTAGAACCAGTTTGAGTGCAGAACCAGTTTTAGGTCTCAATTGAGGTTAGAGTTGTATAAGCACCTGGAATAGGGCAGAAAAGTAGGACTTAGCCTAAGTCGTATAACAGAAGGCTAAGGATTAAGTCAAGCAAACCCTAGTGCATGGCTTTGTTTTAATTTTAATTTTTGTTTTATCCAGTGTGAATTTGAGACCACGTAATAAATTTTTAGTTTTATTTAGTAAATAAAGTTTTATTTTATCCAGTTGTTTCGCCTAGTCATTTCCTTTAGTTTTCTGCTTTCCTGGTCACCCAACACCTCGGACCAAGGACCCTGCCCCCTGTGTTCTCGCTCAGCACGTTTCAGTATGAAAATGTAAAGTCACTCATTTTCAAGTAAGTTTCTGATGCAACTCATCAGACCCCTAGCTTTATTTAAAAATGGGCAGGGTGCTGGACTTGTGAGGGGCACATTAATGCGCGCACGAAACGCTGCGTCTTTTCGGCATGATCAGGGGCACAAATGCTCAATCCCAGTGAAGGAGCTTTGAGATTTTAGCTATAAGCATACATCTGAGAATGTAGCTATTCTGACTGATAAGGAACACTCTATCATTCTGGGTTCTGTATCCGTGTAAAGTGTTTCATTTTAATATGAGGCTAATTCAGATTATCAAGTTAAAAAAAAATTAATCACAATTTTTAAAAACACCCTCATTATTGAACCCAGGGCGGATCCCTAGTGGCTTGACAAGGGGCAGGGTGGGCACCACAGAGTGGCAGGCAGGATTCTGTGATTCTGCAAAACTGCAACTCATTAATAAAAGCTTTCAATCTAAACATGTCCTTTACCAAACACAAGATTTATGTTGACATTGCTATGTAATCCTGTGTGATGGACTGCTCTACTTATCAAAGTTTACTTTTATTTGGATAATAAAACATTTAGATTAAGAAACAAAGATTAAATTAAAACATTTAGATTAAAAAACAAAGAATTAACATTAGAAAGTAACAAGGTCACTTTGTCATATTTCACAAAATAACACTTTTTTTTTCCTCTTTTCTTGCTGCTTTTCCCCCTTTTCTCCCTTTACAAACCTTTTTGTTATATTTCATAATTTATTACCACCTTCTTGGCTCATTTGAACTGTTTTAGTTAAACATCAACAAACCAAACCAAACCATTAAATATTTGACAATGACAATGACACAATTTATTTCTAGCAAATAATAATACACATGTGTAACAGACAAATTATATACATCTTCAAATTAACAAAATACATTTTTTTTTCTTTATCTTGTGTTTAATCTGTAAATTATTTCATAGAAAACAAGAAAACTGAAGTGTAATACTTATAAAATGTTTCCCCAAAACATTATTTTCAACATGGATTGGAAAAATTTGTAATAAAACAACATTTGTGCAACAAGATACTATAACAAAAACCTTTGAGAACAAAAAGAAAGTGATAATTAAATGAAAAGAAAGAAGAAATTATAAGAATAAGCAATTACACACTTGTACAATTTAATTACTGACAGTTCATCTTGATATACCTGACTGTGATGCCAATAAATTTTGTTTGTATTCTTTTTTTTTTTTTAATGATTACTGTTTGACATTTGTTTATACTATCATTAAGTGAGTTTCAGAGTTTGACTTCTGAGGTGGAGATGCACAATTGTTTTTTCCTTGTTCTTACACACCTTTGTTTGAATTTTTTTTTCTTTCTTGTGTTATATATATCATAGGATGCAAGTGGAAAAAAAGTTTTGTAGGTTCTGTGGTAATGACATCTGATAAGCTTTAAACATAAATACTCCTGTATTGAAGTCTATGATATGTTATAATATTAATGTTTTTAATTTGTACAAAAGTTTGTTAGTATGGTTTAAATAATTAGCATTACATACAATATGAATAACTTTCTTTTGTTTTAAGAATAATGGAGTAATATTATAATTATATGTATTTCCCAAACTTCAGTACAATAATTGAGATAAGGTAGGAAAATTGCACAATATAGAGTATAGAGTGCATCTCTATTCAAAACTTGGCCGGCTTTATGAATAATTGCAATACTTTTATAAAGTTTTTTGATAAATTAACAATGTGGTCTTTCCACTTTAGTTATGATCTATATATATACACTAAGAAACTTTGTCACATACACTCTTTCAATATGAGCTTCATTTATAGTAATCTTCAAATCCAAATTGATACGGCGGTTGTTAAATGCAATATAATAAATTTTGGCAACATTAAGAGATAGTTTATTAACTGCAAACCATATGCTAAGTTTATAGAGCTCATTGCTTATCAATCTACATACAGTAGTGTATAAGTATCCTCATGAATGCCAAAAATGTTTGTGTGATTTGCAAAGAGTACAAATTTTAACAATCTGGAGACATTACAAATATCATTAATATATAGAATGAATAACTTTGGCCCAAGGATAGACCCTTGTGGTACTTCACAAACTACATTACAAAAATCTGAATTTAAATCATTGATTTGGACATATTGAATTCTACTGGTCAAATAACTAGTCAGCCAATCATGTACTAACCCCGGAAACCATTATGCTCTAGTTTCTTGAGTGTTAAATGATGGTCTATAGTGTCAAATGTTTTTTTATAAATCAATAAAGACTCCAATGGTTGATTTTTTATTGTCCAATGACATGGTGATTTCTTCAATTAATTGTAATAATGCCTAGAAGTAGAACGACCAGACCTAAAACCGCACTGGCTCTCTGTAAATTTGCAAATAAAATCATTGAGTCTTTTCTCAACCAACTTTTCAAGTAATTTTGAGAATTGTGACAACAATGACACTGGCCTATTATTACTGAACACATTTTCTTTTCACCAGACTCAAATATTGATATTACCTTAGCAATTTTCATACTTGTCAGGAAAAGCCGTAGTAGAAAATAATTTATTACAAATAAAAGTGAAAGGTTGTTTAACATAAGAGATAACATTTTTCACCAATGACATGCATATTATATCATTGCAATCAACAGAAGTTTTTTTACTTAAATTTCTAACAATAATCTTGTATTTTAATTTCAGTAGTATCTGCTAAAAACATGGAATGTGTATTCATCTCATCCAGATAATCATATATTAAACTGATTTGTTCAGTTATAGCTGCAGCTAATCAGGTTCAACATTAGTAAATTTGCATATTTACACCTGCATATTCAAAAAGATGTTGAGTAGCCATTTGTTAATCGATTTTAATGAAATGTCACATAATGTTTTTCAAATACATTTCAAAGCAATTTAGATAATAATTATAACTCCACCATCCCACAGGGTTTTGAAAGTCATACATTAGTTGTTGTGCTCCTTAAAGTTTCAAACAGTCAGACCCGACCTGATAAATAACCAGGTCGGGTCTGACTTTCCCTATTTATTTTCTTTATTCTGAAAACCACAAGTAATTAGGATCAAATTTCCCTTATCAATGCATCCATTGTACTAGTTTTCTTGTAGGTCTTGTGTTGTTATGGAAATTGGTGTTAAGATTCAAATTAGCAATGGATGAAGTCCTTATTGTGTGGTTGAGTGGTTATTTTATTTAAGGTAAATGGTCTCATTATTTGCTACAGTAAGTCTGTGGTTATGATTTGCTGGAACAAATTTTTAAGGAAAAAGTCATGTTTGCTTAAAAGTCATATTTGATTAGAATAAGCCATACAAATCACAGTAAGAAAATGAATATGTGATATTACTTCATGTGAAGTACTGTAAGTTTTTGATCCAAAACATTTTAGACAAAGTGATGAAAGCTTTTAAAATGAAACTTTTCTTTTCAAAACAAGCTTTATTGACGTTGACATTCCATCATAAACCATTGTGATGGACTGCTGCTCTTAAAGTTTACTACAATCAAAACAGGAAACATTGAGATGTAAATTGAAGCATTGAGATGCAAAATGGAAAAAATTGAAGCATTGAGATGCAAAATGAAGCAATGAGATGCAAAATGAAGCATTGAGATGCAAAATGAAGCATTGAGATGCAAAATGAAGCATTGAGATGCAAAATGAAGCATTGAGTTGCAAAATGAAGCATTGAGATGCAAAATGAAGCATTGAGATACAAAATGAAGCATTGAGATGCAAAATGAAGCATTGAAATGCAAAATGAAACATTGAGTTGCAAAATGAAGCATTGAGATGCAAAATGAAGCATTGAGATGCAAAATGAAGCATTGAGATGCAAACTCAAGCATTGAGATGCAAAATGAAGCATTGAGATGCAAATAAAGCATTGAGATGCAAAATGAAGCATTGAGATGCAAAATGAAGCATTGAGATGCAAATGAAGCATTGAGATGCAAATGAAGCAGTGACATGCAAAATGAAGTATTGAGATGCAAAATGAAACATTGAAATGCAAAATGAAGCATTGAGATGCAAAATGAAGCATTGAGATGCAAAATGAAACATTGAGATGCAAATAAAGCATTGAGATGCAAAATGAAGCATTGAGATGCAAAATGAAGCATTGAGATGCAAAATAAAACATTGAGATGCAAATGAGCATTGAGATGCAAAATAAAGCATTGAGATGCAAAATGAAGCATTGAGATGCAAAATAAAACATTGAGATGCAAATGAAGCAGTGACATGCAAAATGAAGTATTGAGATGCAAAATGAAACATTGAAATGCAAAATGAAGCATTGAGATGCAAAATGAAGCATTGAGACGCAAAATGAAGCATTGAGATGCAAAATGAAATATTGAGATGCAAATAAAGCATTGAGATGCAAAATGAAGCATTGAGATGCAAAATAAAGCATTGAGATGCAAAATAAAACATTGAGATGCAAATGAAGCATTGAGATGCAAAATGAAGCATTGAGATGCAAAATGAAGCATTTAGATGCAAAATGAAGCATTGAGATGCAAAATGAAGCATTGAGATGCAAAATGAAACATTGAGATGCAAATGAATAATGCATTGAGATGCAAAATGAAACATTGAGATGCAAATAAATATAGCATTGAGATAGAAAATGAAGCATTGAGATACAAAATGAAACAATGAGATGCAAAATGAAGCATTTAGATGCAAAATGAAACATTGAGATGCAAAATGAAGCATTGAGATGAAAAATAAGCATTGAGATGAAAAATAAAGCATTGAGATGCAAATTCAAACGTTTTATTATTAGTGAATTCAGACAATTTGATTGATTACGGATATGCAAACTATTTATTATTACTGTCAGAAAAGTTTTCGTTAAGCTTACAGAGATAGAACTTGCTTATAATATAATCTTGAGATCCTGCACTTTTCTGCCGATAATTGTTAACTAGGTTAGGTTATAGGAGAGGTTATTGAATTGTGGTGAGAGCAGCTTTTGGCTTGAGTCATATTCAGTTAAATTATCCATAAGCCAATCAAAATGCAATAACAAATATAAAGGAAAATAATATGTAATCTCACTCTTTTTCAAGTACGTTTCTGTTGCAACTTACTGATGAAAGCTTTAAATCTAAAAATCTCACGCAAGATTTATGTTGACATTGCTTTGTAATCCCTGTGTGATAGACTAGCTGCTGCACTTAACAAAGAATTGGAAAAAGAAGCATTGAGTTGTAAATTAAAACAATTTATCAAGTAAATTCAAAGACTTTTATTGATTATATGCAAGCTATTTATTATTACTGTCAGATCGGGTTTCCTTTGGCTTACAGGGATATACCTTGCTTTCAATATATATCTTAAGATCATGCATTTTCCGCCGATAATTGTTAAATTAAAAGAGAGGTCATTGAAGTGTTCCTCTTTTCTTTCTGTTTTCACTATTTCACTTTTCTATACAATTCTTTTGTAATTAATTAATTAATTTAAGTTACGGTAAGCTTTTTGTAAAAGCTCCGGCTTCTAAGCCCTTCTACCATTTTCTTATAAATTGTTATGTCTTCTCATTGTAAATATTGTAATATATTGGAAAATAAATCAATCAAATCAAACAGGATAACAGCTTTTGGCTTTTAATTGCAAGGAGAATGTCACGATTCAATTCTTTTTACATCTTTATAAAACAGGATTTTATTACCACAATTTAAAGTTCAATTTCCTGGAAGTGTGGAAGCTGTTGACTTTGATGTGCTAGTACATGTTGGTAAACTCATATATTCCTTTAGATCACATTCACATTAAAGGAGACACAAAGTCTGATATAATCCTTATTTCATATGAAGGATTAAAATCTAAACAACTACCACAAACAACAAGTCAAAATCTTATTCCTATCTCAAGTTTTTTATCTTTAAAGTCAAGACATGGAGGCTGCCATTTTGCTACTCAATTCTAAAATTTTCTGAATGATGACATAATTTCCCCAACAGAGACTAAGGAATGTAATGTATTTCTTTATTAATATATATTATGTTTTTATTCCAAAATAATGTGACACAAAGTTTTAACAGCAAGTTTTGACATTTTCATGTGTGCACAAAAATGTCCTCGACCCTTACAGAAGGAAAACAATTTTTCTTTAAAGTCAAGACATGGAGGCTGCCATTTTGCTGCTCAATTCTGAAATTTTCTGAATGATGACATAATTTCCCCAACAGAGACTAAGGAATGTAATGTATTTCTTTATTAATATATATTATGTTTTTATTCCAAAATAATGTGACACAAAGTTTTAACAGCAAGTTTTGACATTTTCATGTGTGCACAAAAATGTCCTCGACCCTTACAGAAGGAAAACAATTTTCATGAGCTACAAAACTTGAGATAGATTATAAAGAAATACAAAGTATTCCAACATCCTGCTGGGCTGATGACATCACAATCTGCATGTTTTGAAATCAAAATGCAACTCCCATGCTACTATTTAGTAGTAGCATTAAAGTTTTTAATGATTACACAAAATATGTTAGATTGCGTCGGAAGGTATGGAAACTTGGTCAGAAGAATTTTAATTTTTAATTCTATGGTATTAAATAAGGACTTTATGCCTCCTTTAAAACCATATAAGCTATAAAAGCTCAAGAGCTTTAAATGATTAGTTCAGTGATCTTACAAGTTTATCTAATATAGCAGAGAACTTTCATGTAACAGAAGAAACCATTCACAAATTTTATTCTGTTTAGGAGATATTCAAGTTTAAAGTTCTGTCTTATCTGTGTTGAAATGACTTGTGTAGTAAATCTACTATAAAAAGTTGGCATCTTTAACCTCACATTCTTAACAAGTGTTAATGTATTTTAAAGAAAATTTGTTAAACTTTTTCACTATTTGAATGATTTTTTTCCTTTGTTTAATGAAAATCAACATTTACATGCCTTGAAATTTGAAAGGGGTGCACTGAGATGTTTCAGTGCAGGGCCATGAATGGGCTTTTAGACTGTAAAGCTCCAATTGCCCTTTAGGGTATGAAGCCTGTTCACCTTAAAACTCTATGACCAATTAAACCCCTTAAGCTTGAAGAACCCAAAGCCATTTCACTCAAAGAACCTTAAGTGAACCTGTGTGGACAATCTATTTAATAGCAGTACTTTAAGATGTTCCACTTGGAAAAGATGCTCAGCGGTTCAATTTTTTCAAAATCTTCACAAACATTTCAATAAATTCTCATCCTAAGGTGAAGGAACCTTTTTTATGCAGCTCTATAATGTTTTTTATTACAACCAGGTTGGTACTTGACATTTTTATGGTGATTTTTCATAATTTTCAGGCTCGCTTAAAGCTGTGGCTATATTTGCGTTATGTATTTGTTCTTTCAGATGTGCCAGGGAGACCATCGCATGGTTGAAAGTGAAGACAACCGTGAGCTCGGGCTATTGAAAGATTTGCGTAGAACAAATCCCGAAAAATTCAAGAGGTAGATATTATTTTGCTTTTTATGGTGAATTCTGAAAGTCTTCTTACTTATAATAAATATTTGAATCTTTTTTTTTCTTCTGAAGTTGAAGTTAAGTTTTAACATTTTTTGGATTGAAATCAAACAAAGCAGCTACCCCCTCTTTTAATATGAAAATAAATCCTCACAATAGGACATATGCAATGTAATCTAGTGGTAAAGTGTAGGATTACTGTGTGGGCGCCCCAAGTTTGAATACCACATCAGATGCAAGGTTTTGTTTATTGTGAGTAATTACAGTGGTGATTTTTATTTATTTTTATTTCCATCATTCAGACTGGTATCATTAGAAAGGAAATTGAAGAAACAATCTAAATATGTAAAAAATCCTCCATTTTCATTATTGACAGAAAAAATACAAGGCTCAAAACATTTGGCCTAATTTTTGCCTAAATTTGCATATTTATGTCAATATTTCTTTTATTTTGACTGTTTTATTGAAAATTTTATTGTCTTAGCATTTATATAAATAAAACTTGTAGTGATACAAAATACAAAAGAAAAATTATGAAAATCAATTTTAAAAACAAAATTTTAGTCACGTTTTGGACCCCTGTAGTCAAGTGGATTTGGGCCTTAATTTCATGACAGTGTTCACTTTTTGATAAAAGCGTGAAATTTGGCACAGTTTTTGGTCATGCCCTAAAAATAAATTTAAGATATGGAGCCATCGAAAATTTAATTTTTGGTTGTCATGACAATCATTTTTCATAAATTTGGTCAATTTTCTCATTACCAGTGGAGATTCAAGATTTTTCATGGAACCATTTGACCTCTTACACTAGACCAATGGTTTTACATTCATCTTAAAAAAACAAAAAGTTAAATATCTAATGAAATAGAAGTTGTCATGGCAACCGTTGTCATAAATCAATGTTATAGACCTATGTGTTGAATACCGTGTAGTATACTGAATTTTTGCAAACTTTAAAAAAAATGCAATACTGTGATTTTTGGATGAAAAGATAATGATATTCATATCAAACCCTGATTCAATAAAAGATTTTGTTTGATTTCTAAAATCTTATTGGCTAATGGATGGTCTCAAATACTTTTGAGACCAGGAAGTTACATTATGCAATAAGAATGATGGTCATCACCACTTTCTAAATGTGGCTATAAAATATCTCACTTCTGCTAGAGTCAGTCTTCTGTCTACTGCATCAGGGGAGTATTAGGCAACCACCATGAAATTGGCTTTGCAACAAAAGTAGATGCAATGTTTATGAGTACTATAGGAGAATATAAAAGTGATCAACTAATGTTGCCATTTTTCTCCACAAAATTTAATATTTAGGAATGGGATAAAAGCAATGGTGGTCAGTCTTACATTTTATCACCTTGGTCTACTAAAACCATACGATAACATTGTCTTTGATCTCAAATGGCATTTGAGACCAGCCACCTTTGTATATTTATCCCCTAAATTATTATGCAAATCTGAACTTATATAGATTGTCATGACAACCATGCAGTAAGTTATTTAAGAGAGAAAATGAATCTGTAAATATTTGACCTACCTGAACATGTATTTATGGAATAAAGTCTCTGTATCAGGTTTGCATACATAGGTAAAATTTCAAGATTGACCAATCAAAATGCAGAGTAACCAAAAAGTATGTTTGAATAAAACATCAATTCTTTGACAACAATTATATCCTACAGGAATACTTACTTGCATATCATCAAGGTAGAATTAATGGCTGGTGGGGCAATAATTTTGGTAAAATTCTATTTTAGATACAAAAAAAATACTTTTGTTTCCTCTGAATAAGTCTCACATTCACCACAAACAGTTACTTATTGCAGTACTCTATATCATTGATTTGATACACTTGTATCTGGTATATGCATCCTTGGTGGCAACCACATGCAGGCTAAGTTAGACAGTTAGGAGTTCACGACAGGAATGACTTGCTTCTGGCAGGGTTGAGGACAATGAGCTCCAGCCATTTTATTATTGATTTTCCTGTCCCCGTTCTTTGGACAAAGGAAGTTCTGGTGCTCATAGAAGAACTTGACCCCAACTATGAACTGCTTGATACGCAGTTCTCCTGATGTGCTGATTAAGAGCTGCTTGATACGCAGTTCTCCTGATGTGCTGATTAAGAGCTGCTTGATATGCTGTTCTCCTGATGTGCTGATTAAGAGCTGCTTGATATGCAGTTCTCCTGATGTGCTGATTAAGAGCTGCTTGATGTGCTGTTTGTTCTCCAGATGTGCTGATTAAGAGCTGCTTGATATGCAGTCCTCCTGATGTGCTGATTAAGAGCTGCTTGATATGCTGTTCTCCTGATGTGCTGATTAAGAGCTGCTTGATGTGCTGTTTGTTCTCCAGATGTGCTGATTAAGAGCTGCTTGATATGCAGTTCTCCTGATGTGCTGATTAAGAGCTGCTTGATATGCTGTTCTCCAGATGTGCTGATTAAGAGCTGCTTGATATGCAGTCCTCCTGATGTGCTGATTAAGAGCTGCTTGATATGCTGTTCTCCAGATGTGCTGATTAAGAGCTGCTTGATATGCAGTTCTCCTGATGTGCTGATTAAGAGCTGCTTGATATGCTGTTCTCCTGATGTGCTGATTAAGAGCTGCTTGATATGCTGTTCTCCAGATGTGCTGATTAAGAGCTGCTTGATATGCTGTTCTCTCTGATGTGCTGATTAAGAGCTGCTTGATATGCTGTTCTCCTGATGTGCTGATTAAGAGCTGCTTGATATGCAGTTCTCCTGATGTGCTGATTAAGAGCTGCTTGATGTGCTGTTTGTTCTCCAGATGTGCTGATTAAGAGCTGCTTGATATGCAGTCCTCCTGATGTGCTGATTAAGAGCTGCTTGATATGCTGTTCTCCTGATGTGCTGATTAAGAGCTGCTTGATATACTGTTCTCCTGATGTGCTGATAAAGAGCTGCTTAATATACTGTTCTAATGATGTGCTGATTAAGAGCTGCTTGATATGCAGTCCTCCTGATGTGCTGATTAAGAGCTGCTTGATATGCTGTTCTCCTGATGTGCTGATTAAAAGCTGCTTGATATGCTGTTCTAATGATGTGCTGATTAAGAGCTGCTTGATATGCAGTCCTCCTGATGTGCTGATTAAGAGCTGCTTGATATGCAGTCCTCCTGATGTGCTGATTAAGAGGTGCTTGATATGCCGTTCTCCTGATGTGCTGATTAATAGCTGCTTGACATTAAGAATTTTTGGCCCTTAGACCCCTTCAACCCGACACCCCTGATTTCCTCAAAATCAGGGGTAATCCACACCATTCAACCCAAAAGACTTCACAATTCATTGACTATTCTATACCCTCTTAACTGACAGCATCTTCATAGTCTATTCACAGTTCATTTGTTAGCAACCAGCTACTGTACACAATAGGTCATTCATCTTGGGCTCAAGCCACATAACTGCTGTTCAGTGATGCGAATCAGATTAGTCATGGCGAAGCCTAAATATGAATATACATTATATGCTTGGGAGGACTTTGTGCAAAACCCATGAATGATTGATGGACCATTTCTCATAAAGATGGTTATTTCATCATGATATGCTGTTCTTCTGATGTGCTGATTAACAACTGCTAGATATGCTGTTCTTCTGATGTGCTGATTAAGAGCTGCTTGATATACTGTTCTCCTGATGTGCTGATTAAGAGCTGCTTGATATACTGTTCTCCTGATGTGCTGATAAAGAGCTGCTTAATATACTGTTCTAATGATGTGCTGATTAAGAGCTGCTTGATATGCAGTCCTCCTGATGTGCTGATTAAGAGCTGCTTAATATACTGCTCTCCTGATGTGCTGATTAAGAGCTGCTTAATATACTGTTCTAATGATGTGCTAATTAAGAGCTGCTTGATATACTGTTTTAATGATGTGCTGATTAAGAGCTGCTTGATATACTGTTCTCCTGATGTGCTGATTAAAAGCTGCTTGATATGTAGTTCTGATGATGTGCTGATTAAGAGCTGCTTGATATGCAGTTCTCCTGATGTGCTGATTAAGAGCTGCTTGATATACTGTTCTCCTGATGTGCTGATTAAAAGCTGCTTGATATGCAGTTCTGATGATGTGCTGATTAAGAGCTGCTTGATATGCAGTTCTCCTGATGTGCTGATTAAGAGCTGCTTGATATACTGTTCTCCTGATGTGCTGATTAAGAGCTACTTGATATGCAGTTTTCCTGATGTGCTGATAAAGAGCTGCTTGATATGCAGTTCTCCTGATGTGCTGCTTAAGAGCTGCTTTGGTTGGAGGAATAAGTCACATAGACCTGCCCCTCTATGTGAAAAAGCTGCAAGCCAGCTTCATCTTCACTACTTGTTCGGTTATAAAACACAGTAACAAAGTGTTCTAAAAGAGCCAAAGGCACATCATAATTGATTGTCATGCATTGTTTGATTGGTAACATTCACGTTTTAGGATCCTTAATGTCAACACGCAAGATCTCATCATAGCAGCTAACTCCTTCGATTTTAAGATGTGGATTTGGATACTTTATCAGCGCATTTCCAGCAAATAATGCAGATGATCAGATGATAGCTACCAACAGAGTCATCTTAAGAACCATGAATGCTCAAATCAAAGATCAGTGACACGATGTAGAACCATACTCTTTCCTTTGGTTAATTACCATTGCTATGCATTGCAAAAAGATGGACTCAAATAAAGCAAAGACTCAAATATATGCAGACATTCTCAACTTCTCACCTACAACTATGCGAACGCAGCGAGTCTAAAACAAGCCAACCCACTGACCCTAAAACAAGCCAACCCACTGAGCCTAAAACAAGCCAACCCACTGACCCTAAAACAAGCCAACCCACTGAGCCTAAAACAAGCCAACCCATCGAGCTTCAAACAAGCCAGCCCTCTGAGCCTAAAACAAGCCAACCCATTGAGCCTAAAACAAGCCAACATTGAGCCTACAACAAGCCAATCCACTGAGCCTAAAACAAGCTAATCCACTGAGCCTAAAACAAGCCAACCCACTGAGCCTACAACAAGCCAATCCACTGAGCCTAAGACAAGCCAATCCACTGAGCCTACAACAAGCCAATCCACTGAGCCTAAGACAAGCCAATCCACTGAGCCTAAGACAAGCCAATCCACTGAGCCTAAAACAAGCCAACCCACTGAGCCTACAACAAGCCAATCCACTGAGCCTAAGACAAGCCAATCCACTGAGCCTACAACAAGCCAATCCACTGAGCCTAAAACAAGCCAACCCACTGAGCCTAAAACAAGCCAACCCACTGAACTTACAACAAGCCAACCCACTGAGCCTAAAACAAGCCAAGCTGCTGAGCCTAAAACAAGCCCACCCACTGAGCCTAAAACAAGCCAACCCACTGAGCTTACAACAAGCCAAGCCACTGAGCCTAAAACAAGCCAAGCTAGCTGCTGAGCCTAAAACAAGCCAACCCTCTTGAGCCTAAAACAAGCCAACCCACTGAGCCTAAAACAAGCCAAGCTGCTGAGCCTACAACAAGCCAACCCACTGAGCCTAAAATAAGCCAACCCACTGAGCTTACAACAAGCCAACCCACTGAGCCTAAAACAAGCCAAGCTAGCTGCTGAGCCTAAAACAAGCCAACCCTCTTGAGCCTAAAACAAGCCAACCCACTGAGCCTAAAACAAGCCAACCCACTGAGCCTAAAACAAGCCAGGCCTCTGAGCCTAAAACAAGCCAACCCACTGAGCCTACAACAAGCCAACCCACTGAGACTAAAACAAGCCAACCCACTGAGACTAAAACAAGCCAACCTACAGAACCTAAAACAAGCCAACTCACTGAGCCTACAACAAGCCAACCCATTGAGACTAAAGCCAAGCTAGCTGCTGAGCCTAAAACCAGCCAACCCTCTTGAGCCTAAAACAAGCCAACCCACTGAGCCTAAAACAAGCCAAGCCTCTGAGATTAAAACAAGCCAGGCCTCTGAGCCTAAAACAAGCCAACCCACTGAGCCTAAAACAAGCCAACCCACTGAGTCTAAAACAAGCTAACCCGCTGAGCCTACAATAAGCCAAGCCACTGAGCCTACAACAAGCCAACCCACTAAATCCATCAAACCCTCAACTGATATTGCAGTTAACACTGAACCCTCCAGCTTACTGACCATACCACCACAATAGTTAACCAACATCGATCGCGATCGATGCCACCAGCCCAACGAATATGGGTTGCATGCTGATCTTCAATGGTGCAACAATAGGGTGGGAGAGGGGATAAACCCCATGGGCCCAAGCAATTTGGGGGCCCTGAGAAATGATAGTAATGTGCTAGTTACGGGGCCCAAGTGGCAAATTCCCAGTCTTTTCTACACAAATAAGCTTTATACTTAAAATGTCTTAAACCTGTAAACAAAATAAGATATGTCACACTTAATTCACCATCTTTATTTTAGAAGTCCTTTTCATAGAAAATGCTCAGTGGACTACTAAACTAGTACTTTATTTATCATTACAATAACCTAAATTGTGAGTTTAAAAGATGTGATGCACAATGCCAAGCATTACTGCACACAATGTAAGTTTAATTTGTTTTGACTTTTAAACCAAACAGCCAAAAGCAATGTCAGATTATGAAGTACGCTATTGGTATGAACAAAATTGCCTGAGCAATGTGGTAAATAATTTTGGTATATGGAGATTGGATACATGCATCTGACAGTCTGAGACAATTAAACAATTTGCTGGAATTATCATCTGTCTGTTGTCGGTAATTTGATGTAAAACTCCACAGGGTGTTTTATATAAATTACTTAATGATCCAGAAGATTATTCGAATATGAACAAAGTTGCCTGAGCATTTTGTTAGATCTGTTTTGTATTGTGTGCATCTAAGACAATCAAACATTTTGCGGGAATTATTGTCAACTACCGGTAATTTGATGTGAAACTCCATAGCCTTGTTTTACATTAACGACCTGAATGATTATCCAATATATGATCAAATTTTCTCGTTCAAAACATAGAAATGTTTACAAGTGCACAAAGTATGCTATATTCCATGTATACTTGGTGGGTATAATTAATTACTTAAAAAATTTCCCGGTGCTTATAAAAAGTGCAGAATATATACAAAAGGTTCCCTCCACTTTTACAAAAAAAACTTCACTTATAAATGATACAAAATAAGATACAAACTTGAAAACATCAATGCTTTAGTAACTCAACATTTATGTTGAGGTTACGATCGTGTGACTGAGGGGTCATAATGTCAAGGCTAGATAAAATGTGGGGATTTTAAATCGTAGCTAACATAGACTGATATTGTTAATGCTGCAGCTGAATTAGCACTTGTTATGATATTATAGTTTGATGGTAGAGTGTAGAATTTATCCACTGGCTCTAGTTGTTCCACTGCTTAGTGAACTTTTTAGTGCACAGGTGCAGAGTGCAAGAACCGTCAGAAATATGACCTTTATTTGGAATTATTTTCGAGAAGCTTTACGGGCAAAGTCAGATTGTTGGGTACACCTGAAGAGAAAGTTGAGGATATGATGGCGGCAGTGGCGCAACAGGATGGGATAGGTGGGTAAGCCCTACGGGCCCCAAGCAATTTGGGGGCCCCCGAAAAATGATATTGTTATATGTATGTTATGGGCTGTGAGCACCAATTCCCCATGGGCCCCCATGACTCTAGTTGCGCCACTGCTGGTCTTCCTCGATGATTGATCATCTCCCCTTTTTTTCTCATACACAACCAAGTTGAATACTTCATAGACAAACTTACCCTTCACCACCAAGAAGTATTTTTACAACTTTGTCATGCCTCCTGATGTGACCTTCATGATCAAATCACATATTCCTTCTTCATGCATCGCCACAACAACCATTCATGACACATTGAAGTTCAAAATCATTGCCACCCACACGATAGAACAGACTACCACCTATGACAATAACTTCAGTTGCCAACCACCAGCTTCTTACTGACCACCCACTGTCAACCTGTTGCCACTAAGAAGAGCCTTCAGTCGAAAGTCTATATAAGGACATACAGTAATACCATTTCTCTCCCAACCTCCCTGCACTCCCCCATCACCATCACTATGTTTTTAACACAGCTCATCAACTCTTGTCACCAACCATGAAGTCTAATATCAAGGTTTTTTAATGGAGGGGGGGGGAGAGACTAATCCACCTCTGGTAGTATACCTTGCTTGCCACCTCTGGTGCCTTAACCCCCTCCAGTGCCATCTTCTCTAGAATTAGTCAGACAATGAATTGTTGATTTCTGTGTCATTCATATAGAGAACTGTATTTGAAGTTGCGGCATTCATATGCGAAAAGTTGATCAATTGTGAGTGGGCAAGGGGCCTCACTCCATACCCCCTGCCCCACTGAGGCCATCCCTGTGTAGCATCATATACAGATATAAGCAACATAAATTGATAATTTTAGGTCATTTATATGGAATTCTAAATTTCTAATCCATCAAAAATATTAGAGAATTAGCTTCAAGTTTACAAATTTGGGGAGGGGGGGATGGATGTTCCTCCACCTGCACCCAAGGCCTACTGGTACCATCCACATATGTACTGTAGTATCATTTAAGAAACATGAATGTTTAATTCTGGGTCATTTATTATTGTAACCTGTTTTGCCATTTATTGGTAATATGCTAGAATTACCTCAAATTTTCAAATAATGATATTCAACACATATGCTAGCAAAGCTAAGTTAAAATCTTGCAACGGTAGCCATGACAACATCTATTTGATTAAATATATAATCTTTTGTCTTAAAATGAATGCAAAACCATTGGTCAAGTGTAAGAGCTTAAATAGTGTCTCTGTGAAAATCTTGGATCTGCCACTGGTTATGTATGAGAAAATTGATCTTTCTTTTGATTGTATTTCATTTTATTCTTTTTCTTGGCACTTAACAAATTATGTTATACAAATTTCTTCCATCCATTTTCCTTGCAGGCTGGAGGAGAGGTTTTTACTCCTGCAACCTCTGGTGGTCCGTGTCCAGCCCCAAGTTTTCCAGGATGCCAAGAATTCTTCAAAGATTTCATTGTTGCTGCAGAGAGGTATCTCGTACCTTTTTTATGTAAACAACAATAGCTAAATTCTTGGACAACAATTTGGAACCCTTTTATTTTCCTTTGTATTTTAAATGCTTAGCCCCTGCCAGGGCATTAATACCTGGGGTGACATTGGAACTTACCCTCCCACTTTCCGGCAGAATTAAAACAAAAGTTATAAGGTTTTGAAAAACACTGTTCCCCCTAATTTATGGAGGAAACTTTTTTAGCCAGATGCCCCCCCCCCCCTTACTTTGTGAAGGAGAATTATAGCCCTGCACCCACTCTACCCAGTGTCCCAGACTGTAAAAATGATCTCACGAGAGCTATGATTAGTCTCTTTGAAGCATGTTTCTTACGGCACAAAATGGCCGCTGAGTTTGTCAAAGTGATGTCAATCCAAACAACTAACCTACTTGAAGCACATTTATACTGTAAAGATCATTGCATAGATATCTCTGAATTCTTTTAAAAGTATGTTATAGAATATGAGAATTTGCATCAGAAATGAAAGTAGTGACCATCCGTACTGTGGTCAAATGTTCACTTTTTCTCCCATTTAATACAGTTACGCATTCAACCAGCACCTTATGAACTGCCTTGCCATTAAGATATCTGAGGTGAGTATATGAGTTCAATTTTCTTTTCTTTTTTCACGAAAGCTTAGTCTAGTAATAAACCATTGTTTAATTGGAGAAATACACCTTTAGATTTCTTTATTGTTTGGAAATCATGACATATTTACATTTCCATGGAGTCAAAAACTCGAATGAAACTGGCACAAAGGGATTTTTTGTCCTCGGAGGAATAACCATTAGGTAAATAAACCATTATAGATATATATAAAGGCTACCTCTTTAATTTGCTTTGTAGGTTTTCATGTTTGTTATGAATTTCAAAATCTGTAATTCTTGAAGTTTGATTGGGGATTGTGGAAGTTTGATTGGTGATTGGCAAAGTTTGATTGGTTTGATTGGTGATTGGCAAAGTTTGATTGGTGATTGGCAAAGTTTGATTGGTGATTGGCAAAGTTTGATTGGTGATTGGCAAAGTTTGATTGGTGATTGGCAAAGTTTGATTGGTGATTGGCAAAGTTTGATTGGTGATTGGCAAAGTTTGATTGGTGATTGGCAAAGTTTGATTGGTGATTGGCAAAGTTTGATTGGTAAATGATTGGTGATTTATTGGTGAACTGGAACTGATTGCACTTTTTTGCCTCTTTTATTATAGCTGAATGGATTACAGCTGTACAAAGCTGAACAAGATGCCTCAGAGACAAACGTTTTGGACGATGTAAGTAATACTATATAAACTTTTATCGCTTCTGATCAGATTTTAGTACTTTTGATAATTTTCAGAGTTATTTTTTATGGTATGCAAATAATCCACAGAGCTGTTTAGAAATATCAAGAGGTGGTGAAAATGTATTGTTTATAACTACCAAGCTAAATGTGTGTCATGAATACCAGGGCACTTTTGACTCTGACTGTCGCGGCACCTTTAAACTGCAACAAACTAAACCATGAATACCTAATTAGATTTGCACATCATTAAACACCACTTGATGTCATGTATTAAGAGAGCATTAGTCACATGAAATGAATTTAATGGTCTGGGAGTGATCGTTGATACTTGCATTATGAGATGATTAATTGTTGAGTCTACTGTACATTAAATGAAGCATTTGAAGTCGTTTCCCAAATGTTATTTTGCAAAGAACAAGTGTATGAGGTATAAATTTTTAGGGAGAATGAAGACAGGTCAGAATTGGTTGGAAAAGTGCATTAAGGGTGAGAAGGATGAAGGGTGAGATATTAAGAGAAAGTGGATGCAGGGTGGGTGGGAGAAATGCTGATTGGGGTGGGAGAAATGCAGTGCAGGCTTAAAAATGAAGTATGGGGTTGGGAGAAATGCAGTTCAGGGTTGAAGAAATGCAGTGTGGGGTTGAGGAAATGCAGTGCAGAGTTGAGGAAATGCAGTATAAGTTTGAAGAAATGCAGTGTGGGATTGGGGAAATGCAGTGCAGGGTTGAGAAAAATGTAGTGCGGGGTTAGGAGGAATTCAGCACAGGGTTGGGAGGAATTCAGCACAGGGTTGGGAGGAATTCAGCACATGGTTGGGAGAAATGCAGTTTGGGTTGAGGAAATATAGATTAGGGTTCAAGAAATGAATTGTAGTGTCAGATAAAATAGAGCTGGGGAAAGAGGTTTGGGAAGAATGAAAATTGTGATCAGAGGATTAAAAGCTTGCTTTAGTTTGGGTTGGTGGAGTTACAGGTTTGTTTGTGTGGGTGAATTGGCGTGTTTGGTTGGGTGGCACTACAGGTTGTGGCGAGTGAATTGCAAATGAGTTGGAGAAATGCAGGTAGGGCACAAAGAAAGTAAGTGTTGAGCTTAATATTGAAAGTGCTGAATCTTAGGAAGGTAGGTTGGGGTAGGGTGTGTTGAGGAGTTAGATGACGATTGGAGTTGGGCGATAGAGGTTTGGATTGGTTGTGATCAAATACTGCAGAGTGGGGTAGGTGCAGAATAGATTGAGGTGGGTGCATACCAGCTTGGGTTTAGGAAAGGAGGGTTTGGTAGGGTCAAAGGAAGTCAGGTATAGTGGGTGGGATGCAAGTTCAGGTAGAAACAGTGAGAAGTTTGGCAGAGGAAGGCAAGTTTGGGTAGGGAAAGCTTGTTGGTTAAAAAGAATGCAGATTCAAAAGCAAAAACACTGTTTTTAGAAAAAAGGATAATATTTTGCATTGACATTAATCGTCTTCCTTCCTTCTTCATCTCTTTAGGAGCAGAGGGAACATTTTATCGCATGTTTTCTTGCCTTGAGAGTCTTGGCCAAGTTTCTAGGATTCCTCACATTCTTGCCATACATCGGAAGTGGACATCTCCCTGACGACATGAAACAGGAAGTGCTGGTATTGAGAAACAAGGTGATTGGAGGAAACAGATTACTCTTACTAATAGCAAACAATTGTTTCAAAACTCATTTGTAGGGCTATTTTACAGCAAGTTTTACTGCAAATAAGTCCAAATTTATTCACAAATGTCTGTCCAGTTTCCCGACAGGGAATTCAAATTGTGGGAATGTAATTGAAGCAATAAAACACCTGATTGCAGGCAATCAGTGATTTTACATACAGGCTGGTCAAGTGCTTCTTGTGACATGAACAAACACTGCAAACATTGTAAAAGGTCAACAAATGTGTCCTTGTGTAATTAATCTGTCTGAGTTAGATGGGTGACAGCTTTTTCCAACCAATCACAGCATGAATTTGCCTAGCAAGACAAAATCTGCATAACTAAGTGGGGCAAACATCCTACGCGGTACTGGTACAGTACAACTAGCTAGTGGCACGCACTCCTGTAGTCAATGCAATGTACTGTACAAAACAAATTTCTGCACACAGACCGAGTGACGGCAAAATGGTGAACAAAAACTGCACTTAAGGGCCCGCTGCGGGCTTTGCTGTTACACAGAACTGAATTTTGTTTATCTCTTATACTAAAAGCTCTAAAGATCTGGAGAAGTGCCATAAATTGACCAGCCTCAAGATCTAAATGTCAATGCAGTACATAATTGCGGATTTGGGGTTTGAATACCCAATGGTGGGTGTGGCTTAGTTTATAACTCAAGAGACATTAATTAAAGGACCAGACCATGCATATATTTATTAAAGCCATCTTAAAGGAGACATAAAGTTAAATATTACAGCCTTATATATGATAGACATTTAAAAATATATTAACTACCATACATCCCATCATAAAATCTTATTCCATTCTCAAGTCAAAGTTTGAAGTTGTAACATGGACGCTGCCTTTTTGACTAATTTTGTGATGACATAATTTGCCCTGTGCTACCACACATTAATGTATTATTGCGTGTAACTGATTCAATCAATAATATCATATACAAATAAAAATTCATATTTCTCAGAAAATTTGAAATAGATTTGAAAGAAATACATTAATATTATAATCTGTACTGGGTGTATGACTACATTTTGTAGAGGACGTATGAACAAAATGGCCACTTCTGCTGACAGAATTAATGTTTTGATAAATTAGAAAATATATTTTACATTGATTTGTACGATGTGAAATTTCTTCAGATGACTTGTTTTTCTATCATGTCCAATGAAGAAAAGCCAGACTTGATTCCTTTTAACACATGACTTTATTTGATATTAAAAGGGTGAGTTTAGTAGTGAGTCATTAATGTTCTGGTGGGTTTGAGGAGTAATGACCAAAATGTTGCTGCCAGATCTATTCACCATGATTTTTTTTCTTCAAATAATCTCATATCACCAGGGATATTGTTTTGTTTGTTATTTATCATTCCATCATGTACAAACAATTTAAAACAATTTACCACAGGAAGTAAAGTACATTACAAAAAAATGTATGATAGGAAGTGTAATATATCTACATAGAACATTTCATCCAGCTTAAATCATTTATAATGATAATGTTTAGCTGATCAACACATAATGATACAAAAAAATTAGTTTATTAGAGGACAAGAATGTGAATAAATGAGAAAAGGAGCAGGAATGGGTGTAAAAAGTAGATGGAAATCAAAAATGAAATGTGATGTCATAAGGGGGCTGAGACATTAAAAATAACCTTTCAAATGTCCATCAATTTTCAAGATAATTGTCTTTTAAATGGTGTTTTATCCTTTTATTTTCTTGCATAGTTTGTGCTTAGTTGTATAGCGCCTTAGTGCAATTTTTTTTTTTTTTTTTTTGTGCTCTATAAATGTCAGTGATTGAATGATAGATAGCGAGTAATGTTTTCTTCCCAGACTCCTCCGCTCGTTGACCTTTTGTTATGTTTACAAGACGCCATCATCAAGCAGCGTCTGATCCTGGTGGTACCGTGGGTGGTTGAGTTCCTTAGCATGATGGATTCATGTGCCGTCCAGCTTCAGTTGTATACTACCATACTCAAACAGCTTGTCAGTGTGTACAGGTAAGTGTCATGTATAACCATGAATATGTATTTATCTTAAATTGTTATCTTGAATTGTCATCTTGAATTGTCATCTTGAATTGTCATCTTGATTTGTCATCTTGAATTGTCATCTTGATTTGTCATCTTGAATTGTTATCTTGAATTGTCATCTTGAATTGTCATCTTGAATTGTCATCTTAAATTGTCATCTTAAATTGTCATCTTGAATTGTCATCTTGAATTGTCATCTTGAATTGTCATCTTGAGTTGTAATCTTGAATTGTCATGTCTTCTGATTGAAATAAATATTATTGTTTAAATGTTCTTTTGATAAAATTACTTTTATAAAAGTTTTTCCGAGTTTGATTGATATACACTAAAAGGTGATATTTTTAGATTTTGATGATTAAAAGTCACCAGAAAAAGAAAGCTAACCCATATAAAGGGAGGCAGGTAGTTCAGTCAGCTGAGCGTACAACTGAGATGCTGGAGGTCCCAGGTTTGAGTCCAACAGCAATTTAACCAGCGATTTTTCCACAGATATGCAGAATGACATACGCTGACATCAAGCGCAAAGGTTTGTCTTCTGCATCACACCTTCTTCCTCACCCGACCTTAGTGAAAAGTGGCCAATGGTTGGGTGGCGCTCACAGACCTTTGGAGGGGATGTAAAGCTGTTGGTCCCTGATGGTAGTAGTTTCACCTCCTGCCTGGTTCTCTGAACACTTCTTAAAAGAACAGGATGTTAACCCAGTGTTCATCCACTTTCCATCCTGGCAAATTCATCGGGTACACACTGAAAACAAGTCATTGTGACTTACGTGTGCTTTCCTGGCATATGCCTTGAAGCAAAATACAAATTAGTGAAGAAAACATTTTGCTATTAAACTTTCGACCATTTTGCTATTTTTTGGATTTTCAAGTGTTCATTGAATGAAAGATACAGGGTTTCTAACTTTAAATTAACCTCCTTCTCATCTTCTTCACTCTATTGTATTCTCCTCTATTAATTATTTATCCGATTAAGAATTTGATAAAGAGTTGAAACTTCCCCTGGTCTTTAGATGAATTCAGCAATCAGAAATGAATTTGCTAAATTAGCTAAATTTGGTGGAGATTTTATATCATAAAAATTTGGGGTGTTGATTTCTGAGACATCACAAGTGTTGAATTATTGCAAAAACATAGAGAAGTACTTAATTATTTTGTAGGATTTACTATGATAAATCACATGATCTTATAAAGTACCTCCAATTAGGATGACTTGGACATATATCATACACTTTAGGTATTAGCATTTTCTATATTGATTTTCATTTGCAAGTGTACTCTTTGACTGTGGGTTTCAATTAATTGAGGTGCTGTGGCTCAGTGGTCAGAGAGTCATGTTCGTATTCGAGAGGTACCAGGATCGATTCCCGCCTTGAGCGCTGCATTGTGTCATGGAGCAAGACACTTTACTCTACTTGTTTCAGTCCACTCAGCTGTAAAATGAGTACCAGCACTGCTGGGGACTTAATCTGTGATGGACTGGCGTCCTATCCAGGGGGAGTCATGTACTTTAATCCACTTGCGCCATGGAAACCAGGGATAAGCACCGCCCGCCCAATGAGCCTATAATGGCCCGGATAGAATTAGTTTCAATTAACATATCTTGGTTCAACATTTGTTTATTCTTCAGAATGGTAGCATCATTTGGATCCAACGAGTGGCCCTCATTCAACAGATTCCTCTTGTTGCTGATTCTTGGCTGGTTGTTTGAGGTAATGAATTCACTTGTCTGTCATAAATTAACCTCTCTGGGTTTTATAATTGACAGCTTTTTCAACCAATCACCGCATGAATTTGCCTAGCAACAAAATATGCATAACTATGTGGGGCAAACATCCTACGTGGTACTGGTACAGTATAGCTAACTAGCGGCACATGCTCCTGTAGTCAATACAATTTACTGTACAAAACAAATTTCTGCACACACTGACCACTGAGTGACGGCAAAATGGTGAACAAAAATTGCGCTTACGGGCTCACTGCGGGCTTTGTAAATCTTATTGCTGTTACCCAGAACACTTAGCAAACTGAATTTTGTTTATCCTTTTTGCTAAAAACTCTAAAGATATGGAGAGGTGACATTAAAGAACCAAAGCTTGTGGCAGGCCTCACGAACATCTAAATGTCAATGCATTGGTTGTACACGATTGCGGATTGGAGATTGTTTGCCCCCACTTAGTTACCGCGTTGCTATGGTGGGTGTGGCTTATTTCGTAACTCAAGAGACGTTAATTAGCACTGCAGTGCGAAATATATCAATATGCACTCTGCACACTGATCGTATTCATTCAAAAATCAATGGCATTTAATTTTGAGCTTAATGAGGATGTTTACAATCCACGTGACAACATACTGGATGCTGAGATGGGATGGGGAGTCTCTCTGCACTTTGAAAAACCTCAAAACATTTAAAAAACAGATAGATATAGTTTACACTTTATGTGCAAATGCCAGAGAAAGGACATCCCTGCACATCCCAGCTTCCTGGCTCTCAGTCCCCGTACTTCTCTCAGACTGTTTTCTTTTCTTCCTACCTCTGGAATGATCTGACCTCTCAGGCACAATTTGAACCTGGCTGTCTTGGTGCCATTAAGCCTTCATCAAAGAAACAAAATGTAAGACACCTTTGACTTGTTTACAGTGTGGACCCAAGGGATTTGCCAGGACAGGAGGCATCAGCATAAAATGTCAGTCGGCTGCCAATTTTTGTACACAGATGGAATATTGATCAGCAAATTTAAGCAAAATAAACAAAGCTTATGGCGAAATTATATTTGCATTTTAATGCCTGAAATATAAAAATGTTTCTCAAATGGTCAATTTTTATTTGATTGTGATGTAATATTTTGCCCATCTCCTAATTTCACAATTAGTTTTAGAGCATTGAGGTAATTTACACACACACATCTTGCAATTGTTGGAAAATCCTCCAACTTTAAAGTTTGTTGTAATATGTCATTTAACCCTTTGTTACCCACGCGGTTGTGGCACGACCGATTGGACATGCACTTTAAAAATATATATATTTTACTTCATCAAATAGGCCTACAGCAGTGATTCAGGTATTATTTGAAAGAGTTTTAATAGTTCTTTCAGAAAATGTATTTTTTTGATGGAGGTTATGTTGAAGATTTTGAAAAAAGATGGGTTAAATTAAAGAAAATTAAACAAATGCCTAAAATTTTAAGAAAAACTTACAAAGACATCAATGTATCTAATTCCGGTCTAATTTTGACTGCCTTTGTCATCAATATCATTTTTTGGCAAAAGTTGGAAAAATGTTATGATTTTTTGCCACAATTTGGCAGAAATTGTAGTTTCTGATTGCAATACAACTACCTTATGCAGAAATTAATGTCATAAAGCTTGTTTTACCTATTTTTAATTGAAAACATAAAGAGTAACTACCCCCTCTTTGTACATATCATAATTTAGGTATTAATACAAATCCACACACTAAGATATATCTAGTCTAGTGCAGCTGCTAGCATTCGGAAGTTCATGTGAATAGCCCGGGTTCAAAAACCGAGCAAATTGTTTTTGCATGTTTTGCTACGAGAAAAAAAATTAGATTGGTATCATTGAAAAGGAAATTTCACAAAACAATCTAAATATGTAAAAAAAATCCTCCATTTTCATTATTTATAAGAAATAATACTCAAAAAATTGAGCAATTGGTACCTAATTTTGCCTAAAATTTGCATATTGATGTCGATATTATTTTTATTTTGACTTTTTTATTTAAAAGTTTATTGTCTTAGCATTCTTATATACCAAACTTGTAGTGATAGAAAACGATAGGAAAGTTATGAAAATTAATTTTGAAAAAAAGTTATGAAAAATTGCAGACACGTTTTGAACAGCGTGGGTCAAGGAGGGCTTATTGTTACCACAATTCAGATCATTTTGTTGATGTAAATATCATAAAATGCAGTACCAAATCATATCTTTTGAATAAATACCTATGTCAATTCTTCAAATTTCAGATTCCATCTCTTGGGGGCAATATTTTCTTTGCGTATTCCCAAGAGGAGCAGGAATGTCCACTTCAACCCGGCGAAGATTACTCGGATTTAGCCGTGGATTATTTGCCGCTCATTGATCAGCAAACGGTGTACACATGTTGTCCTTATTTGGGTTCGTTTTTGACATCGTCTTGATAATTGTTTTTCCCATTGAAATAACATCATTTTATAAAACGAGTTTTGAAGTGATTAATGGAAGGCATTGTATATTATTGGCTTTAAAAGCAGAGCATTTTAAGTGTTTTTGTCTTGCCTGCAAAGCAGGATGAAGAGACATCGGGATCATCCTGTCGTTGTCCACAAATGTTTAACATGAGCTCATATCTTAAGTTATGAATGGTGTACATTCATGTAACTCGGCACAGGGGTAGAGGACATTGGTACTGTTCAATGAACATGATTGGGAGGGTTGTGTGTGCATACTAATCAGTTTATTTGCATAACAATGAAAAAAAATGTATCTATGGTATTCACTTAAATTTAAGTGGGTGTGGTGATTTTGTGTACAGAAATGATCATATATGTGAAGAGCATTGTCTACACTTAATGGTTAGGTGTAGTGTGCATATTAATTTGGTTTAACAATAGACTTTTGTACAAAATGTTGAACCTGAGATCATAACTTTAGTTATAAATAGTGTACATTCATGCAACTTGGCACAGTAGTAGAGGGCATTGGTACTGCTCAGTTGAGCATGATTGAGGGATTGTGTGTGCATACTAATTAGCATATTTGCATAGCAATGAAAATACTTTTTATCTATGATATCTCTAAATTAAAGTGGATGTGATGATTCTGCTTATACAAATGATCATATGTGATGAGCATTGTTGACACTTAATTGTGAGGTGTATAGTGTGCAGATTAATTAGGTTATTTGCATAACTATAGACTTTTATGCAAAATATTTAACCTGAGATCATAACTTTACTTATGAATGGTATATATTCACATAACTTGGCACAGTGGGATAGGACATTGGTTCTGTTCAGATGAAGATGATTGGGACTTGTGTTTGCTTATTAATTGGCTTATTTGCATAAGAATTAATATTTTTTCTTCTATGATATCTTTAAATTAAGGTGGTTTGCTTACAAAAATGATCATTTATGTGAAGAGCATTGTTCACACTTAAACAAGTGAGGTTAGTGTGCATACTAATTAGCTTATTTGCATAACAATAGACTTTCATGCGATCAAGTTGAATGATGTTTTTATTTTTTTATTTCTTTTGGGGATTGGGGGTTGGGTTGTGTTTAATTGTTGTGTCTAATTAGCCTATTTGCAAAACAATGGAAATAAATATTTCTCTGATAATTCTTAATTGGGGTGGGTGTGATGTTGTTTATTTACACAAATGATACATGTGAAGACAATTGTTTATGCTTGAATGGTATGGAGATGTGTGCATATCAAGCAGGTTATTGGCATAATAGATTCCATGCAGAATGTTAGACCTCTGTTGTAAGTTAGGATTGCTCTACATGTATATTCACAAACCTTACTGCTGCAGGTATGGAAAACATTGGGCCTAATGGATGAGTATGGGGAGTTCTGTTTCTTTTTTTACCCCACCTTCTAAAACAGCCCAGTGCCAAGTTTTAGAACAATGTGGGGTAACAAAACAAAAAATAAGAGGAAATTTGTGTTGATTGAAAATCCAAAATGGCCACTGGAGGCAGGAAATTGGGCAGATATAGCCAACCTGAGATTTATACACCCATATCTCAAAAATTACTCGAGCAATAGGGCTAAAAAAAAAATCACAAAGTGCCAAAAAGTGGGGCTGATGCTTGATGTAAAGTGATTGAAAATGAAGTTGTGTAAGTAAAGGTTGGATGCCAGTCATTCAAACTTTTGAGATAAAACATATCTTTACTTAAACAAGATTTTGAAATTTTTTTATTCACCATTTTAATTCTCCTGTTTCTCCTCTTATCTTATATGACGACAGTTGCTTTGGTTGTTTGTTTATAACTTAAATGCCATTCATTTAAGGTGAAAAATCATAAACAAATACCATCTTCACGGAACAAGATTTCCAAATTTTCTCCTTCACTATTCTACTTCTCCTACTTGACCTCTTATATAATAAACACGGTTAACCACTTTATTGATTATTTTGTTTGTCTTCAGGCGATATTAGGGTGTTACTAGCCGAGGCATCTCTTGGTATACAGAGCAAAACTACCCCCATGAAGAAGATAACCCCAGTCGCTGCCGACACCCCTCTAAATAAAAGCAACATCACTGATAAATCAACAACATCTTCACACATTCAGGTACGGATAAACAACTTGTGTGTATGCTCTAAAGGAGCACAGATGAAAAGTGGGGGTGTTGTTATGTGCAAATTTGTTATAATTATTAATAGAGAATGTTCAAACATTTGTCAAATTGTGCCTTAGATGTTAGATCATTTTAGAGGTAGGAAGGAAAGAAAACAGGGGGAGATTGAAAGAAACACCAGAACTAAATGCCAGAAAGCTGTGATCGAGAGAGGAGCTGCATGGGTTAAAAAAAAAAAAAGTAGAGTGAAGGGGGGTGGGAGAGGAGCACTAAATATAGTTGAAGAGGAAAGTATGATGAAGGAAGGAGATCATTTATCTGGTGGGTTTTTCTGGAAGAGCTCAGCTATTGAGCTGTGAGGAGGGATGGAAGCTCTCGGAAGGTTGTACAGGGGGCAAGCAAGGAGAATGTGATGGACTGTGAGGGTGCAATAGCAATTGTTGCAGAGGGGTTTGGGGGGAAGCCAATAAGGAGGTGGGAGTGAGTGAGGTGGGTGTGACCTATTCTAAGAAGGTAATATGAACATTTTTGACACGGGAAAAGTTGTGGATAGTGGGTTTGATCGGAATGGTGGGCTGGATGATGTGGAGTTGTTATCAATTTGGGAGCCCCATGAGGTTTGCCAGTGGTCACAAACAAGGGAAGCGATAAGCGGTTTGATGTCAGAAAGGGTTTTGGGAAATGGGGGAGGTTGAGGGCAAGCTTAGCGGCTGCATCAGCCCTGTCATTGCCAGGGATGCCAACATGGCTGGGTATCCAGAAGAAAAGAATACTGTTGTGGTGCCATTAAGCCCTCATCAAACAAACAAACAAACATTCGTGAATGTCTGCCATCTCAAAGTAGAAGCAAGATGTACTATTGCCTGATAGTGCAAAAAGAGACCACTTTAAGCTCAAAATTTATTTGCATACCATAATAAGCTCATACAAAAATAAGATTGTTCCACTATTTAGGTGCAAACTTTATTCCTAATAAGCAGCCATGCTCAGGAATCAAGTACAGTGTAAATTGGATGAAACAAAAGGAAAGATATCCGTATTCATAAGTAATTACCACAAATTTCTTCTCCCTGTATTAATAAGGACTTAGGCTAGCATACAAAAAGGTGTAGAACATGAATACATATAATGCACTTGTCAGTTGTATGACTCACCCCTACTACCCCTGGCAATGTCAATCAAAGGTGAGTCATTGACATATAAAATAGTGACTCACATGTGCATCATTGTACCAAATTGTCAGTCACCAGAGTGACTCTGGGATGAGTCAATTTACTTCAGACCCATTGACTTTGTACAGAGGTGATTGATTTGGGGTGAGTCACTTCACAAAAAATGTCAGTCACCTAAGGGGTGACTGAGGGGTGCGTCAATGTACATGTTTTGTCCACCCACTTTGGTGCAATGTCTCACTTGTCCAGGGGTGTAGGGGTGAGTCACACAATTGACAAGTGCATAAACAACATTCATTATTGATTGATTCTGGGATATGGCGCTTATTACAGTACGTCGAATACGGTAGTAGTTAGGTTTCACACCACTGAAAGTTAGCAAAGACAAGTTAGATCTTCCTTGAAGCCTCAAGTTCATAAGATTTTGTATCTGGTTCACGAGATGCAAGTGAATGAGAGCATACAGTACTTCTCGCTCTGGACATGGCACCACTCCATTATAGATAATAGCTCCCTATTAGAAGGCTGTTAATCATTTTTGCATCTAGGCATTGCTAGGTCTATAAATAAATATAAATAAAATGATTCTCATGAAGCAGTATCTTTCCTTAGGAGAAATGGTCCGTCAATCATTCACAATTAATGCACACATCACCTCAGGCATATTATACACAGCTATTTTATCACCAGCTGAATACAAACTTCTCCCACTAAGGCATCTAACACGGATGAGTGATTTCAATCACAAAAGTGCCTTGATTATTCAGCTCTGGCTTTGTGTAATCTTATACATACAAATAGCCTTGGGCTACTGGGCTGTGCCGTGCATGGTAATGGCAGGTACACAATCATTGTTTGGAGTGGAAACACAATACGGGTTGATAATTGTCATACCTGAGTTTGCAGGATTAACTCAGATGTCGAGTGAGGGTAGGCTTGAAGAGAAACGTTTTGGCATGTAAAGTATTTAAAGGAAAACTCCCATGAATTTTCATTTCCATGTACATGACAGAGGACTATTAAAGAAGCAAATTGGTGAAAAAAACATGTTGATATCTTATTCCGTTTAGGAGTTATTGCATTTCAAAGATTTCACCAGTTGTGGGAAAAGTGGCCTCACAGTGTACAGTGTGATATCATAATTGCATAATTGTCCTAATGTCCTTGGCTTTGAAGGGTACATGGTCTTTAGTAAGTGGAGTTGTGTGCTCAACCTCTGGAGCAGGTCATCTGCACTTCATTGCGAAACCCTGACCAAACTTTTCAGCATTTTCCTTCGCCGTGGTGTAGACATGGTTCTGGTCTTGCAGCACTGGTATTTAGGCCCTGGCATTTCTTCCAGAGAGAGGGTTAAACGTGTTCCACCATTTCATGCTGCTGACGCTTCCATCAGAAACCTCAGCCCTCAGCTTGTTGTTATACCTTCTTATGGCTTATGGCTTGTTTCTTTATGCGGTTGTAGGCACTTCTAGCTTTAGCAACTTATCCTTGTTTTCCTGTGATTTATTTTCCGTAAGTTTCCTGAACAAGCGATGCTTCTTGGCTGCAGCTTTCTTGCAGTGATTGTCAAACCAGATTTTGTTGCCGTTTGTCTTTTTTGTAACTAACTTGCTTGGAATAAAGATGTCCATTGCATCACAGATGATGGTGGTGACATTGCTGCAAGCATCTTTGGGTCATCAGTTTGGAACGCTTGCGACCAGTTTGCAGAAGAAAGGTAGCCTCTCATTCCCCAGTAGTCAGCCCTGTCATAGCACCACACTTAACGTCTGTAAGGCTTACCTCTGTTAAGGGTAACTTCCAGCTTGATTAGGACAGGCTTATGATTGGATGTACCAAGCCGTGCAAGAGTGGGACAGGTGGAGTCAAAATCGGTAAGGATCAGGTCGAGAATCTGATCCTCCCTAGTAGGTTCAAGAACGATCTACTTAAGGTATTATCTCCTTCCTTCATCATGCTGCCCTCTACAACCATATTTAATTCTCCTCTTCCACCCCCTCTCTACTTTGCTTTTGTTTCAACCATGCACCTCCCCTCTCGATCACAGCTTTCTGACCTTTTGTTCTTGAATTTCTCTCATTCTTCCCGTTTCCTTTCCTTCCTACCTCTAGAATGATCTGACCTCTCAGGCACAATTTGACCCTCGTTGTCGTGGTGCTGTTAAGCCCTCATCAAACAAACAAACAAAGGGAGTTGGACATTTTAAATGTGCATCGGCCAGCTGCTTCAGTGGTGTGACTGCAAAGCCAATTATTTTGCTGGACATTAAAATCACCAAGTAAAACCACAAATTGGGCACTGAATGCAAAACAGAGTTCACTGTACCACTTTGCCTTCTATAGCTTTCTCATTCAAACCACAAACTTTTCCTTAATTATATATAATTATAAGTCTTAGTGTTTCACATTAGTTTCAAAGTTACAATTTTATCATCTGCTTTGTCGTAGGTTGAACTAGAACGAAATTTCTTCCACACAAATTCTCCATCGCTGAAAAAGACGGTGGAGTTTATTGCCCACAGAGTGTCTTCCAACTGCATCAAACACATTGATGCGTCGCTGCTTGTAGCATCTCGCAAAGACGTAAATAGCAAGATAGCGGAAATGTTTGCCAGGCAGACGTTGGATCAATACAAAGGCAGCAAACTCCAGAAAAAGCTAAACGAGGTAAAACAACTTGCCAGGAAAACAGGAGATGAGATTTGCCAGAAGGTTATGGGTGAGGCTACAAGTATCGCCAAGCAGTGAGTTTTTGTAATTTTTTTTTCTTTATGGAATGACAGTTTGATTGTTTTTTAGCCCTTTGAGAAGGAAGCTAATTTTTTGTGACATACTAATCCTAACTTTTGGACAGTGCAGGAGTTGAAATTCTCACTGTTCCGCTGTTCCAAGAACAGTACTGTTTAAGCAGAAACAGTGAAATTTAAAATATCTCGTTGAATTTGTTTTCTTCAAATTTCTCTTGAAAGCATATCTCTTCCACAAACATGCTGCATTAATAACTTGATTTCTGTTTGGAATACATGTTGAAAAACAAAATTCTCGCAAGTGAAAAAAAAGAACTTATTGTCAAGAAAGGACCCCATCAAGTGAGTATATTAAGTCTTATTTGAAGGGCAGAATTTGGACCATTAACGATGAAAAAGTTGGAACAGCGAAATCTGATCCAGAACCATATTTTTTTAGAAAGTGCTGTTTAATGGAACAGTGGTGAAAAAGTTTGACCTATGCAGTGCCGGATGTCATCATAGGAATGTGTTGCAAGTACAGTATGTTTTTACAGGATAGTGCATGATGAATATCTGTTGCAATAGCTTCTTAGTTTAAAATCCTCAATGCCCACAAGGTTGAACAAAAACATTACTTAAAATCACTTATCAATAAACAAACAAAACCTTCACTGTTAAGTACCATCCTATTTGTAAATTATTACTTCAAGCCAGACACTTTGACCACAGGGGTATACTTTGGTCCTTGTGTTGAGTATGAAAGTCAGTGCAGCTGCAGTAAAATCTGTTTACTATCAATGTCAGATTATGACCATGGAAAGTGAGGTGAAGTGTGTGGAAATCCCTGATGTAATTGCTAATTGCTTGTGCTGGATTGTGGTTTCTGTTGTGAGCAATACAAAAATATAGACCAAACAGATTTGAGATTTTGTCGGGGCTTAAGACAAAATGTGAGAGAGAGAGAGTTGAACACACAATTACAATGACGGGGTCGTCGCCTGCGTATTCGCTTATGATAGTACAAATGCTATCACGAAACGCTTAATACGACCCAGACGAGAACACAGGTACGACGTACGGACAGACATAACATCGACAACCAAGTCAATGTCCACGGCCTTTGATAACCAGTTGTGGTGCACTGGCGTGTCTACCCACCCCAGGATAGACACGCCAGTGCACCACAACTGGTTATCAAAGGCCGTGGACATTGACTTGGTTGTCGATGTTATGTCTGTCCGTACGTCGTACCTGTGTTCTCGTAGACAAAATGTATTGCGAGGTTTAGACTTAATGGAAAGTTGAAAGGTCTTAAAGGAATATTCCCATGGATTTTCATTTTTCCATATATGATAGAGAAATTTTTAAGAAACAAAGTGGTGAAAAAACTATGTTAATATCTTATTCTGTTTAGAAGTTACACAATTTTAAAGTATTTTCGAATTTGAACAAAAGTGACTGTTTGGCAACATTTGTGATGTCATAGAGACAATTTCAACAAATGTCTTTTGCTTTTCTTTAAAAATGATATGGATTTTGTTATCTTTGTAAAATATACCAAGAAGAAAAAACAAAATGTATTCTTGTAAATCATATATTCCACCCTTTCTCTATAATGAACCAAAAATGCTGTTCGATAATGTGAAGAAAAAAAAAAAAGTGTGATTAAATTTATAAAAAAATAAATAAGAACTGTGCTGGAATTGCCTGATGACATCACCAAGCTGAAGGATATTCTGTACGAGGTATTTTTAAGAACATTTTTCTACTCTTTAAATTGTTATAACTTTGAAACAGAATAAGACATTAACATAGTTTTTTTACCACTTTGTTTCTACAAATTTTCTCTATCAAATATGAAAAAAATGAAAATCCATGGGAATATTTCTTTAAGATTGTTGCCTCTACCTTATACATAGAGTTTGAAAAAAAAAATCAAAATTTCAACTTAATGGAAATTTCCGATGTCTTGAACGCAGTTAAAGATTTCTTAGCTACTCCTTCAGTTTGCCCTTTAAATTTTTTTCTTGATGACTTCAGGATTGCTGCCCCCAATTGTCTGCGTCTCTTCAGATTATTGTAGCAGGGGATTTAAAGCCCAGTTGTAAATATGTAATACAATTCAACGCTTCTGATTGGTTAAAATATTTACAGAAAATACTGACAAGCCAATCAAAAACTGACACTGAAGTAACATCACTAGTATGATAACAAACTCTACATCATCCAGCCCACCATTCCGATCAAACCCACCATCCACAACCTCTCCCGTGTCGACAATGTTCACATTACCTGCCTTAGAATAGGTTACACCCACCTCACTCACTCCCACCTCCTTATTGGTTCCCCCACCCCTCTGCAACAATTGCCATTGCATCCACGCTCACAGTCCACCACGTCCTCCTTGCTTGCCCCCTGTACAACCTTCCCAGAGCTTCTCTCGCTCCCCACAACTCAAAAGCCGAGCTTTTCCAGAAATACCCTCCAGATAAAATTATCTCCTTCCTTCATCATGCTTCCCCCTACAACCATATTTAGTCCTTCTCTGCCACCCCCCTCTCTCTACTTTGTTTTTTTCACCCATGCACTTCGATCCCATTTTTCTGGCTTTTCCCGTGTTTCTCTCAATCTCCCCATGTTTTCTTTTCTTCTTAACTCTGGAATGATCTAACCTCGCAAGCACAATTTGACCCTCGCTGTCGTGGTTCCGTTAAGTCCTCATTGGTACCAGATTAACTATTTAAAAAGAAGATATGAAGTCCGTGAACAAGTCAATTTATTTTAAGTGACTAACTTTTAAACCGCCATGCCACATGATAAAACATATTGGTAGGATGTAAGAAACACCTGTATGAGATATGAATGTTATTTTTCCTAGAAATGCAACAAATGTTCTTCAGAATGAAGTTGGCCAATAAGAATGACATTTCAGAAACAAGTAATTAAAAGTAGGTTTCGAAAGGATTTTGAGAACATCAGCATTTTTAAGAAGTATGATCAATTAAATTTTAAGAAAATTGAAAATGTCATGTTTGCAACAAGTAATAATGAAATAGCTATTTCATATAAAAGAACATATAAGTTTGAAATAAGATTAAAGATATGATTGTGTAATAAGCAGATTTTGCTTTCTATCGTACAAAATGTAAGCATACTTTATTGCTTGTAATATTTCATTTCTTGAAGATTTGTGGAGACCAGATGTAAAACCGCGATGTGCAATTTATTAGCTGATGAGACTTCCAGCGAGGTGGTGGAAGTTGCCTCTGCTATTGCCACCCGAAATGCTCTTGAGAGAGTGGAGAAGTGGGTGCAAAAACAGATTTCAGGTACAGTGTTTTTGGTGAAATGTTCAAATATTCATTGGCCTGTTTTGGCTGCTTATGTAGAGAATGGAGTATCTGTGACATGGTGATATTTCATGACAAAATTTCATTGTCCAAAAATCTGTGACATTCTGTGACTTGAAAATTTTGTGACAAAATGTGACAAAATGAACATAAACAAATGTATTAAGATTTGTCTGACATTTTGTGACATGTTTTACCCCTTTACTCACACTCATTGGTAATTTGATGTTGCATTTTGTGGATTCCATTTTTCATGAAGCAGACATAACCAAATGATCAGTTCTATGAGTTTCACCAGTCAACTAGTCATGATGTGCGAATCTATGCCAAACAAATGTGACAAAGGCAAAACTGTTGTGACATTCTATGTAAAAGATGCCAAAAATTATGTGACATTTGAGACATTTATGTGACAAATTTGAAATTTTGTGATGCCATCAATCATCACTCCATTCTCTGGCTTATGTGATAAACTTGTATTGTTTAAGAATCTTAGATAACTACTGGGTATAAATATTGGTGTTAGAGAAGTTGTGTAGCTCTCTACTTGGGTCAAAATGCTTTGCTGAATATTCTAGAGTCTCAAAAAAATTTGCATCCTCACTTTTTAGTCTAGTGCCCCTTTAAAGGAATAGTCCCATAAACTTTCATTTTGATGTATCTGATTGAGAAAAATTAAAGAAAAACAGATTGGTTAAAAAACAATGTTGATATCTTATTCCCAGAAAAAGTTATCAAATTTTAAATGTTTTTCTTGCCCACATAAAAATAGACTTTTGTACTGAGCCTAAGTCATCATTATGGTGCATCAGAGCACTTCCTGTACTAATCTTTATGTAATTCTTTGAAAATAAATCGTCAATTTTTCATAATTTAATTATAACTTACAAGAACAGATTGAAAAACATTATTGCAAATTTTATTCTACACTATTCTTAATCATTTTTGGTTAGCATGCAAAGCATAATCTGAACCTATGTAATGGCGATTTCATCAGTCCAGCTTTCTGTCTAACCATCCACAGTTTTTCCTGAGATTTCCTCAGAAATGTTAGTGTTTTGAGAATTCCTCAGAAAATGTTAAAGTTTCTTCAGATTTCCTCAGAAGAAGTTAAAAGTTTCTTCAGATATCCTTATGGAAGGCTAGAATTTCCTTACAAAATGTTAAAGTTTTTCAGAGATACTTAAGACAGGATTGAAGACTAGTTTCCTTAAAAAGTCTACAAAACATTTGATATTTCCTTAGAAGATAACTGTAAAATAATATAATTTTCCAATATTCTTAAGAGAAAAACATCAAGTGTCTCTCACGTAGCACTGGAGATTTTAAAATCTATCAAATTCTTTAAAATATTTGGGCACCAATGGTTGTATCAGGCATGATTTTTAAACTCCGCCTTTATTATTGTGGCTATTTGCATAAAGTTACTACAGTACATGAACTGACCAGACTTTATTTTTTAGTATGCTCAGTCAGGGAGTGTGACAGGATGTGACCGAATATGGACATAGGGAGGGATGCAAAAACAATTGTTAAAAGTATTTTATTAAAGAAAGTTTATTTAATTTGTTTTCCTATTTAAAATATTTTTCTTCGAACTTTCTTCAGGTGGCATAATATAAATACCCTTTCTAGATTCATTCAGTTTAACTACTTTTTTGACATATCCCATGGTTTTTAAGCCACAAAATTGCAGGAGAAAGTTTTATAGAATACATAAAGACTTTGAGGAATCTGAGGCTATGACATCGCAACTAGTCTGATTTCAGTCATTTCTACACAAATGATACCAAACTTCAAACTTATATATCTCCTTAACGGAATAAGATTTGTGAATGCTCTCTTCAACATTTTGTTTCTTTTAAAGTTGTCTTTCATATAATGATCCTTTACATATTCATTGGAAATGATTATACTTGACTTGAACTTCACATGTGAGTAAAGCGTATTAGAATATTCTAGAGACTCCAGAAAAATACCCCTTAACATTTCAACCAAGCGCTCCTTTAAAATATCATGTACAATGTTAAAATGGTGAAGAGGAGACCATTTAGTTTTATGCTGTGTAATGTGAAACCCAAGATTTAAAGGGAAGGCATCGTCCCATATATAAATTCAGAAGTAAACGTCGCAGGTAACGTCACTTCCGGTTTTCATTTTTTCTTACTGATTGCGAGAAATCTGTCATGTTTTTAATAACCAATGTAGGCCTGCCTCTATGGTGGATGTGTGATTGATAACATCAAAAATTTCTCGCAATATGAGAAATTGAAAACCGGAAGTAACGTTGCAAGAATGGTGGCGTTCACTTGTGAATGTATTTATGGGACAAAACTTTTCCTTCAACAAAGTTATTGGTTCATGATGATATTTAGAGATAAAGAACTTTTGTGAGAAAAAAATGACAATAGTAATGCTCTTTAATGAAATGTTAAATATATTGCAAAAATAAATAAATCATTAAAAAAACTCTTGATTTCAAACTACTGTTGATATGTTAAAGTTTGCATATTCATGAATGCATGTATATTTATGCATAAGCTTATGAATAATTCATGAATATTCATGCAGGTGCTTTGCAACAAGAGGTGCAAACTGCTTTGATGAGGTTTGGTAAGGAGACAAAGAAACGCTCCACTGGTGCAGGTCATGACTTGAGTCCATCACAGCATGATGGGACAGCGCTTGCACCATCTGCTCTCATTCAACTACTTAAGGTGAGGGATTATGTCTTGGTTAAAAAAAGATGGGTCAAACCACTTTTCAGGTGTAATTTCTGGTGGGGAAAGACGACATACAAAATCATCTGTTTGTATTGTTTGCAAAAGCAAAATGTCAGTAAATTAACTATTTACCATGTTTTCTGACTGTTGTGTTTAACATTTTGGCAACAAAATCCAAATATTCAGCTAAAAAATCATGACAAAGCAGAAAAATTGAAAATTATGGCAGCCATTTTGAAATCCAAAATGGACACCATAGAGTCATGTGACAAAATGCAATCACTTTGGTTTCTAATTCACTGCATCATAAGCTATAAGAAAAGGTATAGTTTTACCAATTTCCAAACATTTAACCCTTACTCTACCAGCACTCTTTTGAAAATGCGCTCGGGAGGCGGAGCCAAAGATGGGGCACCCAAAAGGGCGATAATATCGCCGCGTGGTAGAGTAAGGATTAAACAAGGGCTGATTATTAAAGGGTCCTCTGTCTTTCAAGCAGCAAAGTCGGACCTGTTCCGCTTCGGTGACCCGCTGGGTCGCCCACTGGGATCATGTTGCATATATTTTTGAAGATGGGGCACCCAAAGATGGGGCATCCAAAGATGGGGCACCCAAAGATGGGGCCCCAAAGATGGGGCACCCAATATGGCAATAATATCGCCGCATGGTAGAGTAAGGGTTAAGTGACTGATGTTTTTTTTTTTTGACATAGTGATCAACCCAGAGTATCAGTGTTTGAGCTTGGAAAAAAAACTGTGGACAGATATGTATGTAGAAGATTCTTCGAACTCATCAAGTGTGATAAACAAGATATTGGAGTAGACTTACAAATTGTATAACTTTGCGTGTTTCATAGTGCAGCATAGATGTTTTGTGTATTTAGACATTTTTAGTTTTAATGTTGAGGCGGTAAAACATTAAAATGCATTATAATCAGTTCATGTACTGCTAAACAATGTCAATATTACCGCCATTAAATAACACTTACAACATCTGTATATAGTGTGGAATGGTCAGAGTTGGAATTAATTATAAAATTTCCTACGGTTCTGAATAAAGGTTACGAAAATCTTCCGTTGAAATATCGGGACAGAAATAATAACAATGTATTAAATATACCTTTATATGCTTCCCTCTTTCACAATTCAATGTACTATTCATCGCACAATTACATGGGGGACGTGTTTAGAGCACATATTTAACACATATACTTTTGCTGATAATTCAAGAAATCTAAAAACAATTAAATTCTTCCCGTGAATTCCTGTTTTTCCCGCGGTTAATTCCCTTTTTCCCACGTTAATTCCCTTTTTCCCCGCAGTTAATTCCCTTTTCCCGTGGTTAATTCCCTTTTCCCCACGGTTAATTCCCTTTTTCCCCTCAGTTAATTCCCTTTTTTCCACGGTTAATTCCCTTTTTTCCCGCAGTAAATTCCCTTTTTCCCCGCGGTTATTTCCCCTTTTCCCGCAATTAATTCCCTTTTTTCTCGAGGTTAATTCCTTTTTTCCCCCGTGCTTAATTTCTTTTTCCCCCACAGTTAATTCCCTTTTTTCCCACGGTTATAACCGCCGGAACCGTAGATATTTTTCCTGGTCTGGGAATGGTCGCCACCATTTTGAAGGATCAGTGACTCTTACAAATTTCTTGTGTGATGCGTCTTGAAATAAGCATTTGAATCATGAGTGAAGCACCCTAGTATTATAGTGGGCCTCATAAGCCTCTTAAATGTTGGTGATATTACTGATCAAAGTTTGTCTACCTACTGTGGTGTAGCGGTTATCATACATGTCTACAGGCTATGAGGCCCTGGTCTGAAGCCTGGGTTGGGTAGACACGCCAGTGCACCACAACTGGTTATCAAAGGCCGTGGACATTGACTTGGTTGTCGATGGTATGTCTGTCCGTACGTCGTACCTGTGTTCTCGTCCGGTTCGTATTAAGCGTTTCGTGATAGTATTGTTACTATCATAACCAAATACGCTGGCAACCCTCTCATTGTAATTGTATGTTCACTCGTCGTCGTGATCAAAGTTCCATAAATTTTCAATGAATGAAATTTATGATGTAGTTAGTTGAATCAGCCCAACATTCTTACTGCAATCTTGAGAAGTTATTTGAGCTAAATTGAAGTCCTGATAATGTTACCTCTAGGGGTCAGTACAGTATGTCTTTAATAAGTAGATGTTTGTTTATTCTGATAGTTTCTTTTGAAAGACATTCGTTGTGTCAATAGATAACAGCACTAATAAATATTCATTTCACAAACACAACTGAGGTATTAATGTTGCTCTCTAAACATTAAACCGTGCCTCCATCCATTTATTTCAGGATATTTCTCAAAGCTTCTTCTGAACAGTGAATCATCTGATGAAATGCACAAGAGATTGAGGGAAGCGCTGCAGAAGACAGAATGTGTACTCAAAGGAAGACAGGTTAGTCTTAAGATGTTAGCCATCTCATTGCATGCCACATGTTACAACATGCATGCCAAATGTTACAACATGCATGCCACATGTTACAACATGCATGCCAACATGTTACAACATGTTACAACATGCATGCCAACATGTTACAACATGCATGCCAACATGTTACAACATGCATGCACATGTTACAACATGCATGCCAACATGTTACAACATGCATGCCACATGTTACAACATGCATGCCAACATGTTACAACATGCATGCACATGTTACAACATGCAGGCCAACATGTTACGACATGCATGCCACATATTACTACATGCATGCCAACATGTTACGACATGCATGCCACATGTTACAACATGCATGCCAACATGTTACAACATGCATGCCACATGTTACAACATGCAGGCCAACATGTTACAACATGCAGGCCAACATGCTACAACATGCATGCCACATGTTACAACATGCATGCCATCATGTTATAACATGCATGCCAACATGTTATAACATGCATGCCACATGGTACAACACAACTTTTAAAATAGCCATTTGTACCCTACAATTGTAGAGCACCTACTTTCCAGTAAATTGTGTTTTTGAAGAAAACAAATTTTGTATAATTTTGAAACCCTTAATGGTTTTTTTTATGGGTGTAAACCACAAAATTTAAATAATTGTGTCACATTTTGTCTAAAGTCTTCCATTTCTTATGTTGAAGATTTTTGATAAAAGGTTAAAATAAAGAAAATTTAAAAAAACAAAATTTAACGAAACAAAAAAATTTCAGAAAAATAATGAAAACATGAGGAACTTACAAAGACATCAATGCATTTTGTCTAAAGTCTATCATCAATATCTTTCTTAGGCAAAAGTTGTGCAAAATATCATGATTTTTAGCCTTTTTGAGACCAAAATTTGGCAAAAATCATAGTTTCTAATTGCAGTACAACTGCCTCACGTCAAAAATATTGTTATAAAGGCCATTCCCCTTTTTTTTTGATTAGAAACATAAAGAGCAACTACCCCCTCTTTGTGCACACCATGATATAAGTTTTAAAACAAATCCACACACTAGAATATAAGCAGTGTTAGTGCAGCAGTTAGCGTTAGGGAAGTTCACGTGAATAGCCCGGGTTCGAAAACCGAGCCAGATGCGGGGCTTTGTTTTTCCGCGATTAATTACAGCGGTGATTATTAATTGTTTATTTTCATTGTTTTTGCATGTTTTGCTTTGATAATTTTTTAGACTTGGTATCATTGGAAAGGAAGTTTAACAAGCAATCTAAATATGTAAAAAAATTCTTCATTTTCATTATTCACAAGAAATAATACAAGCTCAAAACATTGAGCAATTTTGATCTTATTTTGACTAAAATTTGCAAATTTGCATATTTATGTCGATATTTTCTTTACTTTGACTTTTATTGAAAAGTTTATTGTCTTAGCATTCATATAAACCAAGTTTGTAGTCATAGAAAACGAAAGGAAAGGTGTGAAAATGAATTTAGAAAAAAGTTCTAAACATTGCAGACTCGTTTTAAACGGCGTGGGTTTCTTTTGTTTTCAGGATATGACGCCTGTGGCTTTAGCCACAATACAGAATCTTATAAGAGATCTGCTGACGTTGGTCATCGTAAAGCTTCCCAACTCCTTAAACACCGGCATGCCATGCTCCTGTGTAGTATGCAAGGATGCCTCAGAGTCAAAGGAACAATGCAACAAAGTTTCTTGCCAAACAATGAATGAAAGTGGGGATAAATCCAGCCTCAAAATCTTGATGCAGATGTACCATCACAAACTCGTATTGAAAAGCAGCAAAGTTCTGAGCAGAGAGGCAGTCATTTTCTTGAGAATAACCATTTGAATGATAACAATGATGCAGGTTACAATACTCAAGAGAGGACTCAAAGAGTTGCTATGACACTTTCAAACAAGGAAAATGGAAGTACGAGTTGGAATGAAAGTTCCAAAGTGCACAGAAACGTAGGAAACCTCATCACTTCTCCACATCACTTGAACTTTGAACGACACGATGAGATCACAGAGATATCATCGAAAGAAAATGCTTTGAAAAGTGAAACATCGTGCGAGCATAAGAGCTTGATTGATTTATTCGTGGATCTTTGTAAGGATTGGTTGAAGTGCCAGGTGCAGATGGAGAATCTTTTAAGTGCCAGAACTGTATTTCTCATGAGTGCCGTTCAAGATCCTCACGTTTCTTGGGAGCGTTTGGTGGAGGTTCTGGAGACTTTAATAAGTGCAAACATGATTCAACTTGATCGAGTCGAAGATTGCTTGGATAAACTACAACTGTATTATGTGCCTGGTGATGTTAGAGATAAGTTGATGAAATTAAGCAACATTCGATAGCAATTTATCTCATAAATTTTTGTTATTAGAAACGATTCGTGTGCTGGTAAGAAAAGTAAATATTTAAGAGGCCTTCAGAAACATAAGTGTGGCATTATAATTAAAGGAACATTTGGTCAAAAAGTGATGGCGTTTTTTCAGAAAATTTTCTCTGCAGTAATCAATCTTTTGCTCAATAGTCGTTGATATTGTCGGGGGTGGAATTTCCCACTGTTCCGTGATCAGTGCTTTTTATGCAGGAACAGTGGATTTTCAAACGTCACTGTTTCAGTAAGAATAGTGTTTTTTTCCACAATCATGTGGCATCAATGGTCAAAACCCTGATTTCCACTCAAACAAAGAGCATGTTGTCAAAAAAGATTTTCAGAAAAAGAATTTCTTCCAGAAAGAAAAAGCTTTTCCCAGCACAATTAATCATGAATATACACATATGCAAGGCTGTTTACATGTGTACGTCTGTACGCATATAGATGCTACATCATCATGTAAATACTAATAACCGACATATTTGCACAAATTAACTAACCAAATATTAGTTGTAAATTAAACCCATTTTGAAGAAAGGGTTTGTCCCTGTTATTGACAAAAACAAAAAAACAAAAAATTGGAACAGTGAAATCTGATCTGGAACAGTATCATTTGAAAAAGTTCTATTCCGTGGAACAGTGGCAAAAGATGTCAACCCCTGATTGTAGAAGTATTTTCGGCTGCCCAGTGCATGAGCCACTACTCAATCACATGTTGAGAGCATCTCTCTAGCGATGGATATTTTAGATTAAAATTATGCTTGGAATTTTAATTGAATTTATATGCAAAAGAAGTATTTTATAGTATATATAATATTATAATAATGCTCCCTCACTTTTGACCTAATACTCATTTATTAATCTCCTTTTCACTTTTACCCTCATTTCTTACAAAGGCAATGATTTTTCTTCATATCAGAAAAGATGACATTTGCCTTTGTTTATATTTTTGTATAAATGAACGAATTTATAAGACATACCAGTGGTGCTAGGTTAAGGTCAAATTTAAGGGCATCATTTTTTCTTCTCATGGGGAGAGGGTGACAATGATAAAACCTCTGTGGTGAATCTTCTTCAGTATCGGGCAAAAGTAGCTACTGTATAGTCAAATTTTGTCAGAAAATTCTGATATCTCTTTTATTTATTTGCTGTTTTCCAGGCATAAAGAATTATAGCATAGCTCCATCAGTCCTGTAAGGTGATTAATAAGCTTTTACTTTTAAGGAGTTTAATGCGGAGGGGAACAGTAACAATCACCTGTAATATCATTGTTTATGTATCTTGTACAAAATTGAAAATATTTTTGGTATTTATTGAAATTTCTTCTTTTTCAAAATTTCTTTTGATTGATGATTTTATTTACCTCATAAAATTCTGTTTTCTCATCTGCTTATTTGGCCAATGGTAAATGCCACAAAATTTTAAAAATATGCCATTTTAGAAATTAAGCTGTATGTCTAATATCAGTTATTTCCAGACTAATCTTTTGGAGCATCAAAGAATTTTTCCTGTGAATTGTTCATTCTCTTTTCTATGAAAGGGGACTATTATAGAAATAAATTGGTGAATAAACCATGTTGATATCTAATTCCAGAGGTGCTGTGGCTCAGAGGTTAAGGAGTCATGCTCGTATTGAGAGGTACCGAGTTTCATTCCCATCGTGAGCGCTGCATTGTGTCCTGGAGCAAGATACTTTAGTTGCTTCAGTCCACTCAGCTGTAAAATGAGTACCAGCACTGCTGGGGAGTTAATCTGCTATGGACTGGGGGTAATGTACTCTCATCCGCTTGCGCCATGAAACCGGGATTAAGCACCGGCTCAATGAGCCTAATGGCTCGGATGGATTTAGCTTTATATCTAAATCCTTTTAGGAGTCATTGCTCTTCAAACATTTTAGAAGTGTGTTGAAAAGTGACCCTGTAGTATGCAGTATGATGTCATACTTTCAAATCCAAGACAATTTTTGTATTTCTTGAAGAAAAAAACAATTTTCTTTTACTTTTTAAAGCACTGTACATGAGCACATGGGCAAAACATGTTCTTGTAAAGTACATGTTATATACCCCATCCCAATAAACAATCAATTGGTTTCCAATAATTTAAAAAGAGGCAATTAATTTTCAAATAAATACACAAAAATTGTCTTGGATCTGCAAGTATGACATCACACTGTACATATTTGTATGACATCACACTGTACATTTGTATGACATCACACTGTACATTGTGAGGTCACGTTTCAACCAATGGTGATCAAGTTCCAAAGCAATGGTGATATCTTTGAAATATTAAGTTTATCAAAATTTCCAGATGTGTTTGTTAGCAATATGTGTAACACTTGCTACCAAATGTTAGAAATTTATAGTGTTAGAGTTATAGTGTTTATATTGTGTTACAGTACTACGTTGATAATGGAAGAAAAGAATAATATATTTTTAACTTTGCAGGTGTTGTATGTCCTATACTGCAGCAGTTTATTTAAAAGACTTTCTAAGAATAGTGTTGTATATCAAATCAGAGAAAGGAATTATTTGAAGGAGCATTGAGCTGAAAAGTAAGGACGTATTATTCTGGAGTCTCCAGAATATTTTAATACTTTTTTTTTTTAATAGGAAGGTACTGATGGCCTCTGATATGAATAATCAAATCAATTATTTCTAATGAATTATTCATTTTTCAAGGACATGAAAATTGAAAATGAGACCTCACTTATTTTCAAAGTCAGGTACTGAAGTCGGGTACTGATGGCCTCTGATATGAATATTCAAATCAACTGTGATTATTTCTATTGAATTATTCATTTTTTAAGGACATGAAAATTGAAAATGAGACCTCAGTTATTTCAAAAGTCACGTACTAAAGTCAGGTGCTGATGGCCTCTGATATGAATATTCAAATCAATTGTGATTATTTCTAATGAATTATTCATTTTTCAAGGACATAAAAATTGACAATGAGACCTCAGTTATTTCAAAAGTCACGTACTAAAGTCAGGTGCTGATGGCCTCTGATATGAATATTCAAATCAATTGTGATTATTTCTAATGAATTATTCATTTTTCAAGGACATAAAAATTGACAATGAGACCTCAGTTATTTTAAGTCATGTACTGAAGTCAGGTACTGATGGCCTCTGATATGAATATTCAAATCAATTGTGATTATTTCTAATGAATTATTCATTTTTCAAGGACATAAAAATTGACAATGAGACCTCAGTTATTTTAAGTCACGTACTGAAGTCAGGTACTGATGGCCTCTGATATGAATATTCAAATCAATTGTGATTATTTCTAATAAATTATTCATTTTTAAGGACATACAAATTGACAATGAGACCTCAGTCATTTCAAAAGTCATGCACTGAAGTCAGGTACTGATGGCCTCTGATATGAATATTCAAATCAATTGTGATTATTTCTAATAAATTATTCATTTTTCAAGGACATAAAATTGACAATGAGACCTCAGTTATTTCAAAAGTCACGTGAAGTCCACTTTTTGACCTACAGCTATGTAAACTATTTAATATTTTCCTATCATCATATTTTCCATCATATGTTAGAAGTTATACATGGAAAGGCATCAATGAGGATTTTGATTCCAAAGTGAATTTCAGTTAGAGTCACAAATGTCCACAAACTTGTAAATGACAATTACCCACCCTTACATACTCCTTATATTCTGATTTGATTGAAAACCAAAAATAATCAATTCTGCTTGCTAACATTTGAAAACCAATTTTCCAGACAAGACTACTTATCCATCCATCTTTTAGGTCAGTCATGCTTTATTGAATGCAATTTATTCAAGTATACTAAAGGATTACTTTTCACTTCATTCAAAGTTGATTTGTGATGAAAATTATTTTTACAAATTTATTGGTAACACAATCCCAGACCAAAGCACTTGGCACGTTTTTTTTCATTTTTTAAAGCAAAGTTGTACAGAAATTAGTGATGACCTTTTTGTATGTTTGGGAAATGTTGCAGGCATAAATAGTGGTAAATGATGATTTGAAAAAATCTCTCCCCTGGCAAGAACTCTATCAATAATTTGCAAATTGATAACTTTCTCTACTTTTGTGAATGAGGGTCACTGCTGCACCTGACAAATCAGTTTAAAGCCCGGAGAGAATTATCAGATTTTTCATTTTTTCCTTACATCTTTGCAATGACTGCATCAATTACTAGATAGAATTAGCTTCCTGACCATTTTTTTCTCATGTTTAAGATTTTAGCAGGACACATCTGATCTGAAAACTATTTGTTAAAAATCTTATTTCATGGTTAAGAAAGGGGTGTATCATCCAAATTAAATCAAAGCTCCGAAAGCACTCGTGATTGTTTCGTTTCATACTTGTTATTTGTGTAGTTGGTAGTAATTCCCCATATATTATCGGGAAGGGGAAGGGGTAAATATATTGAAGGGGTGTGGGTGAGGGGTTTTGACTTTCATTTTAATATTTTAGCCCTTCCAACATTTTGGAAATGCCCTGAAGACACATACTGTACTACCACACCCACACATTCCAAGTCATTCACAGTGCTGACTCACTTGAGTTGGTCACCCAAGTGTGAAATGAGAGAAATCCTGTGTTAATTTACCAAAAACCAGAATCACACCACATTACGATAAAATACAAAAACCTGATTTTTCAAAACCTTTGCTCAATTGTTCCAAAAACCTGATCCACAAAATCCTGTGTAGGCCTAGGGAGTAAAGGGCCTATTGTTGTTGTTGCTGTTATTATTAATATTATTATTATTATTATTAATAATATTATTATTATTAATTTTCTTCTTATTATTAATATTCTTATTGTTATTGTATTTAACTAGACTATTGGATTTAAACTTCAAATTATCACCAAAATGTGTGCATAAGATTTGCAAAAAAAAAAAGAAAAAAAAACAGTAACACCACAGAGCTTTGCCAATGAGCAACAAGTAGGCCCTTAACTTAACTTAAAGATTAAACTTGTCCTCGGATCAATGAATATGTCTTGTCAACCTGTAAATTATATGAGTATTAAGTAGTCACAAGGCTATAGTGTACAGAGTACCGTTAACATTACACAAGTAGGCCTAAGCTACACACTTCCACAGTGAAACTGAAAATAATCAGTTTGACTATTTGAAATTAAATGGCTTGACCTGTTAGAGATTTACACAATCAAAACAAGCCTTGATTTATGCAATTATCTAATTAAACAAGAAAGGTGAGAACAAACCTCTTTAAGCTAAGTTTGAAGTCACATACATGCAAGCATCGTACAGTAATCTATATCAGTCTAGGCTATGCATCACGTCATGGCAATTTTCATATCCTTTGCCTTGCTAGAGGTTTAGCATTGTTATCCCAAAAATTCTTGTTCACAACCCAAAAATGTACCTTTATCTCACACTTTACATGGGTTTTTTCTTTTTGAATAAAACAAAAAAAAGGAAATACATCAAGAACTGTAGAAAACCCTTTAAAAAGATAAAAATTAAAAAAAGGTATTGTATACTACTTTGTTATTGCGGAAAATGATCAACGTGATGAAATAACCCTCTTTGGGAGGAATGGTCCACAATCATACATGGGCGTTGCACAAATTCCTCCATGCATATAATGCATAAATTATTGTTAGGGTCAGCCAAGGACTAATCTGTTCCAATTCACTGCATGTTGTTTTAGCCCCAGATGAATGACCTATTGTGTAAAGTGTTACAGTAGCTGGTTGCTAGAAAGTGAAGCATGAATAGGCTATCAGGTTGCAAGGTGTGGATTACCCGTGTTGTGTATGGTGTAACAACAGCTGATTGCTAGCAATTGAGCTGTAAAGAGGCTCTCAGGTTAGGTGTGAATTACCGTGTTGTGTATGGTGTAACAACAGCTGATTGCTAGCAATTGAGCTGTAAAGAAGCTCTCAGGTTAGGTGTGGATTATCTCCGTGTTGTGTATGGTGTAACAACAGCTGATTGCTAGCAATTGAGCTGTAAAGAAGCTCTCAGGCTAGGTGTGGATTATCCCTGTCTTGTGTATGGCGTAACAACAGCTGATTGCTAGCAATTGAGCTGTAAAGAGGCTCTCAGGTGAGGTGTGAATTACCCGTGTTGTGTATGGTGTAACAACAGCTGATTGCTAGCAATTGAGCTGTAAAGAGGCTCTCATGTTAGGTGTGGATTATCCCTGTGTTGTGTATGGTGTAACAACAGCTGATTGCTAGCAATTGAGCTGTAAAGAGGCTCTCAGGTTAGGTGTGGATTATCCCGGTGTTGTATATGGTGTAACAACAGCTGATTGTTAGCAATTGAGCTGTAAAGAGGCTCTCAGGTGAGGTATGAATTACCCCTGTGTTGTGTATGGTGTAACAACAGCTGATTGCTAGCAATTGAGCTGTAAAGGGCTCTCAGGTTAGGTGTAGATTACCCCTGTGTTGTGTATGGTGTAACAGCTGATTGCTAGCAATTGAGCTGTAAAGAGGCTCTCAGGTTAGGTGTGGATTATCCCTGTGTTGTGTATGGTGTAACAACAGCTGATTGCTAGCAATTGAGCTGTGAAGAGGCTCTCAGGTTAGGTGTGGGTTACCCCTGTGTTGTGTATGGTGTAACAACAGCTGATTGCTAGCAATTGAGCTGTAAAGAAGCTCTCAGGTTAGGTGTAGATTACCCCTGTGTTGTGTATGGTGTAACAACAGCTGATTGCTAGCAATTGAGCTGTAAAGAGGCTCTCAGGTTAGGTGTGGATTACCCCTGTGTTGTGTATGGTGTAACAGCTGATTGCTAGCAATTGAGCTGTAAAGAGGCTCTCAGGTTAGGTGTGGATTACCCCTGTGTTGTGTATGGTGTAACAGCCGATTGCTAGCAATTGAGCTGTAAAGAGGCTCTCAGGTTAGGTGTGGATTACCCCTGTGTTGTGTATGGTGTAACAGCTGATTGCTAGCAATTGAGCTGTAAAGAGGCTCTCAGGTTAGGTGTAGATTACCCTTGTGTTGTGTATGGTGTAACAACAGCTGATTGCTAGCAATTGAGCTGTAAAGAGGCTCTCAGGTTAGGTGTGGATTACCCCTGTGTTGTGTATGGTGTAACAGCTGATTGCTAGCAATTGAGCTCTAAAGGGCTCTCAGGTTAGGTGTAGATTACCCTTGTGTTGTGTATGGTGTAACAACAGCTGATTGCTAGCAATTGAGCTGTAAAGAGGCTCTCAGGTGAGGTATGAATTACCCCTGTGTTGTGTATGGTGTAACAACAGCTGATTGCTAGCAATTGAGCTGTAAAGGGCTCTCAGGTTAGGTGTAGATTACCCTTGTGTTGTGTATGGTGTAACAACAGCTGATTGCTAGCAATTGAGCTGTAAAGAGGCTCTCAGGTTAGGTGTGGATTACCCCTGTGTTGTGTATGGTGTAACAGCTGATTGCTAGCAATTGGGCTGTAAAGAGGCTCTCAGGTTAGGTGTGGATTATCCCTGATTTTGAGAAAACAGAGGGTGTTTGGTTGGAGGGGCCCAAGGGATAACAATTCTTAATGAAGAAAGAAGGAGTTAAAGTTCGGAAAGTTTTTCAACTTCAGGTCATTTCTGACAACTAAGAGTCTTCAAACAAGTTCAAACCCATCCAAAACATACACAAATCAAAAACATACACACATCAAAAACATACACAAATCAAAAAAATATACAAATCAAAAACATATACAAACCAAAAACATACACACATCAAAAACATACAAATCAAAAACACACACACATCAAAAATACACACACATCAAAAACACACACACATCAAAAACATACACACATCAAAAACATACACACATCAAAAACATATACAAATCAAAAACATACACACAATCAAAAACACACACATCAAAAACACACACACATCAAAAACATACACAATCAAAAAGCATACACAAATCAAAAAATATACAAACACAATCAAAAATATACACACATCAAAAACATATACAAATCAAAAACATACACACATCAAAAACATACACACATGAAAAACATACACGAATCAAAAACATACACATCAAAAACATACACACATCAAAAACATACACACATCAAAAACATACACACATCAAAAACATACACACATCAAAAACATACACACATCAAAAACATACACAAATCAAAAACATACACAAATCAAAAACATACACACATCAAAAACATACACACATCAAAAACATACACACATCAAAAACATACACAAATCAATTACAAACAAATTTGTGATGGCATTATTTTGAATATTGGTTTATTTTGCAAATAATTAATTTTACATTTTTTCATTACATTTCAAATTTTACACTCGTGTTGCGTGAGTTCTTATCTTCATACACATCATCAATATTACAATAATAAATATTCACAATTTCTTTGCTAAACAGTGGTGCCAAAAGTAGAGGGACCAAGAGACAGAAGCCACCATCTCTCAGGAAAGTCCAGATTTGACCTCCCAAATTGTCTCAAGCAATCCCAAAACATACATTTAAGCAAAGTCATACAGACATTTAAAGATAATTAAATAGTTTTTGCCCCACCACACACCTTTTCCAGCGATGTTGTGCTAAATAACATTGTAGTGCTACAAAGGGCATTTCAGTTACCCTACATACACATAGATTGGCAAATATTGTATTTCCTTGTGGTTATGTGTTACCAAAACACCAAGTTGCTCTTACAGTATGTCCTAGAGCAGAACATTTTGTAGTCGACTTAAAATTACACAACTGTGTATGGAAGTACCATCTGTAAGGTGAATGATGTGCTATGACTAGTGTCTAATCAAGGGAAGGGGGGGGGGGCATGTAAGGTCAGGTAAGGTCACACAGAATCACTACCTTAACCAGAACAAGCAAATAAATATTTAAACATTCCTTGCAAACAGATTATAAGTTATACCAAACTAGTTAATGTAAAGGGTAACATTATGAAACTAACATGAAGCAGAGAATAAAAGCAATGTCAAAAAAATTTAACTCTATACTTTATACATAGCTTTTTCCATGACTGCAAAAACATTGTTTAATTTGTTATTGTTAGTTTTATTCTAAACAATTAAAGTATTACTAAAAGGTTAATACATTTCTCTTACCTTTAAAAAAAAAAATTAGAACACTTCAAGAGTGTTGCCCATTTCGTATACAATCGCCATACATTCTATGCTCCTTAAATTTTGTTAAAAATTCATGAATATAACTAAAAATATTGAAGGACATGAAATATAGGAAATATGCTTGGTTGCTTATTGTAAAGAGTATTAAAATCTGTTAATATTTGGTAAAATGAATATTCATTTTCTGAGTTTTGTCCAATAAAAGATGTCCAAGATATCTATGGTGTGGATAATTAAGGCTTTTGCTTCTGCAATTGTCTTTGATGACAATTTTTTTTTGTCAGCTATGGATTTATTAAAAATGTATGATTTAAAAATTAAAAAATTATGATTTTCTTAAATGTATGATTTTCATTTCGACTGTTGAGCAACTGAACTGATAAATTCACATAAATTTCCTGAATGAAAAAGATTTGAAAATTGCACAAAATGTGTAAAACAATTACTTGATAACCAATTTGACTTGACAGCTTTGCTGACAGACAACCAATTTCTTAACTCATGATTTTCATTCCGACTGTTGTAAGCCATATGCTATGGATCTTTGAGCACCTACTGTATATAATAAAATAACATTCAAATATATTATCCCTCCCTCTAACAAAGCAGCAAAACTTTGCTAATCACGTCAGACAGCACCTCTCTAAGGATGTGGGCTGATAAACTCCACAAAGAAGTTATCCCCAATGCTTAGATACACCTTGAAGAATAAATACCTTTCTCTTTTATCCCTCTATGCATATTAGACACAATTCTTGTAACTACTCTTATAATTCAAGTTGGCAACTTTCACACTTTCTTTCTTAAAAATTGTCATGTCGAAACAACATGTTGTCAGACCATTTCAAGTACACATAGGTAGGGAAATAGCAAAGCACAATTTAATGTACACCATGATCAGGAATACACATTCCCCATGGCGCCCTCTAGTTGCGCCACATAATACACTTTTTCTAACAAAGCAGCGAAACTTTGCAAAACACGTCAGACTGCACCTCTCCAAGGATGTGGGCTGATGAACTCTGGAAGTTATCCCCAATCCTTTGATACACCTTCAAGAATAAATACTTTGTCTTTTATTCCCTCTTTTCATATTAGATACTAGTTCTTCCCCCTTTCAATTTGTCGTACTCTTCTTCCATCTTCTTACATCCACATCTACTTGACAACACTATGACACAAATGTCTTTCAACTTGTCATACTCTTCTTCCATCTTCTTAAATCCACATCTAGTTGACAACACTATGACACAAATGCTATGAAACCATTTCTTGGAAAATTAGCAAAGAACCTGGTATATGTATTGAAGGAACAAGCTAGGAAGCAAATTGATTAGTTCAAAATCTATCTTACCAATAGGCAACATTTTCAAAAAAGCATCAGAAGTTAGTACGTGGTCACTGTGATTATAGTTTGTTTGCAGGGCAGAATTTTTTGGGGTGACCCCTCCCCCTCTTGACTCCTCCCCCTCCCCCTCCCATTATCTTAACTAGTGTTTAGAGTGCGGCTTTAAAATCATGAACCATACAATAATAGTACATTTTCTGATAACACAATCACAACGAACTACAATAATGAGATAAACACATACTTGCAGACAGGAAATTGCCACATACTGTCCTTCACAAGCAAGGCTTCACACCATGTTTGGTTGATTTTTGCACTCTAATTCAACATATAAAAGCAAAAATGTACATTTCAACCATATGACTAAAGTGATATTCACAACTGTTATCATATGAATTGCCACAAAATTAATTAACAAAATTAATAAACATTGTGGTCAGGGACCAATAATGGTCAGGGAATTTGGTCAGGGACCAAATGGTCAGGGACCAATAATGGTCAGGGATAATGGTCAGGGCATAGGGAGTGAGGGATAATGGTCAGGGACCAATAATGGTCAGGGACCAATAATGGTCAGGGACCAATAATGGTCAGGGACCAATAATGGTCAGGGACCAATAATGGTCAGGGACCAATAATGGTCAGGGACCAATAATGGTCTGTGACCAATAGAACAAAAAATAAATTAAAAAATTGTCAAAAAACTGGAGGGACATCAAAAGGAAATTACAGGTAAGAAATTTTAACAGAAAGCAATTAACCTCTCCAATTAAGGAAATAAGCCACACCCCCACCATAGCAACGCAGTTACTAGGCAAGGCAAACAAACCTCAAATCCGCAATCATGCATTACCAACGCATTGACATTTAGATGCCGCAAGTTTTGATCCATTATGGCACTTCTCCAGATCTTTACAGTTTTCAGCAAAAGGTATAAACAAAATTCTTGTTTGCTAACCATTCTGGGTAACAGGAATCGGATTTACAAAGCCCATGGGCAGGCCAATAGGTGCAATTTTTGTTCACCATTTTGTCGTCAAGTTTGTTTTGTAAATTTGTTTTGTAATGTATATTGCATTGACTGCATGAACGTGAGCCGTTAGCTAGCTGCACTGTACCAGTACTGCGGAGGGTTTTTGCCCCACTAAATATGCAGATTTTTGTTGCTAGGCAAATCATGTGACTTACTGGTTGATTAAAAAGTTGTCAATCATCAACTAATTGATTGAGAACAAAAACATTAGCAGAAGGAAAAAGTAACTAGTAGGACATACAGTAAGTCAGATGTGCAACAGTAAAATAATTGATGAAAATTATATGCTCATCAAGTTTCTGGTTTCCCTTCAGACAATCTAAACACTTCGAATTCTAATCTTTGAACCATCAAAAAAATATTGCATTGTACAATTCTTTTCAAATACACAGCCTCCAAATCCTTTAATGCATGATCTGCAGAATATAACTACATATAACCTTTTAGATCACATCATAACTTAAAATTTCAAATACTCACAAAAAAACAACTTTAAGCATGACCTCCACAATCTTTATAGACGACACACTTGACCTATGACCTTTAGATCTCAAAATATGTGCTTTCCACAATCACTGATAAAGCCCAGCCAGGGAAGTTAATTCGTAACAGTTGATGTCCTTTTTGATGAATGAGTGTTTTCATTTTTCTTAAATTTTTCAACTATTACAACCTATTCTGAACTTAATTAAGTTCAATGAATGGGCCAGGCGTATTAATCTGACTACGCTTCCTACTTTAGCAGTAGCACCCACAGTTTAAAGCCAGTTTACATTGTGCTATCCTAAATAATCCTTTTTGGAAACAACTACCTGCCACAGGGTAAGTCATTATATTGTTTTTCGACTTTGTGTAGTAAACACTCCCTTTAAAATTGAGTATGAACTCTCCTTTAAAAACCCAGTTTTTGCACTTATCTCTTATATGATTTCCATAGTCTCTAGAAAATCAATGATTTGCATAGCTTTTACATATGAGCCAGAACCACGACCTCAACACTCTTATTATATGACCTAAATTAACACCAAGACTTATGGTGAACGTTCTCTTCAATCTGCAGCCCCCAAACTCTGGAACATTCTCCCAATCTACGTCAGAAATGCCCCTACTTTAGATATTTTTAAGAGTGTATTGAAAACACACCTTTTCATGAGTTACCCTCATTGGACCTTGTAACTTTATCCTGCTTGTATCTTTTTAGGTAGGATTTTTTGTTCTCTTACTGTTTGTATCGTAAGGTTTTCTTATGTTATATTTGTTTGTGTAAAGCGCATTGAGACCGTTTGGTATAATGCGCTATATAAAAATGTATTATTATTATTATTATTATTATTACACATCACCTCCATACTTTCAAACATAAGAAGTACCCATCCTTTGACACTATTCCTTTCTTCAATGAGGATAGAAGTACATTGTTTTCTCAAATCACATCTTCTTCATCTTAAAAAGTACTTTTCCATATTTTCAAAATAAAAGGAAACAACCAGAACACCATCATAAAGCATTTGGTGCCATCTCAAACGAGGAATATGCCAAAAAAGACGGTAGAAGCATATTCTAACAGTGGATAAACGATTGATACTCTTCTTTACTTCAACAACTAATAAGTACGTCAGAAATTATTTTTTAATCTCTCTAAGTAAGATATCTTTAACTTTTATAAGCAGCATAGCAATATTAACGGTATTACTTCTGTAGGTGACTGACTAAGTCAAATCTCTAATTCTGGCCAGCGTCTTGATCGATAACTTTGAAGGACTCATATTTGAAAAGCCATTTCCAATGCTAAGAGGACTTATTATATGTTCTATCTTTGGAGGGGAAAAAGGATGTTTTTCGAATCCTGACTGGACTCCTATTCAGCAATAAACTTTTCCTCAACTGACTTCTTCTCTTGCTGAAACTTAACTTAGTTTAAATAAAACTCAGTTGAGGAAAAGTTTAACAGCTGAAGAGGAAGCCAGTCAGGATTCGAAAAGCTTCCCTTTTCCCCCCTCCGAAGATAGAACATATAATAAGTCTTTGTTAGCGTTGGAAACAGCTTTTGAAATATAAATCCTTTAAAGCAATATTAAAGGCATTATTATGTTCAAAACAAGACCTTGGTAATGAACCCACACATCCCCACCCCTTAAAAAAAAAAAAAAAAAAAAAAAAACCATGAGCTTTTTTATAAAAATGATATGAAATTCAAATTGTTAGAAAAGAACCTAAAAAGGTACACAAAAAATCCTTTGTATGTGTAAAAGCAAATTTAAAAAATCTTGGAACATAAATCTTTGCCCGCATAACAAAGAAGAAAAAAAACCTCAATCTTGCAATTTGCCGGGGGAAAAAACATCAGTGTAATATGAAGATAATATTAGTCTTATCAAAGAGTTATAAAGAAAAGATTTGAAATAGATAAACAAACAGGTTTAGTTGCTTTTTGTAACAAAATACTTTCGTTGACACTCTCCAGCACACACAGATTGGCTTTCTCAATGGAGCAAAATCGATACCCTAAACAGCAATGAACAACTTATCAAAGACTTACAACTGTCTTGCAGCTATCTGGCAAGAAAAGAAAATCTAATCCTGCTATAGAGCGTTCTACTTTTCATACCCACGGCAAATTCTTAAAGCATTACGATCTAGAGAACTTCTGTTTCCTCTCAAGAAATGTAGGGTTGTCACAATATGAGCAAATTGGATACTGATAATTGTGGAAAAAATTATATATCTAAGTTAGGATTGCAAAGTTTGAAAAACCGCTAATAAATACTCTTTCCAGGAAGTGATTTTCATTTTTTCCGTCAAAATAAAAACCAAAGAAACAATGCAAAAAAGTATCAGATTTGCTGAAAATGTATCACGATATCATGACAATAAACATATCATGACAATCAACATATCATGACAATCAACAAATCATGACAATCAACATATCATGACAATCAACATATCATGACAATCAACATATCATGACAATCAACATATCATGACAATCAACATATCATGACAATCAACATATCATGGCAATCAACATAACATGACAATCAACATATCATGACAATCAACATATTATGACAATCAACATAACATGACAATCAACATATCATGACAATCAACATATCATGACAATCAACATAATCATGACAATCAACATATCATGACAATCAACATATGACAATCAACATAACATGACAATCAACATATCATGACAATCAACATATCATGACAATCAACATATCATGACAATCAACATATCATGACAATCAACATATCATGACAATCAACATATCATGACAATCAACATATCATGACAATCAACATATCATGACAATCAACATATCATGACAATCAACATATCATGACAATCAACATATCATGACAATCAACATATCATGACAATCAACATATCATGACAATCAACATAACATGTCAATCAACATATCATGACAATCAACATATCATGACAATCAACATATCATGGCAATCAACATATCATGGCAATCAACATATCATGGCAATCAACATATCATGACAATCAACATATCATGACAATCAACATATCATGACAATTAACATATCATGGCAATCAACATATATGACAATCAACATATCATGACAATCAACATAACATGACAATCAACATATCATGACAATCAACATATGACAATCAACATATCATGGCAATCAACATATCATGGCAATCAACATATCATGACAATCAACATATCATGACAATCAACATATCATGATGGCACAAAATGAATGTACCCTTTCTTTACCAAGTTCATTCACGATTTAAATAACTATTACAAAAATAGATGCAAACAGATCAAAAGGGACACGGCTGCCATCAATTTAGAAGAAATACTCTTCACTTTCCGCATCTGACTTTGAGGTTCTGAAGGGCGATGTGCTACTTCTTGGGCTTGCGCTGCCAACGGTGTAATTACTGATGAATTTCCGACGAGTCGGCGAAGAAAGTTTCTTGGGCAGCTGGATTTCATTCTTGGGGTCTATCATCTTGTGAATTTCTGTACAAGAAAAACCAAGAATTTTTTTTCTAATCATGTTTTTTTAAATGGCCAAAAGAATAAAAAGTGCAATTATTTGAAAATACACATGAAAGGGCTCCTCTGCAGCCACCACCACCTGTCCTGGTCTCACCCTCTCCTCAATGTTGGAGCCTCAATTTACTTTGCTCAAGCAAAGGCCATCCTCCTGGCATTAAACTTTGTTGAACTCTCCTTCCACCCCCGCTTCGTCATCTTTTCAGACTCTTAAATCTATTCTCACTGGCATCCTCGACATGCTCTGGTCCAATCCACTCATCCTACAAATCCTCAATAAACTTCACGCTCTTTCCTCCTTAGAAAAAAAAAGGTAAAAAATGTTTTTTCCCCTGCCACGTTGGCATTCCCAGCAATGAGAGAGCCGACAGAGCCGCCAACAACGCTCCGTCAAATCACATCTCTCCTTTTCCTATCCCGCACTCAGACCTCCGTTTCTCCACTTCCAGCTACCTCAGTAAGACCTGGCAAGACTCCTGGATTCTTGAGACCAGTAACAAACTTCACACCATCAAACCCAAAGTCTGGACCAACATCCTGCACAGTCGCAACCGCAGGGAGGACGTTATCACCCGCATACGCCTCGACCCCCCACACCTTTCTCACCCACTCTCACCTACTTTCCGGCTCCTCTGCTCCTCTCTGCCCTACATGCAACACCGATCTCTCAACCATGCATATCTTCTTCACCTGTCCCATATACCTGAACTCCAGATCACACCTCTCCCCTTCCATCTCAATTACCAATCTTTTCAAGAACAATCCTACCTCCAACTTAATCACCTTTCTCCACAACAGCAATTTATTCCACCTGATTCAAACCTCCCTTTTCCTTGCCTTCTCTGCCTTACCTTCCTTTTATTACCTTCTTTCCATTATTAACACTGTCCTCCCTTCCCTCTATCCCTCCTCTCTTTCCTATCTATCCTAACTCTTGCACCTTACTTTTTAACACTCTCTTGGCACATTTGACTCTTGACTGTCACGGTGCCGATAAACATTAACAAACCAAACCAAACCATTCCTTTTCTTAAACTACTATCTATCAGGTTATAACAGTTTCAAAAGTAATTACACAAGTTATCTACAAAACACTGTCAGCAAAATCTTATTTATGCCACCTATTAAAATGACGGTCCGCATCCCATCACTAGAACAAAACCCTTGACTTTTTCAAAAGGAAAAGAAATGAACTGAGAAAGCAGTCGGTGACAATGATTTTTTTTTTCTCGACTTCCCAATTTGCTATGAAAGCCAGTTATCTAGTTGCAGAATTGATTGGAGAAGAAACTATTCACTATTGGAGTCAAGCCAGTCTTACCCTGTGCCAAAGCAATAGTAAACGAACTTCTGGGTCCGCAGGCTGCCGCAAAGGTCACCACTGTACCGTTATCAGCTGGCATTGTAAGACAGATTATTGAGTTGGGAGAAGATATAGAGGAACAACTGATTTGTCATCAATCCAGTCCGAATTTTGTCATTCAACTTGGGATAAATCCACAGATGTGTCTAACAAGACATTGCTGCTTGTATTTATCAGATGTAAGGGAGAAGACATGGTGGAGGATCTATTGACCTGCGAAGAGCTACAATGTACCAGGATGCACAACACCACAGATCTTCAGCAAAATAAAAGATTTTGTCATAGGAAAGGGACTTTCCTGGGCCAATTGTTTGTTTGATGAGAGCTTAACAGCAAAACGACAATGAGGGTCAAATTGTGCCTGAGAGGTTGGATCATTCTAGAGGTAGGAAGGAAAGAAAACAGGGGGAGATTGAGAGAGACACGAAAACTAAAAGTCAAAAAAGCTGGGATCGAGAGAGGAGGTGCATGGGTGAAAAAAAGTAGAGAGAGTGGGGGTGGGAGAGAAGGACTATATGATTGTAGAGGGAAGCATGATAAAGGAAGGAGATAATTTTACACAGGTTTTTTGTTGTTGAAGAACTCGGCTATTGAGTTGTGGGGAGCGAGGGAAGCTCTGGGAAGGTTGTACAGGGGGCAAGCAAGGAGAATGTGATGGACTGTGAGGGTGCAATGGCAATTGTTGCAGAGGGGTTGGGGGGGAGCCAATAAGGAGGTAGGAGTGAGTGAGGTGGGTGTGACCTATTCTAAAACGGGTAATATGAACGTTGTCGACACGAGAGAGGTTGTGGATGGTGGATTTGATCGGAATGGTGGGCTGGATGACATAGAGTTTGTATCGGGATTTGTATAGACAACGCTGCAGCCATGACTAGGAGACACAGTGGGGAGGTGCAGCTGATTAAAACACTGGCACCTGAAGCGTCATCCACCTATTGTTTGTTTGTTTGTTTGATGAGGTCTTAATGGCACCACGACAACGAGGGTCAAATTGTGCCTGAGAGGTCAGATCATTCCAGAGGTAGGAAGGAAAGGAAACAGGGGGAGAATGAGAGAAATTCAAAAACAAAAGTCAGAAAGCTGTGATCGAGAGAGGAGTTGCATGAGTGCTTATGACACACAAAAAACTTTGTTGCCAAAGATTTGCCAGATGACTTAGGAACAGTCATGGACATTACAGTGAAAGTCATCAACATACTCAGAAAAATGCCCTTAATTCTCGTTTGTTTAGCCTATTCAAGAAAATGAAGCTGATCACCAAATGTTGTACTTTGTGGTTGTACGGTGGTTATCAAGACGGAAGTCTTTGAAGTGCATCTACGAGCGTCGTGAGCAGGTGAAGCAGTTCTTGGTAGAGAAAAAGTCTGACATGGCGCAACACTTTGACAATCCCGAGTTTCTTGCAGCCCTAGCTTACATGTCCGACATCTTTGGATTGTTGAATGAGTTTGACATATCATTCCAAAGGCCATGGAAAGACTATATTTAATAAGATAGGAGCATTCAAGTTAAAGCTTGATGCTTGGAGAGGCAGAGTGCGCAGAGGTGAACTTGATCTGTTTAAGTGCTTCAATGAGTGCATGATGGCCAACAAGGGTGTCAACATTAGAGAGGTCATCTGTGCGCATTTGTCAAACATGAGGCAACGATTTGAGGACTACTTACCTCCTGCTGAAGATCGAAGATAGGAATATAACAGGGTGAGGGATCCCTTTAATGTTGAAACAATGGCCGTTACTTGAATGGACCTAACCAAGACAAGCTTATTGAGCTTACAACTGATGAAACACTGACAGGCTTCTTCCAAAGAAATAGAACAACCAAATTCTGGATCCATGCTCATAACAATGGATCCATGCCCCTAACGAAAACACAGAACTCTCTGACAGCTACTTATATGTACGAGGCCTGTTTCTCTTCAGTCGCATACTCGTTCAAAATATCGAAACAATTTGGAAACAGTTGCACTTCCCGTCTATCTACAAGTGGCCCTTTCTCCGCATAGGGCCAGGATTGACCAAATAATCTCACAACATCAATGCCATCCTTGCCATTAAGTACACTTGAATTTATCAGAACTTACGCAATAGTGATGATATTTCGAACCAATAACAATCTCTGTTTGAACGATGTTTCCAAACGATATTGATGCAACAATAATTGTATTTTTAAATTTCATGATGTTGCCAATATAACGTTAATGTACAAGCAATTTCAAAACATTTCTTTTTTTCTTGATACGATAGTTTGCTACAATAATCTGAGAATTGTTTAACTTCTCAATATTACGTTGTCAATGTTGAGTCTCTCTGAAATCTAAGAATCATAACTATGAAGTTCAAGTGCTTAGAAAAAAATTTTTCTTTAGATGCATTATGTTGCTAGAAAGTTGCTATAATGATTGTATGCATCTGAAGTTTGAGCTGAAAACCATAATAACTTTGATGCTCAAGTGATTTGATACAATTTTTGTAGGATTGTTGAAGAAATTCTTCTAAAAATAATTGTGATACTGTGATTTTGAAATAAAAGTTTTTGAGTTTACATTTTACAACCAAGTGAGTAATAGTATTTCCCTTTGCTGCACATCATAGCCAATGAATCTTCATTATGTACCGATCATGTTACCTTTAGCATGTTTTTATGACATTACCTTTGCAGCAGGGGTTCGATATGCCGGCAATCAGCCGGTAAGTCGCCGTCAAGTGGCTGAAATTTTCATTGGGCTGTATTAGAATGTAATTGACTTAAAACAATAACACTAACCTAATTGTTAAACCAATTACTCTTTCAACATCTTACAGGTTTTGAATTTAAAAACAGAACTTTTAGTTTTTGAAGTTTAATTATTTTTTCCACTTTTTTCAACATATACTGAAGATGATACGAAAGCCTATTCCTACGAGATGCTTATTGCAAGCATGGCAAAACTAAAAAAAAACTCTTGGTCAGAATTTGCTGCAATACTTCAAAGAATTATGATAGACATTTAAGAAACAAGGTTTACAACAAAATCCCAAGGTCACCCTGTAAAATACATCACAAAATTTGCATAGAATATGCAAATTGATGCCTGAGTTTCTTATTTTGTCTGCGAGGGGCGAGGGTCAGGAAAATTAAAAAGAAACTTGCAAATTTTGAATTGCAAGAACATTTTTTCAGAAAAACACCTCAGCCCAAAACTACTATCTGTACTGCCTGTGACAGTCTATAGGATCCAAGTATCTGAACCCTCCATCTGACCCCCACCCCTTCTTCCCTGCCTGAGCAACCCCCACCCCAGTTCCAAACACCCTCACCCCTTTTCCTCCCATGTCATGCCAGCGCATGTATCAGCATTACAAAAGCATAATCCTCCTACCATCAAGTCTCTTCTCCATCTTCCTCATGTTCTGAAGGATGTTCGCAATCTCCTTGTTCTCCGTCTTCAGGAGGGGGATCTCGCTCTCAGTCAGGACGTTCTCAACATCTGATGGATTCCCGTCTGGCGTTTGAAGAGCTCTGTTGGGCAGAACAACAAACCTAAATAGAATTCCTACCAATGTGGTTTTGTAACTAAGAAGATATTATTCAATTAAGCAAACTCAATAGTTGTTTTGAAACGGTAAATGTTGAAAGTTTAAGATCAATCTTTTTTCTTGACTACATGCTTTTTTCTTGACGACTACGTGCTTTTTTCTTGACTACTACGTGTTTTTTCTTTACTACATGTTTTTCTTGACGACTACATGCTTTTTTCTTGACAACTACGCGCTTTTTTCTTTACTACGTGTTTTTTCTTTACTACGTGTTTTTTCTTTACTACGTGTTTTTTCTTGACTACATGCTTTTTTCTTTACTACGTGTTTTTTCTTGACTACATGCTTTTTTCTTGACTACTACATGCTTTTTTCTTTACTACGTGTTTTTTTTCTTTTTTTTTACTGCGCTTTTTCTTTACTAGTTTTTTCTTTACTACGTGTTTTTCTTTACTACGTGTTTTTTCTTGACTACTGCGTGCTTTTTTCTTTACTACGTGTTTTTCTTGACTACTACGTGCTTGTTTCTGTTGTGCCTTAAAACAATACAAATACATCCATGATAATAATTATCTTTAGAGTCATCTTCTTGGTCTTTCAAGAAATTTCAGTACAGGTGTAAACAGGTGCATCAAGTTGGAGGAGATTGAACAAGAAGCAGTGGAGTCCAAATAGCTAAAAGCCAGAAGTAATGACTGGTCTGGGTTTGTTATATTTGTTTGAATATTGTTTGTTTGTTTGATGAGGGCTTAATGGCACCACAACAGTGAGGGTCAAATTGTGCCTGGGAGGTTAGATCATTCCAGAGGTAGGAAGGAAAGAAAACAGGGGGATATTGAGAGAAACACAAGAACTAAATGTAAAAAAGCTGGGATCGAGAGAGGAGGTGCATGGGTGACAAAACAAAGTAGAGAGAGGGGGGTGGGAAGGAGGACTAAATATGATTGTAGAGGGAAGCATGATGAAGGAAGGAGATAATTTTATCCAGATGGTTTTTCTGGAAGAGCTTAGCTATTGAGTTGTGGGGAGCAAGGGAAGCTCTGGGATGGTTGTACAGGGGGCAAGTAAGGAGAACGTGATGGACTGTGAGGGTGCAATGGCAATTGTTGCAGAGGGGTTGGGGGGAGCCAGTAAAGGAGGTGGGAGTGAGCCAGTAAAGGAGGTGGGAGTGAGTGAGGTGGGTGTGACCTATTCTAAGGCGGGTAGTGACTGAGGTGGGTGTGACCTATTCTAAGGCGGGTAATGTTGAATATTGTAACATAAGAAGCTCAAATTGCCCATATGACCAAAAACTTTATCCCCAAATTAGAATTTAGTGAAACCCCATGCTTTATCTACACACTCTTGTGTTGCTAGCAGGCCTGAGATCAAAGATCAATGAATTAATTCTTTTTAGATATAGCAAGTTTTATAACTGTTTTAAGATAAGTTTATTATTCGTGTTATAGAATTTTTGGTCTGAAAATTCAAAAATGTGAAAAATGGCTAATTCTAAACACTTTTGACAGCATTGTTTTAACCCATAATCTACCATATGCTTAATCATTTGGCATTTTTTATGTACCAAATTCAAGAAATAGGCATAATTATTTGAAAATACTCCTTTAATATTTTTCAAATTATTGTTTATTGTGTGGGTTTATATTGCATAAATTATTTGGCATAAACTGTTTGAAGGTAAATATACACTTGCAAAAATAATTTTTTTATTTTTATATTTAGTCAAATTGTTTTCTAAAAAACACCAAAACAAAATGTTAGCTTTGTGCACTTTAAGACAAAAAAACAATTTGAAAACAAAACTCACTCCATTTAGCTTAATATAATCCTTCCAAAAGAATGTTTTTAACTAAGCATTGAGCATTAAATCTGCATTTTTTGAAACATTGTATCTGTGCGTAAACAACCAAAATGGTGATAAACTTTATGGCAGCACAGCAGGTTTTTCATGCAAAATTTGCAAAATTACAAAGTTTTATTATAGCTTAAAGGCACCGATGGTCAAGCCAAGAGTGCCAGAATAGGCAAGATCACATCATCTTACTTCAGATTCCTGAAGTGTCCAATCCATTTGTGTGTAGGCCTAACGTTACATTTGTTTAACGTGTTGTGTGTATGCAATGAAGATAAAATTGACATATTCATACTTTCTCTGCTCCAAAAAATCCAAAAGTATTATCAGGTGAAAAATAATTCTCCACAATTCAAAAAAATCTATCAAAAAAAAAATGTCATTAGCCACAAGAAAGCAAAAAATATCATAAAGATGGCAGTCTTATGACACCAGATATGCAAAATAGTTACCTCATTTGCATGTTTTGACTTGAAAACTTATGAACATCAGTGTAAAGTCTTAGTTTTCACTAAATATAAAGTTGTAACAGTAAATTATTAACAATTTTTTTGAAAAAGCCCTCTTTCTAAAGTTACCAAAAACACCACCTGTGTTGTTGTTTTTTGAACACCCTTGTTGTACTAAGGGTTAATATGCTGCTTTCAAGCATCTTAAATGCAGTTTTTTAATTTTCAAGTAAAGCATACTGCATCTTTTAAACTAAACAGGTGACATTATTTTATACAAAATGCTAAGGTTTAGTTGAAAATAAATTTAAAGTATTTTTCAACATATTTGAAACTGCGGATAGGTTTGGATTGGTTTGTTGATATTTAACAGCACCGCAAGAGTCAGAGTCAAATGTGCCAAAAGGGTGTTAAAAGTAAGGTGCAGGAGTTAGGACAGAGAGGTGGGTTAGAGGGGAGGAGGGAGAGAAGGTGGATAAGGGAAAGAAGTTGAAGTAATTAAAAGAAAGGTGAGGCAGAGAAGGGAAGGAAAGGGAGGTTTAGATCAGGTGGAATAAATTGCTGCTGCGGAGAAAGGTGATGAACTTGGAGGTAGGATTGTTCTTGAAAAGATCGGAAATTCAGATGGAGGGGAGAAGTGTGATCTGGAGTTCAGGTATATGGGACAGGTTAAGAGGATATGCTTGATTGAGAGATTGGTATTGCATGTAGGGCAGAGAGCAGCAGGGGGCCGGAAAGTAGGTGAGAGTGGGTGAGAAAGGTATGATAATAACGTTCTTCCTGCAATTGCAAACCAGGGATAAGCAGTCTCTATGATGGATTTAGCTTGGCTAACTTTCAACATATTTAAGTTAAATGTACAAAGCTTACTTGATCTTGTAAACAAGTCTGTCTGTCTGAATCTTCAACTTGTTTGACAGCTGGTTCACAGATGATAGGACTAGATTATCAAATGGCTGCAAATGAAAACAAACACATTTTGTTGAGATATTTTAAGGTTAAAGAAAAGTTCTGTATCAAAATACAATTCAAAAAGGTATGACATAAGACAACATTAAATGAGGAAGGATTTTTAAAATTTAGTATTGACTTATGTTTGAGTATTTTGAATTATAAAAAAAAAAAAATTGCATGAATAAAAATAGCAAAATATCTATATTTATTAATACTTTTAATTTCTTTCTTTTTGCCAGTCCCTGAAAATGATAACAATATCTCTAGTGTTCCACTGACTACACTGTAAATGTTTTTGCCGATTACGACCATAGTATTTCCATAATTGGATTGGCCCGATCCTGATTAAAATTGAGCATGTTGGACTTAAAAGTTACTGTATGCTTAGATTTGTCTTTGTATGTGTCTTTTAGTCAGATATTCATGGGGGGTATGGCTGTAATGAGAAACACTTTTTGCTCCAAATGTTCAAACCAAAAGAACTGACAGAATGAATATGACAGAATGAATATGACAGAATGAATATAACAGAATGAACATGACAGAATGAGCATGACAGAATGAACATGACAGAATGAACATGACAGAATGAACATGACAGAATGAGCATGACAGAATGAACATGACAGAATGAACATGACAGAATAAACATGACAGAATGAACATAACAGAATGAATATGACAGAATGAACATGACAGAATGAACATGACAGAATGAACATGACAGAATGAACATGACAGAATGAACATGACAGAATGAATATAAGAGAATGAACATGAGAGAATGAACATGAGAGAATGAACATGAGAGAATGAATATGACAAAATGAATATGACAGAATGAACATGACAGAATATGACAGAATGAACATGACAGAATGAACATGACAGAATGAATATGACAGAATGAATATGACAGAATGAACATGACAGAATGAATATGACAGAATGAATATGACAGCATGACAGAATATGACAGAATGAATATGACAGAATGAACATGACAGAATGAATATGACAGAATGAACATGACAGAATGAACATGACAGAATGAACATGACAGAATGAACATGACAGAATGAACATGACAGAATGAACATGACAGAATGAATATGACAGAATGAATATGACAGAATGAATATGACAGAATGAATATGACAGAATGAATATGACAGAATGAACATGACAGAATGAATATGACAGAATGAATATGACAAAATGAATATGACAGAATGAATATGACAGAATGAATATGACAGAATGAATATGACAGAATGAATATGACAGAATGAATATGACAGAATGAATATGACAGAATGAATATAACAGAATGAATATAACAGAATGAATATGATAAATTAAGAGATGTGCCATCACACATTAGCATGAAAAATAGCAATTATACTTGAAAATTCAAAAGGATGTAAACAAATTCTCACTGCAATTTGACAAAATGTTTTTACAATAATCCTTTTTTTTTTTTTTTTTAAACCATTTAGTAACTGCATGTTGCCTCTACCTATCCATACATTTTTAAAAGGAATAATACCATTTGCGGACAGCTAAGAACAAAACCGCAGTAGATATTATACAAATTATGTGCAGGATGCAGTCAAAAGGTTAAGAACAAATTTGAAAACATGCAAATGTAGACAAGATCACTTATTTTTCTATAATATGCTGTAATATCACGACTTACATTATACATGCGTGTTGAAGGGACAGGGAGGACATTAGATATTTGCCATGCAAATTAACCGAACACCAAACGACAGCTACACATGCTGCTGCAACATTGGTTAATACACAGCCCACTTGGCTTGATGCAGCAGGTTAATGCTGGTTAGGGAATACCAAGTCGCAATGTACTTTATTATTGGTTTGTGAAACAATTATATTTATTGATTTTTTCTTTTTTCAATTGTCTAAAAGTATTTTATTGCCATTTCAAAATACAAATAATAATTAAGGATGGTTTGTTGATGTTTAACGGCACCGCGACAGTCAGAGTCAAATGTACCAAAAATAAATAAAAAGGGTTAAACTCTAAAGGTGCTAGGATGCATAGAGATATATTGTACAACACATCAAAACCCAATCAACTAGCTACTAAATACTTGCCTGCAAACTTTTTTCAAGCATACACTATAACAGCCACAATTTGGATTTGACGGATATTGGATATTTGGATATTTTCATACAACTTGCAATATGTGGGCAATATGTTATAAGTATTGTACAAGGCATACAGTGGTCAATAACATGGGACCCACGATGAATACAGATTTAAGGCCGTAACACACCGAACGCGACGCGGCGAGCGATTTTTTAGATAATCATACAGAAAACAAATATTATGAGATGCTTTAACTTTTTGCCTTTTTGCGTACACAAGATGAAGTTTACAATTAAGGCTTTCTGATGATACTGGAAAATTTGTTAGAAATGCTCTTTTGTTCAAACTGTGAAAAAATTCCCTTCAGTGGGGCGCGATTTTGTCGCGATGCGAATTTTGTTTTAAAGGGCATAGAAACGCCCTTTCAATCAATTTTCAGTTATCATCCAAAAGCCATGCGATGACGATGCTTCTCTGAAAACAAGAGGTCAAAATGTTTCTTTTCTTTGCTTTATTCAATTTTGTATCAAAAATCGCTCGCAGCATCGCGTTCGGTGTGTTACGGCCTTTACAGCCTATGTTAAATACACAATGCTTTTGGAAATTAACTTCCACTTAGGCTGCAATATACAACATAACAAAACGCATTCATAATATCATATACCAAAAGAATCAGATATACAGCATATTTGAAGGAGGAATCAGACATAAGGCAAAGAAAGAGACACAGAATTACAAGAGCTTAATCAAAATCACAAATCTCACAAGCATACTTAAAAGGATCGGACTGCTGATGTAATGGCAAGAAAAATACACACTCCAAGTAACCTTGCAATGCTAAGATATAATCATCAAACATTTCCACATTAATTTTCACCCTTCATTGTGCCCACAAAACTACCTGCTAAACTTATACAAAATTTGACTTCCATTGATTTGATCAAATTGACAAGAACTTGTTAGTCTTAAAAACAGTTACAAATTAGAGGGTTTGATTTTTGTAATGACAAGCACAATGATTTTTTCAGATTTACCCACCAGTTGTTCACCCAAAGAATGATAAATGCCACAGGGTGTTTCACACAATGCTGAAAGGGTTGCACACAAATATAATGTGTTTTGAACTCCCTCCAAACACACGCAACAATCATATTTTAAAGATAAATTCATTATAACAATATCAAAAGCCAAGATCCATCCAATGGTATAACAACAGTCCATAGGGCCGGTGGTCCTTTGGCATATTTATTAACACAAAAAAACATCAGGTTTATTGCTCAGGCTCTTAATGCTCTGAGTCCACATGTTTACCCACATTCTTGTGGCACCCCCCCCCCCCTCCTCCTCCCCACTGCCATCATCCTCCCAGTCATCATCAAATTATTGTTACCACCACCGATTAATAGCTCAATTACACCATGCTACAAGGGACACACCACCAAGGTTACAATGCTACACTGCAGGCAGGGTATACAATACAGTATACAGTAGTTCATGCACACACACTATCAAGACTCATCTGATTAATACTTACAACTTTCTTCTTCTGTAAAGTTAAAACAATGGAAGAATACAAAAAATCTACATGTGAGTTATGTGAATTTAGCTGGTGGTTTTTTTATTTATATTTGAAGTGTATCAAAAATGTTCATCTATAACCTTGTGTATACAGTAGATGAAATGACAGTTCAGTTATTACTCTTTTGAGTGAATATTTGCAACAGTAGGCCAAAGCCAAAAAAACAGTCTTTTCCTATCAATTTCATCGTTGATGACTGTTTTAAATGAAAAGGAATAATTTACGTACAAAAATGTATGAACTACTGACTGCAATGAAGATCAACTTAAATAATAGCATTTGCATCACGTCTAACATATCTATACACAGCAGACATGATATATGTCAATACAAAACAATAGTGTGGTAAAGAGTTCAAATCTTGTTGTCGTTGGAGATACAAAATTGTAAAAGTGTTCGTAAAGTTAAAGTGAAATTGTTTAAATCGATATGGGAAATCACAAGCACATTCTTCGCATACTGCACAATGATCGAACTAGGATCATTTTTATTCCTTATGACATCACTTTCTTGCTGCACCAAAACTGAAATTGACAATTGATGTCAGTTATCATACAATCATATATGATGCACATGCTTGAGCATAATTCAAATCCATCTGAAATTAAACTCAAAATAAACCAGGACCCCAAATGATTCATATTAAACTTCAATCAAGAGACAAGGTTACAATTTTTACCTCTCCTTTGTTCCACTGCTTTCTTCTGACTTGTATAGGTTGGCTAAACACGTTAGGGGTAGGGTTAGGCTTTGGTTTGGTATCAGCTGGTTCGTCTTTAACCTCATCTACAGATATAGATTTGAAACATAGATATGAAACATACAGTAGGTATAAAATATACAGTAGGTATAAAATAAACAGTGGGTATGAAATAATATATATAGTAGGTATAAAATATACAGTAGATATAAAATCTACAGTATGTATAAAATCTACAGTACGTATAAAATCTACAGTACGTATAAAATCTACAATACTTATAAAATCTACAGTACCTATAAAATCTACAATACGTATGAAATCTACAGTACGTATAAAATCTACAGTACGTATAAAATATACAATACATATAAAATCTACACTACGTAAAAAATATACAGTAGGTATAAAATCTACAGTAGGTATAAAATCTACAGTAGGTATAAAATCTACAGTAGGTCTAAAATCTACAGTAGGTATAAAATCTACAGTAGGTATAAAATCTACACTACGTATAAAATCTACAGTACATATAAAATATACAGTAGGCATAAAATCTACAGTAGGTATAAAATATACAGTAGATATAAAATAAACAGTAGGTATGAAATATACAGTAGATATAAAATAAACAGTAGGTCTAAAATATACATTAGGTATAAAATATACAGTGGGTATGATTAAACAGTAGGTTTAAAATATACAGTAGATATCAAATAAACAGTAGGTATGAAAAATACAGTAGATATAAAATAAACGGTAGGTATAAAATATACAGTGGTTATAAAAAAACAGTAGATAAAAATAAACAGTGGGTATCATTGACAGGTTATAAATAAGTACATGTATTAATATTACTGAAGGTTTTAGTACATCTAGTTAAACTTTGGCAGTTAATATATGTTAAGCAATGGTTATAAGCACAGATGTTCTATATTATAAGTAGAAATTCAATCTGAACTGTACAAGTTGATCAATCGATAGGTCAGCAGTAGATAATGAACTATGGAGGTGGATTGTTAATGTAATTTAAAGAAAACTAATTATATAATAAATAGAATACATAATCTCAAGAAAACAAAATAAAAAGATTACATAATCTAAAGAAAACGTATAATAAATAGAATACATCATCTCAAGAAAATATATAAGGAATAGAATACATAAAGATTTTGAGGAATGTGAGGATGTGATGTCACAACCACTTTTATTTCAACCTTTTCACCAGAACTTTAAACTTTATACTTCCTTAACGAATTAAAAAATTTCAAAGCTTTCTTAACCATTTTGCCTCTTTTGAAGTCCTCATCTTTCATATAAGATAGACTTGGTTGACCACTGAACTAATCCTATTAGTTTGCCAAACAGTAGCCAAATAACAATCGTTTATTTTCTTTCTTAATTTTTTTGGCTAATTTGATAGATCGCATCCCAATATTCTCCTTCCTCTTAGTATTAGAGATAAATTTGACATAAAACATGAACAGCAAGACATACCTTCAAGGTCAAGTGAGTTTGACCTGTGTAGCGATGGGGTGAGAGGCACGGTCAGGTGCAATGATTGTTGAGATGCTGAGATTGTCACTGACTCCTCTCCCAAAATGTCATCAATTGTGTTCTGCAGGAGAAAATAATGAACAAGGGGTTAAAATAATTATAATAAAAGCAAACTGAACCAATCGCAAAACCTAATTATCTAATGTGTATAACAACAAATTTTACATCATTCCGGTATTTCAAATTTCTAAAGAGATTCATCAAATTTGTAACTTAGAGAGAGTGATGACATTACAAATGCTAACTTTCTTGAATAATTAAATCTGAAAATTCCTTAAGCTGCAAACAACCAATATTAACAAATTTAATTTCTAATAAAATTAAAAGCAAGCGGAAGGTGATACTAGTCCATTAAGTATTCAAACCATGTGTGATCGGAAGAAAAATATCTTCCACTCTCAATGGTACAATCCTTCAAATATTCTATTCCCACTACCCACTGCAAAACAAGTGCAAAATTACCCAAGCTACTATGCAATCAGGAATATCAAAAAAAATAGAAAATAAGAGAATTTAGAATATACTTCCCTCTTCACAACTATAACTACTATTAAACTGTATCATATATTGCAAGGAATAATAAAGTACACCATGTGATCTCAATGGTGACACTGATTTCACCCAACCATACCTTCTTCCATCTTTGAAATTGTATCACAACTAACTTAGTCTACCTACAGACAGACCTCTTTCCTAATTCTTTCTTCCCAATATCAATAACTTAACCCCTTAGCATAATCCACCCCCTATTTTACCTTTTTTCACTACCTGTTTTCTGTACCAAATAAACCCTGTACTTCCAGCTTTTGCATCACACCTAAACATTATGACACACTCTCCTGTCAGAGGTGTAGGAAGTGTCATCTCCCAGAAAGACAAGTTGTCAGGAACACCCCCAAATTTATGATCTACACGAAGAAAAATTGCCCTGGTAAAATGTTACCATGCAATACCCATCAGGAAATCTATTGTTACCAGTAACTTTCTGAGATTAACTGTTTGGCAGTAAAACCTCCCTTGAGGCATGGTTGAAAAATCTTGCGGCTCTTCCCTTAATCATAAGGGACAGAGTAGTTCTCTTTCCTCTTGTGTTCGTGAAGCTGGCAAGTATTGTGTCATTATAAAAAAAAAAAAACAATCAGAAAACAGGTAAACTGCAGAGTAAGGGCACCCTGAAACCTTGTGATTTACTGGAAAGGGATATGTGGAAACAGTTATCAATGGTCCTCTTGAAATTAAATGTTATTATTTCCCTCTGAAATGAAAAGTTTTTCCTGAACCAGGTTTGGGAAGCGCTTAAGGTTTTCCAACCTTGCCCTGATGTTCTCTACATGATAGACAATGCCAGCATCCAGGGCTGAAGAAAGCAAGGTCTATATTTAGGTGAACATCTTCTTGCTGAAATCTTGTGTATGCTCCTCATAACATGATTGAAATTGATAGTTAAATAGTTAGTCAAAATAATCTTGCCTACGCTTCTCAGAGCATGTTTGAAATCGATAGTTAAATAGTTAGTCAAAATAATCTTGTGTATGCTCCTCATAACATGATTGAAATTGATAGTTAAATAGTTAGTCAAAATAATATTGTGTATGCTCCTTATAACGTGTTTAAAATTGATAGCTAAATAGTTAGTCAAAATAATCTTGTGTATGCTCCTCATAACATGTTTGAAATTGATAGTTAAATGGTTAGTCAAAATAATCTTGTGTATGCTCCTCATAACATGTTTGAAATTGATAGTTAATTAGTTAGTCAAAATAATCTTGTGTATGCTCCTTAAACATGTTTGAAATTAATGGTTAAATAGTTAGTCAAATAATATTGTCTACGCTCCTCATAACATGTTTGAAATTGATAGTTAAATAGTTAGTCCAAATAATCTTGTGTATGCTCCTCATAACATGTTTGAAATTGATAGTTAAATAGTTAGTCAAAATAATCTTGTGTATGCTCCTCATAACATGTTTGAAATTGATAGTTAAGTAGTAAGTCAAAATAATCTTGTGTATGCTCCCAAAATAATCTTGTGTATGCTCCTCATAACATGTTTGAAATTGATAGTTAAATAGTTAGTCAAAATAATCTTGTGTATGCTCCTCATAACATGTTTGAAATTGATAGTTAAATAGTTAGTCAAAATAATCTTGTGTATGCTCCTCATAACATGTTTGAAAATGATGGTTAAATAGTCAGTCAAAATAATCTTGTGTATGCTCCTCATAACATATTTGAAATTGATAGTTAAATAGTTTCAAAATAATATTGTTATGTAACATGTTTGAAATTGATAGTTAAATAGTTAGTCAAAATAATCTTGTGTATGCTCCTCATAACATGTTTGAAATTGATAGTTAAATAGTTAGTCAAAATAATCTTGTGTATGCTCCTCATAACATGTTTGAAATGATAGTTAAATAGTTAGTCAAAATAATCTTGTGTATGCTCCTCATAACATGTTTGAAATTGATAGTTAAATAGTTAGTCAAAATAATCTTGTGTATGCTCCTCATAACATGTTTGAAAATGATGGTTAAATAGTCAGTCAAAATAATCTTGTGTATGCTCCTCATAACATATTTGAAATTTATAGTTAAATAGTTAGTCAAAATAATCTTGTGTATGCTCCTTATAACATGTTTGAAATTGATAGTTAAACGGTTAGTCAAAATAATCTTGTGTACGCTCCTCATAACATGTTTGAAATTCATAGTTAAACGGTTAGTCAAAATAATCTTGTGTATGCTCCACATAACATGTTTGAAATTGATAGTTAAATAGTTAGTCAAAATAATCTTGTGTATGCTCCTCATAACATGTTTGAAATTGATAGTTAAATACTTAGTCAAAATAATCTTGCCTACGCTCCTCATAACAAGTTTGAAATTGATAGTTAAAAAGTTAGTTAAAATAATATCGTCAACGCTTCTCATAACATGTTTGAAATTGATAGTTAAATAGTTAGTCAAAATGATCTTGTGTATGCTCCTCATAACATGTTGGAAATTGATAGTTAAATAGTTAGTCAAAATAATCTTGTGTATGCTCCTCATAACATGTTTGAAATTGATAGTTAAATAGTTAGTCAACATAATCTCTGTATGCTCCTCATAACACGTTTGAAATAGATAGTTAAATAGTCAAAATAATCTTGTTTATGCTCCTCATAACATGTTTGAAATTGATAGTTAAATAGTTAGTCTAAATAATCTTGTGTATGCTCCTCATAACATGTTGGAAATTAAATATTTAGTCAAAATAAACATGAGTATGCATTTAGTCAAAATAAACATGAGTATGCCTCCTCAGGCTCATGACATATTTGAAATTCATAGTTAAATAGTTAGTCAAAATAGGCTTCAAAAATGAAATTCCCATCAAATGAGGGAGAAGTCCAAATCCACACCCCATAATAACCGCACCTATACACATATCCACACATACTGGCCTGCACCGTGCACACAAACATGGAATATAAACTTAAACAAAAAGGACAATCAGCAAAGTAAACAGTCATGCTACATTCAAAACCTGGGTAATAAAGATTTGAAAAGGATTCATCAAGCTGCTACGTGGATAGTGCACATACAAGAATTGATGAGTGTAAAGAAGATAAAATATATATATAAACACAGGGGATGGCGCCAGGAATTGCCCAACGAGGGGCCAGCCTCTCCGACAGGATCAAGGGCTAAAATTCCCATCACTCCCCGAATGAACACTTTCCCACGGGGGTTATAGGTCTCTGAATGGGGTGTAGACCCCCTGCCTCCCTCTACTGGCGCCACCCCTAACTATCTTTAAATTTGACCATCGTCATGCTACATTCAAAAACAGTTAAACTGTTATGTGATTTTTGAATCCGAGAATGAATATAGACAACCTTCACAAAAACGCTTTGGGCAGAGAAAACAGAAAAGTTGAAGAAGAGATGTCAACTGTTAATTACAGAAATGTAGATAAGAAAATATTATCAAACAAGCCGACATCACAATACAAGCAAGACATTCAATTCAAGTACAAAGAAGTACTTTGCAATTCCCATTACAAACAAAACAAATAATCAGTTTTGTTCAATTCAACAAATGATCAGTTTTGTTCAATTTAACAAATGATCAGTTTTGTTCAATTCAAAAAATGATCAGTTTTGTTCAATTCAAAAAATGATCAGTTTTGTTCAATTCAACAAATGATCAGTTTTGTTCAATTCAACAAATGATCAGTTTTGTTCAATTCAACAAATAATCAGTTTTGTTCAATTCAACAAATGATCAGTTTTGTTCAATTCAACAAATAATCAGTTTTGTTCAATTTAACAAATGATCAGTTTTGTTCAATTCAACAAAAAATCAGTTTTGTTCAATTCAACAAATGATCAGTTTTGTTGAATTTAACAAATGATCAGTTTTGTTCAATTCAACAAATAATCAGTTTTGTTCAATTCAACAAATAATCAGTTTTGTTCAATTCAACAAATAATCAGTTTTGTTCAATTCAAGCCATGACTCATGTCTTACTCTTACAAATATCACCACCAAGCCAAACATACAAGCACGCCATAGAGACATACAAACTTACCACTAAACAGAAAATCAGCTATGACGCAAGCAAGGAAGAAAAAAGATTTGTGTTTAGTGTGCACATGATTATGACAAAAGCACTACTTGGAGAATTTTTTTAATTTTTATTTCATGGTAAATAAGATGGAAATAACAAACTAATTTTTCCAAGGGAAATGAACAAAAACATAAAAATGTATGACATCTAAAAAAATGAATCTAATTGAACCCCACCACCATTGCAATAGAATCATAATTAAAAATTTGCATAATCTTAAAGGAATATTGTAATGAATTTTCATTTTATATATATAAGAGATATATATATATCAGATATATATATATAACAGATATATATAACAGATATAATAGATATATATATATATATATATAATAAATAATATATATATATATATATATATATATATATATATATATATATATATATATATATATATATATATATATATATATATATATATATATATATATATATATATATATATATATATTATTTATATATATATATATATAATAAAGGCCTATTAAAAAACAAATTTGTGAAAAACCATGTTGATATCTTATTACGTTATATTTGGCTTTAATAGGAGTTGTTGCATTTTAAAGATTTCATCAGTGTGTTAAAAAGTGACCTTGCAGTATCTAGCAAGATGTCATAATTGCCTTTCTGTTTCTTTTTCTTTCTTTTTCAATTAATGGAAACAATTTAGAAATTGGGATGGGATATTACATGCATGTTACAAGAACATGTTTTACCCATCTGCTCATGTACCTAACACTAAAACTGATACAAAAATTATTTTCATTTAAAATAAATACAAAGAATTTTCACCAATCTGTTTCTTTAATACTCCTCTACTATATAAATGAAACTTCAGTTATATTCCTTTAAGGGTTGATGAATACACTGGGCCTCACCTTGTGCATCTTTAATCTGTGCCCACGCTTATATTGTTAAACCATGCCAGCACATGATAACTTATTGGTGAACTTATGGGTGCATCATATAATTATCCTAGAAATAATTTGATAACTGATATATGAAAAAAAATATAGGTATTATCAACTTATTAACTGTTTGTTTTACTTAAAGTTAAATATTTCTTTCTTAAACAAATATAACAGGATTAGTTCGATCAACAAATGTCACTACCGTGAGGTGTCACAGATTTACCATGGTGAACTGACTGATGCCTTTGAACCAATCAAATCCTAGGATTCTTACCACATAGAAATTAAGTATTCGTTAATTTACTATCGCTACTTTTTGTCAGATAAAATCAAAATTTTGATGAAAAAAATAAAATAATCCGACCTCTACTACAAGGAAATATATGGGGTACCCTAAAGTTCTGATCTGTTAAAAGAAATTGATCATTCCATTAAAAGTATTTGTTTGCTTGGCACCAACAATGTGCAAAATTTTCCGAAGTTATTTCTGTCAATGGGCATTTGTTATACACAAAAAGTTACATGTTCAACAAACAGAAAGGATTTTTGACAAAATAGAATACAGTAGAATACGGGCAGTTTTTATATTTGTTCAGCAATATTCAGGTTACAGAGTTTAAGTATAGAAACACTCTGATATTGGTATCAATTTTGTTCAAATTAAATTTGTTGTACCATAAATAAAGTCTTATGAAAATGTTATATTGGTGATGTAAAATGATTTTTAATTTGCAGCAAAATAGATATGAAAGTGTATGATCATGAACGCTAGCTTTGAGGAACAAAACTATGATAAAATGTTAATTGTTAACATTATAAAATTTATCGATGATAAGAAAAAATAGCAAAAATAATGAATAAAAAGAAGAAGGTATAAATTAAAGGGTTAGATTAGTTACCTCCTCCTTGGGAACCTTTTCCAGTTCTTTTGCATAGTTTCTGGTTTCCCTTTGATTGGCTCTAAGTCGGTTAATCCCAAAGCTGCTTGACAAGCCTAAGCTGTTTGACAAACCTACGCTGCTGTTTAGGCTACTGTCGGTGGACATCAATGTGTCGTTGGACATCAATGTGTCCACAGACCGTCGGCTTTCTTCTACTGATCGTGGAGTTTCTTGAAAAACACTATCTTTTGTTTCTGAAGACTGAGAGATTCTTTTTGGGCTCGAGGAGGGGCTTAGAGATGAAGAGTTTTGTGCCCGCCTTTCTTTCACTGCGTTGATGTAAGCGGCAATGTTCGCATCGTTAACGTGTTCACCATTTGAAGGGGGAGGCTGTGGCTTTCTCCCATAAGATGAAAACGAAGATCGCAGATTTTTTGGTGATTGGTTTATTGACTTTGACGGGGGATTTTCTGTTAAACTGTGATCACCAAATGATTGAGTGCGAGCACGTCTGACTATACGAGCACCTAAACTAGAATCTGTCCTGGCGGTCAATTCACCCACACGAGTGGACTTTAAACTTTTGTTTCTCTCCATTCCTTTACGAGTTGAGTACATACGTACGTCAGAATCAGAAAATACATAATCATTTGATTCTAATTGTGCTGCTGATAGACGCCTATCCTTTGCACTAGAGCTGGAGGCCTTTACGGAGCTTAAATCTGATAAACTGGAACAGGGGCTCAGGTCACTCTGATTTCCATCCCCCTCACCAAACCTACACTTCCTGAGCATCGTGCTGCGTGTCTGTCTTGGCTTTGAAAGATCAACTTTTGGCTTATTTGCTGGCTTGCTTACAGGTTTAGTTACTTTTTTGGGCTCAGGTTTGTCTTTTTCTGGTCTTAATTTAACTCTAGTTGTGGACCGTGACGGTAACGAGGCAGTCTTTTTAGAGTTTCGTTTAAAAGAATTATCTGAATTTTCTTTAGGTTCTGTTGGTTTAGGTGAATTTTTTTCTGGTGTAGGAGAAGGCCCTAATACTTTTTTGTGTTTATTAGGTTGGGATAAACGAGACCACTTATTATCGGGCGGTTTAGGACTTGGCGATGCTCTTGGATTTTTAGAAACAATATTATCTTTCGTTCCACTGTTTGATTTCCTCCTCGTACTACCAGTCCTTCCCGATTCAGATCTTGACAAATTTAAAGAGTTATTGCCACCCACTAAACTTACATTACTAGCAGTGTCTAAATCTGAATCCACATCTCCATCAAAGGAACGATGGGAAAAATTGTAAGATTCAGAAATTTCTGGGGAAGGAGTTCTTTGTTTCTTATTCTTCATTCTCTCCTCCAAGTTCCTCATAAATGTTTCCGTATCTTTCAAGAGTATTTCAGTATCAATACTGCCCTCATTGTCCCATGACTTTTGCAACGACGAAGTTGAGTTCATAGATTGTTTTAATACTGGGGCGCACTTTTCTCCTCTTGTACACGAATCTGAATTATATTCTCGCTCACTGGCTCTTCATCTGGATTATGAAAGGCACTGTTACTAGAGGGTTTAAATGACTCCGTTTGAGTCACATGATCAGGACTTGATGATGACCTCATTTCATTCAAGAGTTCCTCTGATTTCCGACTGAATGGGCTCCTGCGACTTGGAGTAGATGGCAGTATTCTCTTTCCTCTGGCGCTTCTTGGTATTGATGCTTCTGATCCATGGGGAGTTGAGGATCCTGATGACATTCTTGGTGAAGGTGTTAGTGGAGGAATGGGAGGTTTGGATCCAACACTCAGTTGACTATCATCTACACAGAAACAAAAATCAGGTATTGAAAAAAAAATGTTAATTAAATTTGTCCTGTCCCTCTTATATTAATATATGTGTTAAAACCTAGCATTTTCTTACAGATTCTTTTTCTGTTCCTCTTGTACCAGTTCTTCTTCTGAATCACCTAATTCTGCCACAAGATGTTGTCTGGATGATTTGATGTTTCAGTATATCTGTACTTGAAGCCTGAAAACTTGTTGACTCAATAACATCGCATGGTAAATATTAGTCTTTCTGATATTTAATTGGTCTTCTCTTGAAGATTTTATGACTGTGCCCATGAGTGAGAGAGTCTTGTATTAGAGGTAAAATGAAATACCTCCTCATCATACCTGCTAGATAGTATCTTATAAGTTTCAATTCCCCCCCCCCCCCCCCTCCCCATCCCACACACACACACACACACACTCGTCAGATTCATTCATAACTGAGAGTAGGTAAACACAATATTCTTAATCTCTCTTCATAAGATAGGTTTCTTAATCCAGGAATTTGTTTTGTTGCTCTACGTTGTACGCTTTCAATCATATCAATGTGTTTTTCAAAATGGATTCCATACCTGGTTGGCATATTCTAGATGAGGATGTACAAGACTTGTGTACACAATTTTGAATGTTGAAATTTCTTGATTAGTGTTTGACAGCATTGGCTATAACATCTCTTCAAAAAAACTTGCCAAAGTTATTACAACAACTACAGAATTTTGAATGAATAAATTTGTTACTTTGGTTTGGTTTGTTGATGTTTAACAGCACCGCGACAGTCAAAGTCAAATGTGCCAAGAGGGTATTAATAAATAATGGTGTAAGAGTTGGGATAGTGAGTAGATGGAAGGTTTGTGAGGGAGATCAAGGGGAAAAGCTGAATGTGGAGAAAAAGTTAGGTGAAAAGAAAGGGGTGTGTAAACTTGTTAGTCTTCAAAAAAGAGCTGTGCATTTTATAACCACCAATCACTGTCTTTTAGCCACACTCCTCCACTATTCACTTCATTGGCCCTTATTCTTTGACATAAGCAAACCAAAGATTGCCACTTTTGTATTTAAACACAACAATAAGACTCTTCTTAAATGTTTTAATGATTTCTTAACCACTAAGAAAATCATTCTGTAAGTACAAGATATAAGAATAATATCAATAGCTGTACACTCTCTCTCTCTCTTATTATCACAACCTAAACGCTGGTGCTTTAAGGCCGATATTTTAGATAATCATACAGGGAAAAAATATCATAAGATGCTTTGACTTTTTGCTTACACACGATGAATTTACAAATGTGGCTTTCTGATGATACTGGAAAATTTGCTAGTAACGCTTTTTTGTTCAAACTGTGGAGAAATTTGCTTTAGTGAGGCGTGCGATTTTTAATGGGCGTAGAAACGCCCTTTTAATCAATTTTCAGTTATTATCTGAATAGCCATGTGATGATGATCCTTCTCTGAAAACAAGAGGACAAAATGTTTCTTTTCCTTTGTTTTATTCAATTTTGTTAAAAAATATCACTCGCCGGGTCGCGTCAGATGTGTAACGGCCTTTACTCTAGAATTCTTTAGATAACTGTTTACAAATTTCTTTGTCTCCCATTTCTTCCAAAAACGTTTTAAAACAAGATTAGTAGCAACATATAGATAGTTGCTCTTGGGGATCAGGTTGGGAGGGTGGAGGTTAGAGGTAGGGGCCAGGTGAGATTATGTTAATTTGAGGATGGTTACTGCATTTTTATAAAAAAATTTTTTAGAAGCATTCGTATCTATATGATTGTTGAATTTCTAAAATTCCTTACAAAGGTATTTCTGCCATGTCTCGGGGGCTTTAGGTTTACAATTTTTTTTTCTCTCCTAAATTGTCTGTGGTCTCCTCAGCCTTTTCTTTTTATTTGCATATCTTTATTTGCATATGTTTATTTGCATATTTTTATTTGCATAGGTTTATTTGCATGTTTATTTGCATATCTTTATTTGCATAGGTTTATTTGCATAGGTTTATTTGCATATGCTTATTTGCATATGTTTATTTGCATGTTTATTTGCATATCTTTATTTGCATATGTGTATTTGCATATGTTGATTTGCATACGTTTATTTGCATATGTTTATTTGCATATGTTTATTTGCATGTTTATTTGCATATGCTTATTTGCATATGTTTAATTGCATATGTTTATTTGCTGTAACGTACATAAACAAACTTGTATTATCTGCCTTAAAAAAATCCTTCTCAATGTGAACTGAATTGGTTGTAAATCAAGTAAAGAAATTGGATATTTGAACATTGCCTATAGAGGGATTTCATCACGTGACTCTTAACTCAACTGGGGGCCATTTTGCAGGACAGGGCTTTGTTATTTTAAAGAAACAATTACCCTCAAAGTACTTCAAGTAATCTTAATCAGTGGATTCTGAAAACGTCTACTAGTTAGTGCAACCAACGGCACAGCAGGATTCTGGCATACTATTTACAAAAGTAATCTTATATAACAACATGCAAACATATGTAAGTGTACAGCAGATGGCAGTCCTGCACTACAAAATGGCGATGTAAACAAAGTCATGTGACCTAATGACATCAGCTGAAACATCCTTTATGCAAGGATTCTTGTTTTTAGGTATCCACACACCTTTAAGAAATGAAACAAAACATGAAAACACATCTCTCACCTTTGTGGTTCTGTTTTCTCCTGATAATGTGGATGAGCCGTCAGAAAGCTTAGATTTACGGATAAGACTTGGTGATTCCTTTGATCGATGGAGGTTCGACTCACTGGACCTGCGAGCTCCTGTCTCACTGGGTTTGTGCAAGTTCGACTCACTGGCCCACTGAGCCACCCAGTTTGCTGTTCCTGGTCCACCAAGATTTTTCTTTGGAGTCTAAAAAGAAATATAATAAATCTTTCAAAATAAAATTGGATACTGTTTTAGGCTACTTACTATGCAAGTTAGGATTCACCACTTTATGGTATATTCCAGCCTATCCAAGATAAATGTCACCACTCAAGTTGAATAATCTACCCAGACAGATGAATGCTACCCAACATTGCACAGTACCTCTCTAACTACAAGAATCTATTAATAGTATTTCTAAGAGACCAAATTAATTTTATTTGCAAATTGTTACATGGGAAGTATTACAACACAAGTATGAAATCTCAGTACAGATGCTTTCAAATTAAATTCTAAAACTTTAAAAAAAAATAGGATTATGTAACGTCATGAAATCAGCCTCTAAAGCATTAAAATCAATGTGACTTACCAGAACGTTAACAGGAAAGATCACCTCTGCCAGAGAGGTAAAATAACAAATAACTTGATAGAAAAAAATGAGGCTAATCAAAAGAAGGTAAACCAAAATGGAAAAAAAACACAGCATTTAGAGGGAAAATAGGTGGTGGTGGAGATAGCAAAATCAGATTTTTAAAAGAGAGTTTAATGATGAGTTCAATCTAACAACAAATATTCTAAATAAAATTGTTCCTGACCGATTCCAAAGAACATCTCCTTGTCCTGCCATTCTCCTTCTCGGATACAACCACCTCTTCCTCTATCTCATCTGAGACATCTTTGTCCGTGTCCTCATCACTTCCCTCCTCCTCCTCATCCCCCTCCATCATCCCATTCAACCCAAACACCTCATCAATCTTCCCTCTTGCCTCTACCACATCCTTGGAATGGCTCTCGCTTTCAATGGTGTATGTTCCCGTCTCACTCACATTGTCAGGGTGGGCGTCATCACCATTCTCATTTGAATCTTGTGGGTGAAGATGGTTAGGAGATACCCTTTTCTTTGGACTACGCTTTTCTTCTGAGTGGGAAAACATTTGAAGGGATCAAAAACTGTTTAAGACATTGATTTGAATGAAATGAGTCAATTCTGCAGTTTATAATAGGCATGCAACAGTATAAACCTTTTTTAAAGCTTAAAAATCTCTTTACTTGTACCATCATATAATTTCCAAGAATCAGGCATGGAAACCACCTATTTTTAACATGACTTTTACTGATGTGATGATTAAGAGTTAAACACCTACCTACCTTCTACCTAACATTCCACTTATTATCTTTATATCTTTTCATATAAAAGACACTTAATTTCAAATTCTTTTAATGCAAGAAATCTTTTGTTCGATTTTCCTTTCATGCCAAGACAAATATTTTAATTGCTATTCATGTCAGGAATGCCATTATTATAACAAACAAAATCCTTAAACCAAACAGCTTTAACCAAACAATGAAACTCTTTCAAAAACTTGAACCACATGACTTCTACTGATGTGATGATTAAGAGGTAATCACCCATCTATCTTCTAACTAACATTCCACTTAATGTCTTTGTTTATTTTCATACAAAAGACACTCAATTTCAAATTCTTTTAATGCAAGGAATCTTTTGTTCAATTCTTCTTTCATGCCAAGACAAATATTTTAATTGCTATTCATGTCAGGAATGTCATTATCATAACAAACAAAATCCTTTTAACCAAACAGCTTCAACCAAACAAAAAACTCTTTTAAAAGTTGAACCTGACACCGATGCCAACATCAATGCCAGTGGTAGTACAATAGTTCTCACTATTCTTTGAATAGTTCAGCTAATAATAAATGTTTTCTATTTAATTTACCAGCAAATCCTGCCGAGTGAGTTTCCTCAGGGGGTGATGTGATGGCCCTCTTGCTGGAAGCTGACGTGGCCCACAGGTCCTTCAACTTGTTGTACGACGTTGGGGAAGCTCTTGGTGATTGCTTTTAAAAGAAAGGAGAACAAAATCACACAACTTATTTCAAACTGGTGAAATCTGTGATTTAATTTACTCAAATCAAGAAAAGAGATGACTAACCGGGTTTGACAAATCAACATTCAGGCAACTTGTCCATCGTAAGTTGAACTCTGCACAGTTAGTAGTCCAGAAAGAAAATCAGGTTGCCCAGAAAATTTTATGTGGATATATTTAATATAAACTGTACCAAAATGTTGGTTGTTTTACAAATAGACTAAGCAAAATACATGGTTACCTCGATCTAATATTTGGTTGTCCCAGACAGCCGGAAGTGTGATTTGTTGGCCACTGATGATTAACTGTGCATGCTCAACTAGAATTGTGGCACTCGGGAGAGTCCCATCCTGGGTTTTTCTATCATGCTTAATATCTATTGGGGGTTGGGGGAGGGGGGTCATATCTCTGTGAATTCCTCACCCTCAGTACAATTTATATTATATTTGATAATCATTTTCTTCTCAACTTTTTCTTATTTTATTTTTTATCTTTTCTGCACAATCAATGTACCTATGAGTTTCTTGTCAAGTATGACCTAACCCCCCCCCCCCAAAAAAAAAAAATGAAACAAACCCTGCTGTCTGTGGTGGGGGTAGGGGAGGGGGGTATGTGCTTGTAAATTTATGTAAAAAAGATGTGATTCACTAGTGTTTTGCATCCTTAAATTTGTAGGGGATTGATTGTAGTCTAAGATAACTGGCATACACACCCTACACATAGGCACACATCTAAAGATTAAAAACAGCCACTTTCGAGAACAAACAATAAAGACCAATTCTGCTTCTACCTTTTCATTCTCAAATTCCTGGCTTTTACTTCTCTTCATCCTTGCCGCCTTCCTCTCCTCCGCCATCCGCGCACTCTCCTCCATCTTCTCCTTGATGGACCGAGGCATGCAATCTCTCAGGCTGTCAGGTCTCGCCATCTTAGGGGAATCCTCCTTTGCATTGAATTCTATAGTGAAGCCCATGGCTTTGTCGTTGGCTGAGACGAGGGTGACCTCTGTGTGTTCAGGGGTTTTGGGGGGTGGGGTAATTTCGGGGCGGCAGATTTTTTACTGTAAATGATGATAGGGGATCAAATTTGGAACCCTGATTGGCGGCTTTTGTTGACCTCCGAGATGAATTCCTTCTGTATTCTACCAAAAATAATAGAAATACATTCCATTTAAAATTCGAAGAAAGTACACAAGGTCCACGGACATCTAAAAATGTGTAATCTTTAAGGATTAGATCAGCGGTAAACCAAATTCACTCTATATGCAACATCGGAAAAAGATTTGAAACCATTCCTACAACAGACATCTATGACGAAAAGACAATTTCCCGAAGTAAATTTTGGTGAATGAACTTGAAAGTTAATACTTTGACCAAACAAGTTTATCTTATGTGAAAGAAGACTTTACAAGGAACAGAATGGTGAAGAAATTACTTCAATATCTTAAGGAGAAATTCACATTTTAAGTTTGGTCAAACATGAAGAAATGACTGTAAAAAAGTCTACTGCAGAAGGTTTTCTCCTCACTTTTTAAAGAAAAATTTCTGGATTTTTTTTTTTTTTTAAATGTCTTTAATTAAAGTGATAGACCGTTTATACTTGATTGTTTGCTAGTTATTTGACATAATCAAAATCTACTGGAAAATACAAAGGCTTTTAAGGAATGTGAGGAAGTGATGTCAGAGTAGTCTATTTTCTGTTTTTTTGTTTGTTTGTTTAATGAAGGCTTAACGGCACCACGACAGCGAGGATCAAATTGTGCCTGAGAGTTAGATTAGTCCAGAGTATAGGAAGAAAAGAAAAGTCATTTCTACATGAATAAGACAGAACCTTAAACCTGAATATGTCCTTAACAAAATCTAATATTGAAAATAGTTTCTTCACCATTTTTCCCCTTTCATATCAAAGTGCTGCAGCAGGTTCTAACCAAATATGTTAGTTTTTTTCCATACCCTCATCAAATTCTAGCAGGAATTGACTTTCTTCACTTTAAGCAATGTCCAAGAATTCTCATTCACACTTACTTTCCAGGTAGATACTGTATTCCTTTCATTACATGTCATGACAGACAAGAAACTTATAGACCTTTTCAAATTTAAATTTGCAATTTCCAGAAAGCTAGTTAAAATACTGTCGCATGGCCAAAATTCATGTATCCATAAAGAACAAATCGTATACTGGGGGAATAATATCAACCAATCAAATACCAGAGATTCTAATCCTCCGGCACAATTCATGCACTGTATGGGACCAAGCATATGAAAAAATATTTTTAAACACTAATCATATGTACATTATAACAAGAAGGTGTAATAAGAGGGTGTATGATTGTTTGCGAATTTTTCTCCAGCTGATTGGCTGGGTAACAAAGGAAAAATTCCCCCACTAAGTACTGAAGTATTCACGTTCGGCTAAAAATCTTGTGTCTGTAAAACTTTGGCCAACAAACCTGGCTTTTCTTGAGTAGGTGTTTTCGGTTTTCGTTCATTCTCCTGTCTCATCGCTTTTGATTCGGAATGGTGTTGGTTCTCCTCACCCCACCAGACAGGCTGACCATATAAGGGGGTACCTTTTCCCCCATCCCCAGGACCACCTGAAAGAGATCAATAAACATATAATTAGAAGTTCATACTACAAAGTAGCTAAAGAAAACATTGTGAATGCTATAAACTTTTTAATCTGAAGAACAAAGTTCAAAGATTTACATACATATGAAGATCACTTTCCCTTAACTTATCATGGCACCACACATTGCAGTCAAACATTTAAATGTTTGTTTAATGAAGGCTCAATTGCACAACAAGGGTCAAATTGTGCCCGAGAGGTTAGATCATTCGAGAGGTAGGAAAAAAGATAATAGAAGTCAGATAGAAAGACCGGGGCCAAAAGCCAGGAAGCTGGGACCGAAAGAGGTAGTGCAGGGGTTTAAAAAGGGAAAAGGTGAAAGTAGGTAGGGGGATGGGGGAGGATTAAATATGGTTGTAGAGGGAGGATTGATGAAGCTAGGAGATAATTATATCCAGGGAATTATTCTGGAAGAGCTCAGTTATGGAGTTGTGAGAGGTGAAGGAAGTTCTGGGGAGGTTGAACAGGGGGCAGGCAAGGAGGACATGGTGGACAGTGGGGGGGGGGAAATGGCAATTATTGCAGAGGGGTGGGGGAGCCAGTGGGAGGTGGGAGTGGGTGAGGTGGGTGTGGCCTATTCTAAGGCGGGTAATGTGGACGTTGTCTATTCAGAAGAGCTTGAAATGATGGGTTTGATTGAAATGGTGGGCTGGATGTTGTGGAGTTTGTTTCAATTTGGGAGTCCCATAAGGTTTTAAAACCTACGTAAAAAATTGGAAGAATGTTTTCTCATGATGTAATGCTTGTTTCTTAAAAGTTCATAAAAAAAGATATTTATGAGTAAATTTCCAAATTAGCATAAAGCTTTAATTTACGAAAGTGGGTATGCAAAAGCCGTGGCAAACAATAGGTTAATCATTTGAAGTCTAGAATTGGAATTCCATTGACTAGTTTAAAACACAATATGTTTAAATATATGGGCAGTGGTTATTTTGGTTGGGCTCAGGATAGTTTTGGCCACTTATCCTGTTTTGTGGTGTTGGGAGTTTTGCTAACAGAGATAGTGGATTTTGTGGCAGTTCATGCATCCTGGGGAAGGAAATATGCACATCTTTATGGAGGTACGTAAAATTAGTATCGAATACTAAATTGTATGTATGGCTGAATAATTCCAAGAAATAATTATTTGGGAGGCTATAGAATGTTGGGTCCCGCATGTCCTTTATTAGATATTCATAGTTTTATCGGCCCATTTTGAAACGGGTTGGGTTATGTCGAAAGTCCATATATTGCTAAGTTATTATGAAAAACCTAAATTGGTTCATTTGTAGATACAAGGTTTAAACGAATGTTGGTAGTTGAAGTGCATGTTCACTTTTATAGAAAGTTCATATCTTATCACGTATTTGATTGAAACCTCGGGTTCTTCGGGGATTATTTCTGAGAGCGTTACTTTGAAATAAGTATCATTCCAGTTTACTGAGCGATTAACCGTTGCATGTTTACCTGTCACTCCAAGTACTATGATTCATATATTCACGTTTATATAAAGCCACCGTGACTTTATAATCATTAAGATGACGTAGTTTGTATTCGTAGAGGCTCATACCCAGACCAGCGGTGCGGCATTTTTAGACTGGGGTATGTTTGCTAAATCTAATGCATGTACTTAGGAGGGACAAAGTATATTCAAACGTATTGTTACCCTCCCCGCAGACAGCATCGTTTACTGGTACATAAAACAAATGCTGGTTTTTGGCCGGGAAGCGTAGCTAGACTAAGGGAACAAGGTTGATTCTGCAACTCTTCTTTACTTGTTAGAACGCTGAGTGTATTTAAACGCAGGTGCTGGTACTAAGTGAGGGCAGCCTACTCCACTGTGATAGCATATGCGGACCTTGGCCACTCATAGCGAGCATCCATTTGGGGTGCACATTTATGATGTCAGAGCGGTCTTACTGCTCAGGGCGATACAACTTATTTAGTTATTTTATTTATTAGTAAGTCAGTGTTAATGGGTTAAACTGTCATAGAGTACTTTTAGACAGTCACTAGAGAATTGGTTGATCATGTGTAAAAGTTATTTATAAAGGGTTATATCGTCCCTCTTTCTGCATACTGACAAATGTCTTATTTAGGAGAAACGAAAATTGGTGCGAAATACTGAATTATTATTTCCGCACTGACGAATGTCTTTGAAGCTTCATGAAATAACATTTTGCTAGAAATATCTTTATTTTAAGTAAAATTTCAAAAGATTAGCATTTTCTCTTTCCAATGATATATGAAGCTGTAAAAGAAGTTTATCAACTTTATTTCATCAAGCTTCAAAAATTTCTGAATATTCGTCAGTATGCGGAATTAATAATTTCAATTTTGACATTTGTCACTACACAAATGACATCCGTCACTACACAAATGACATCCGTCACTACACAAATGACATTCGTCACTACACAAATGACATTCGTCACTACACAAATGACATCCGTCACTACACAAATGACATTCGCCACTACACAAATGACGTTCGCCACTACACAAATGACATTCGTCACTACACAAATGACAATCGCCACTACACAAATGACATTCGCCACTACACAAATAACATTCGTCACTACACAAATGACATTCGTCACTACGCGAAAAGAGGGACGATATGTGAGGGGATTATTTGTAAGGTATACTTAAACGGTAAATTATTTATGTAACAAGTGGAACAAAAGTAAGAAGAAACTAATATTATATAACGTGCAGAGTTGTGCACGGTCAAAACTTGTTTCAGTCTCTGCTTTCTTGCTAGTCTTGTGAAGTGTATGTAAATTTATTCAGTATTATTATATTGGACCACGCATGTAAATCTAACAAGTGTCCTCATTATTCAGCATAGCGCCCTTTAATAAAAAAATTACATGTAAACAGGAAAGAGTGACCAGATACCTTTTTGCATGGAACCATTGGCTTCTGTTTGATTGGTCATGGCACCGTGAGATCCATTCATTTTTCTTACAGGAACCTGTTGGACATAAAGTGAAAGCGATTTCATTACAACCTTGAACGTACAGTATGTAAACAGGAGCAGAAACAATTAAAAATCAATTAAAGGCTAGCAAATCATAGCAAGTATTTATAGAAAACTCATTAAAAAAAATGATATTTTACAACTTTTTCTAAACAGGTGTTAATTGTAAGTTTGTAATGTAAGAATCATCAGACCTCTATATTTTTGATGAAAAATACATTTTAATTTCTTAATTCTCTACTACTATTTCAGAGAAGATGATTATAAAACAGCCAATATCAACATTACAGATGAAAGTACATTTTCATTTTCATACATTGAAATTTAGGAAACAATTTCTAAAATTACACGAAGGTGTTGAGATGCATTGCCCCTTCATATATCACAAGTTTGCATATATGCCAAAAATGTTTTAAAATTGATCTTCCATAACCTGAAATAAAAACCTTATTTTCTTAATTTAAAAAATGTCCTACTCAAGAATGACATCACACTGTATACTGCGCTGGTCACCTTTTAACACACTGGCAAAATCTTTGAAATGCAATAAGTCCTAAACGGAATCAGTTTTCTACATGTTTTTTTTACCAATCAGTTTCTGTAATTAACCTGTTTAACTTAGATAATTGACAGCTTTTTTAACCAATCACCACATAAATTTGCCTAGCAACAAAATCTGTATAACTAAGTGGGGTAAACATCCTACGCAGTACTGGTACAGTATAACTACTGTAGCTAGCGGGTGTGCGCTCATGTAATCAATGCAATTTACTGTACAAAACAAATTTCTGCACAGAGACCGAGTGACAGCAAAATACTGAACACAAATTGCGCTTACGGGCCCATTGCGGGCTTTGTAAATCTGATTGTTGTTATTCAAAACACTTAGCAAACTGAATTTTGTTTGTCCTTTTTGCTAAAAACTCTAAAGATCCGAAGAAGTGCCGTAAATGAACCAAAGCTTGCGGCAGGCCTCGCGAGCATCTAAATGCCAATGCATTGGTAATGCACGATTGTGGATTTGAGGATTGTTTGCCCCCACCTAGTTACTGTGTTGCTATGGTGGGTGTGGCTTATTTTGTAACTCAGAGACGTTAATTAGTCATCTATCATATATATGAAAACGAAAATTCATAGGAATATTCTTTAATGGTTTTTAATCTTTTGTGTTGGTGCAAAATCTTTTAAAAATATTTTTCACTCTAATAATCATTATAAAGTAAACTTTCATGCATGTGAAGGTTTTCTTACTAAAATACTCATTACTATTTTCACAATACATGGCTTACTGTACTGGTAGATTTGACTCGTTCGGTTAACTTACTTTAGCCTTCTTGATTGGATATTATCTTTAATAAGAAGGTAGAAATAAAAGTGCAAGACGGGGTTTAACATCTAGGAATAAAAGAATACCTTACCGAGTTTATATTAGTGTTGGCAGAATGCCCAGAGTAGTCACCAATCCACTCTTCCAACACGTAGCTGGCAGAATGTACAACAAGAGTTAAGGATAATACATCAGGTGACTAGTCATGTGACTGTTTTTTGATACCAATGTACTGTATATAGAACCTATAATCTTCGGACTAATAAAGAATGTGATTTTCATAAAGATGACAAAAGTGTTATCAAAAGACAGGTTTTAAATAAATATCACTGTAACCTTTTCAAAATAATAAATCTACCTGTTTGTACTTCAAAAGAAGTACCAAAAAAAGAAGGGGCATGCTGGTCCTGCCCTGACTGGGGGAGACAGGTTGCATGCAACATGACAAAATAGTCAAATGAAAGAAAACTGCATTGTAAAGTTCAAGGAAGGTCAGAGCCAGGTTAATGATGCAAGGAAAAAGTGTAATCCTAAGACACTTACAATTTGGATTGTTTGAAGAAAAAAATTATTCCTGTGTTATTAAAACATATTATGTGAAAATCCTGAAAGGCAAACTTTCTGACATTTCTTGAGGTCTTTAAAATGTTTAGTTTAGGAGATCTTAGATATCTCTGGCTTGTACACTTGAATGTGGGTTGACTTCTATCACGCTTTTGCCAACAACTTTATTACACATAATACAATCAATTTACTATCCTTAAGGTACAAACAACTGCAGCAGTTGAATAACTACATTGAGATTACGCTTTTTAACAATTCATAACATAATACAATCAATTTGACTGAGGTCCAGGTAACTGCATGCAGCAGAGATAACTTTTCTGATAACAAAATGGAATTAAGTAATAGTACCTCAAATGATGGTTGGACATTTTATGTAATCAGCTAAATAAATACTCTTTGAATCAGCAAAATAAACCTTTGGTTTTAAATTTCTGTATAGTGCATTGACCTAACAACATGCCTTACATAAGAAAAGAAAATATCCAGAATAAATTCAAGCTGTAAAAATACTTTTAAATCCACACAGATCTCTGTGGTGTAGTGGTTAGTGCTTTGTCCTCTCATCCACACGTCCCAGGTTCGTATCCCGGTGGATCTGCAACCAGTGAGTTCACAACTGGTTATCAAAGACCGTGGCCATCTTGATTTAATGTCCCGCACTGGATGCTTTCGGGATGTTAAACCTTGCTATGCTATGCTATGCAACACAATAAAATCATATTACTCATAAAAGTTTCAAATATTGTTCACTATAATTATGCAGAAATATTTCACTTTGAGACAAAGCTTAATCTCCCTAAAATGCACAGAACGTATTCCGGTGGGTCTGCAACCAGTGAGTTCACAACTGGTTATCAAAGGCCGTGGTCGTCTTGATATAATGTCCAGCACTAGATGCTTTCGGGATGTTAAACCTTGCTATGCTATGCTATGCTATGCTATGCTACACAATAAAATCGTATAACCATAAAAGTTTCAAATATTGTTCACTATAATTATGCAGAAATATTTCACTTTGAGACAAAGCTTAATCTCCCTAAAATGAACAGAACATCAATATTTCTCAAGAAGTCTCTTAAACATCAAATTTTATGGTCGACACACTTGAGAAGTTCGTAAGTGGCAATTCACCTGCTAGCAGGATACGAATGTGTTTCTCATGTTTCGCAAAAGCAATCAACCGTGATTCTTTTTTAATGAAGGTCTTCAATTTAGCTGATTCAGACTTATGACAAAGAATTCCAAATCATTGTCCTAACTGACTATTAACAAGGTGTGTTCCAAGCACGAATCTTGAATTCTGTGGGGTGGATATAATAGCACTTACAAGGAATTAAAAATTGATGTAAATTATTTTTATGTTAAATTCAGCTCTCATTTGAAAATTGATGGCTTTTTTTTTGCTAAGTAATGGGGATTTTTAAATAGTGCAGGTTTATTTTTTGATATTTGTGTTGTTGAAAAACTTATGGAGAATTCATTACAAATGATTACTGTTGATTTGGACATTTACATCAAAGTTGATCAATATTATCACATCACTAAATGTGTTTGAATATTCTAGAGACTCCAGAATATTACGCTCCTTATTTTGGCCAAGTGCTCCATTAAAATGTGGACCTTTCTTTTTTATTATTGAGGAATGTGGAGTAAAAATTGGGTAGTACTTTATAGGTTAACAGCGGTCATCCTACAAACTGCCTGCTAATTGCACTCCTATATTGCCAACCACTTGCAATTAATTACCCACTGCCACGTTCAAGAATTTTAGAGCCAAAAACAATTGTGAACTAGATGAACCTCAACTACCTCTCTTTCACATGAATCAAAACCCCAAAAGTGCTGCGTAATAGTGACACATTTCTTGAAAATTTGAGCTCTCCTTTCTTGTGATTGTTTTACTCACTCGCTCACTGCTCCGTCCCCTCAAGTGGAGATTGAGGCCTTCAGCACAGAGATCCATCTCTTCCTGTCTTGTGCCACTTCACTGAACTGATTCCACCCCTCCCCCCCTCCCCCCATCAGAACATCTGTATCTCCTTCTCTATTATTTGCCTCCATGTTGTCTTTGGTCTGCCGCCTTGTTTCCTTTGTCCATCTGGTGTTCAGGTCAAAGCTACCCTTGAATTACTGGTGGTACATGTATCTCTCCATAAAATATGTCTGATTTCCTTCCATCTTCTCTCACAAATAGTTGTGCTTGTTGGTACCATCTTTGTCTTTCTATACAAATCATTATTTTAAAATTACTGTTGGCCATCGGACTTTAATATATTGCATATGCAGTTTTATTGGAATTTATCTACTTTTTTATTGTCGCCCCATTTATTCTCCATGTGCATGATCTGTATAAAAGCACAGACATAACAATTGTCTGAAATATTGTCAATTCTGATTGTCTACAGTGTATCTGTATGGAAACTCAAATCATTGAAATTATCCTGAGAAATATGAAATACAGTACAGTAATCCCTCACTTATCCAGAGAAGTCAGGACCAGGAAAAATTTGAGTAACAAGTGAGATCCACATGATTTTAAGCCTGCTACTATTTAACGACTATGAAATAAGAGCAATGTAGAACGGTGCTTTCAATATGGGTGCACAAAGTGCTTGTAGCATGTTAACACATGGAGTCCCACTAGGTTTTAGTGTGTAATTCCCTTGGGGCAAGAAGGTTTTTCCAAATTTATCATTGCCCAACTTAGCTTTTTTATCTGCATTGTCTATGTTGAAGTTGATCCAAAATCACCATTATTTATAGTCAATTCCTCTTCATCACTATCAAAATCACTCTCGCTATCACTGTTCGTATCAAAATCTATGAAATCTGCTATGTTGGGACTCAATGTGTAAGAACTTTATACCATTGTCCAATACTTCCAGAGCCTCATCTAGGCCTGCCTGAATTATGGTTTTGGTGTATGGTTTGATGATTAAGATAACCATGCCATTTGGGTAAGATAAGTCAGAGAGTACTCTACTAATTTATTGTCACAGAAAAACTTGCAAATACTTGGTTCACGTTTGTACCATGACATCTTATGAAGTAGTTTGCACGCATGTACTACAAGCCTTCTAGAAGGCACTCATCGAATATGAGAGAAGGGGATTCCTACACGCTTTCTGAATGAAACTTTCTAACCTTTAACCACCTTAACTAGAATAAACACTCTGTATCTATTGTATTAACTAACAATTGCTAAGCAATGATCCCTATTTAAAACCTATTTAACTGAAGTTCAAAAAATTTGCAGAACAATACAAATAAAAATCCCCCCTCCCCCTTCCCCTGACTGTCTTAACACTTGTCTTGTTTCACAGCTGCTATGGCAGTCCGGCAGCATGCCTTTTAAAGGGAACATTAATGTGCCAATTAATGGGAACATTTTGCTACATTAAAGCCGCCATTTTGTAATATTTCCCATGAATCTTTGCTATCCTAACAATAAATAAGCCTTATGCAATGTTACATATTTCTAATTTGAAATACGTCTGGGAAAAATATCTTTGCTAGGGGAAACTTAAAACTGAAAATACCTTCATTACTGTCATGGCTAAAACTTTTTCACTCCCATTTGATATGTTCACCACGCCATTTTCGAAATATTAGAAAAAATAAGACAATAGATTTAAAAAGGCTTTTAGGCACGAACCGGCCATTTGCAAAAATTCAAATATTTTTCAACACAATGAATTTTAATATTTCAAGTACATAAATTAAAAACTATGACATTTTATCGCAACATAAACAATGTGGCTGCATAACTTCAATATTCTCATGTGTTATAAATGTTCCTATTAATAGGCATGCTTCTGGACTGAATGGCATAACAGTCAGTTCTGTTACTCTTTTAGTCTTTAAACAAAATGACTGATGAATCATCACATCACACTTGTCTACTGTTCCCTCTATCAATATAAAATCAAGTTGTTTTCAAAACAAAGCTGTGTGAATGGCACATAGAAATCTGAATAACACAGGAAATGTCCCATATGATATGTCAATTAAATCACATATGGGAGCACAATCATCACAATATGCTGGGTAACTTTACACTTTTAGATGCTCAAGTTCATTTACAGCTATGTATTGACATTTTAAATTAAAGGATTAGTTCAGTGGTCAAGCATGTTCAGTGGTCAAGCATGTCCATCTTATATAAAAGAGGACTTCAAAAGAAACAAAATGGTTTGTTATCTACCTACTGTGGTGTAGCGCTTAATATCATACCCGTCTACAGACCACGAGGCTCTAGGTTCAAGCCTGGGTTGGGTGGACACGCCAGTGTACCACAACTGGTTATCAAAGGCCGTGGACATTGACTTGGTTGTCGATGTTATGTCTGTCCGTACGTCGTACCTGTGTTCTCGTCCGGGTCCTATTAAGCATTTCGTGATAGCATTGTTACTATCATAACCAAATACGCAGACAACGACCCCGTCATTGTAATTGTGTGTTCACTCGCCGTCGTCAAAACAAAATGGTGAAGAAAACATTGCAAAATCTTTTTCCGTTAAGGAGATATTCAAGTTTAAAGTTTGGTATTATTTCTATAGAAACGATTGAAATCAGATAGTTGTGATGTCACAGCCTTCAGATTCCTCAAAGTCTTTATGCATTTTAGAGAAAGTTTATTTAATTTTTTTCACTTTAAATTATTTTTCCTTAAACTTTCTTCAGGTGGTATATTAAAAAAAACCTTCCTGGATTCAAGTTTTACTACTTTTTGACATAATCCCATAGTTTTTAAGCCACAAAATTGCAGACAAAATATGATAGAATACATAAAGACTTTGAGGAATTTGAGGCTATGACATCACAAAAGTCTGATATCAGTCGTTTCTACACAATGATACTGAACTTTAAACTTAAATACCATTTTGTTTCTTTAAAGTCCTCTTTTAAATAAGATAAACATGCTTCACACCTGAGACTAATCCTTTAATGTACAGACTTTTATTGGACAGGGAATACTATATGTTATGTGTACAGTCATGTGGACAAGCACAGACAATAGTATATTCACATTTAGCATTGACATTATGTATAAATGTGAGTTTAATAATATTGTTTTAGCACACATGGACAAGTTCAGACCACAAGCAACAAATAATATTTCTGTTCATAAAAAATACCGTTAATGGCTACTGTACATGTAACAAACCTAAGTTATTTTAATGTTTATAGGTCAATGACCAAGCATAGTTATAATGCTTTGAATCAACAAAATGGCACAAACTCCACCACAATCGGTCAAAGATTGATGCTTTTACAACTTAAAAAAAAAAATCTATCTTGATATATAAATTTGTGAGATGTGAAAATCTTGCTCGTGTTTAATCTTCTGCCTCAACCTTAGCCCCAATGAACAACTGATTACAAAAAGATGCTTGAATTGTCTCTCTTGTCTGGCTGTTTTGGGCCACACTTAAAATTGTTGTTTTACCCAGAACGTCAAAAATTTCAATTGGTATGGCGCATAAACTTCAAATTTTGTACCTGTCCAATGACCTTCAAGGTGAAACTGCAAATACATGTACAGGTGTGATGGCGACAAGTGTTTTTATTTTTTTTTGATCAGGTAGAAGTCTTTTTTGCTCATCTGTAGGTGGTCCTTACCCTAATTTCCTCCAATATTTTGGTAAGTGCAGGTTCGAAATTAGCATTTGTTTACAACTAGCCCATCCGGCTTTCTCACCTTATATCTCATTAACCCGACTGAACTTTCCTCAAGGCTTGTTTCTTCATGTCTCACATAAACATACTAGAATAAATCTGATTATATATAAGACAAGCCTAATGGGCTTGAATGGAAGGCAGGTAGCTCAATTGGCTGAGCTAAAGACTGAGATGCTGGAGGTCCCAGGTTTGAGTCCAACGGCAATTTAACCAGTGATTTTTCCACAGATATGCAGAAAGATATACGCTGACATCAAGCACAGAGGTGCATCACACCTTCTCCCCACCCGACCTTTGTGAAAAGTGGCCAATGGTTGGGTTGCGCTCACCGTCCTTCAGAGGGGACTTAAAGCCGCTATACGGTAGGAGTTTCACCCACTGTCTGGTTCTCTGACATTTCTCAAAAAGAGCAGGGTGTTACCCCGGTCAGTGTTCATCCACTTTCCATCCTGGCAAATTCATTGGGTACACACTGAAAACAAGTCATTTTGAATTATGTGTGTTTTCCTGGCATATGCCTAAAAGTGAAATAATACAATACAATACAATGATTGAAATTGTGCTAATTATAATAACATATATTTGTAATGCAGCCCTTAGAACTGAATCGTCATGAGCTTAGAACAAGTAAAACTAGTACGTTAAAATGTAAAATATGTCAAACGTAGAACAATCAAGCTAAATTAGACTAAAAATACAGAGGGATAAAATAAAATACAATGGACAAATAATACAAAAACACAGGGGATAAAACACAGAGGAATAAAGGATGAGTAAAACAGACCTAAAATACAATTAAAGATAAAAAGAACGTTTGAAAAGATAAGTTTTGAGGTGTGATTTAAAAACATCAAAAGGTTGAATTAAGCGTAATTGGCGAGGTAGATTATTCCACAAAAACAGCTGGGCGACAACAGAGTATGATCTGTCACAACCAATTTCAAAAATGATTTTAGCATGAGTGGGGTTGGGCATTTGACTGTCTGGTAGAACGAATGGGATTGTAGTCCTCCAGATGCAAGTAGGATGGGCCAGAATTATGCAAAGATTTATGGACAAACAGGAGAATTTTGAAGTGAATTCTTTCCTGGATAGAGAACCAATGGATATTAAACAAGATTGGTGTAATATGATCAAATTTGTTGTATGAGGATAGCAGCCTAGCAGCATGGTTTTGAAGTTTTTGGAGACATTTTAATGAAATAAGGAATTTCATTCATGAGGGTTTTTTCATTGCATCTTGCTACATGCAATTATTTGATCTTGATATGTGTTTTTATTATTGGTAGTCACTACCCACACAATCACTACTAATCTTTATTCCTATCTAAATTATACTACTAAATGTCATTAACAAAATAAGGATTTCATTCATGAGCATTTTTTTCATTTTATTTTGCTTCACGCAATCAATGAAACAGCTAAAAATAACCTCAACAGAAGCAAAGTGTGGCTGCGTTCTCACTTATTTGGGGATCATTATCCCAACAATAAACCGACTCGATGATTATAGAAAAAAAACAATGTCATAAGTTAGCACTTGAGTGCGAGCTTGCGATCAGACAAAATGCAGACAATCTGATCATGGGGCATGAATGAGCTGTAGTCAAAAAGTTTGTCATTGAGAAACGATGTCACCCAGCAGGCTAACTGTTCATGTAAAAATAAGCAAGTTAAAACAGGATACCGTGTAACCAACTTGATCGCAGGTCACTGACCTGCATTCACACCCGTTTTTTTAATCTCATCGGTGGATCTGAGCCCCTGCTCCAGATCATGGTCCTAGGATCAGGATCAAGTGTCTGTGATCAGAACCAACGTGTGATCTCACAGTAAAATAAAAAATTGGTGGATCTGATCGCCTGCAGTGGGTCTGATCGCGAGTTGTACTTAAGTGAGAACAGGTCTGTGTTTGCAATGAGAAGATAACAATCACTGAGATGCAAACTCCATTTAACACAGGAATGTGTAACCTACTCCAAATAGGTATGACAGACAATTATCTAAGCTTCCTGCAATGAAAAGCACAACCGACCTTTGTAGAATACACATCATGCCCCGAGCCAAAGGCTGAAATTGCATTAACAACTGTTGGAATTAAAAACTTTACCCGATTTGTTCTCAAGATGTTTAGACAACATATTATCGTATAATTGTGAGTTGTGGTTTATCTTTCTTCACTGAAGGAACCAACATTTCAAATTAAATTGAATCTTTACATTTCTGGGTGTTTCATATGCGTGTATCCTTTAATTATCTGAGTCAAGCATACCCTATAATTGTTTTGATTTAACTTTAAACAACATCACCATGGCAACCAAGACCGTTGAGTGAGAAACTACAGTCGCTTGCCTGGGGCTCTCTGGGTATAATTTTTGCTTGCCCAGAAATTTTAAGAGTTAATTGAGCTGGAAACCTTTTCATTATTGACTTTGACAAGATATGAACATTGGTACTGTATAACAAATACAGCCTGATATACAATCCAATAATCGATCGGTGTCATCGATCTGGCTATTTCTTTAATCTGATTAATTAAAATTAGATTAGATTAGGTTATTATATAGGATATCTCTCATTAGCATTTCAGATTTTGTTGATAGTTTTCACCAACATGACAGTGGGATCGGGTGTCCCGACAAGCTTTGTCCAAGATCGTAAGCTGATAAAGTTACTGTTTGTCACGTTTGTATTATTTCCCACAAAATGCACATGTAGGCACATAGCATAGCATAGAAGGTTTAACATCTCGAAAGCATCCAGTGCTGGACATTATATCAAGACGGCCACGGCCTTTGATAACCAGTTGTGAACTCACTGGTTGCAGATCCACCAGGATTAAACCCGGGACAAGCAGGTGAGAGAACAAAGCACTAATCACTACATCACGGAGGTCTGTTTCCTATAGGAAAGAAAATCTTAAACTAAAAATTCCAATCTTGGAAACTATGGAAGCTTTTTTAGGATCATTCTTGGTACTTCGTTTTAGCCGGTAAAAAATGTAATTAACAAAATTTTTACAAAAGGATATCATAACCAAATCTAACTGTGTCTCCCTTGTGTACTGGCGTGTAAACATGTTCCTTTAATCTGACATCGTTGACAAATGTCTGAAAGCAAAGAAAAACCATAATTCAGTAAACTCATATGTTAACACTCAGTCAATTTCCGCAATCCGATCTCAACCCTAAGATCTTCACAATGAGCTATGTTCCCCCCTCTAGTTTAATAAACCAGATTGAAATTATGTTTGGTTTCTTAAAACACATCAAAATCATCCATACAAATTATTACAAAAATGTACACAGCATTTAATTAATTGCAGTCTGGACTCTGGATAATGTTTGTTTGTTTGTTTGATGAGGGCTTAATGGCACCACGACAACGAAGGTCAAATTGTGCCTGAGAGGTCAGATCAATCTAGAGGTAGGAAGGAAAGGAAAAGGGGAGAATAAGAGAAATTCAAGAACTAAAGATCAGAAAGCTGTGATCGAGAGAGGAGGTGAATGGGTGAAACAAAAACAAAGTAGAGAGAGGGGGTGGAAGAGGAGAATTAAATATGGTTGTAGAGGGAAGCATGATGAAGGAAGGAGATAATTTTATCCGGAGGATTTTTCTGGAAGAACTCAGCAATTGAGTTGTGGGGAGCGAGGGAAGCTCTGGGACGGTTGTACAGGGGGCAAGCAAGGAGAACGTGATGGATTGTGAGGGTGGAGTGGCAATTGTTGCAGAGGGGTTGGGGGAGCCAAGAAGGAGGTGGGAGTGAGTGAGTGAGGTGGATGTGACCAATTCTCAGACGGGTAATATGAACGTTGTCGATACGAGAGAGGTTGTTGATGGTGGATTCGATCAAAGTTGTGGGCTGGATGACATGGAGTTTGTTGTCAATTTGGGAGTTCGATGAGGTTTGCCAGCGGTCACGAACAAGGGAAGCGATAAGCGGTTTGATGTCAGAGAGAGTCATGCAGACGATATCTTTATGACAAAAAAAGCCCATAAACATTGGCAACAGTGTTCATATTGAGAAATGCAATTAACTGGTTTCACTGGTGCTCCACTCTGTCCCCATTGGCTCCGCCCTGCACCTTTTCAGTAAGCACTCTACATTTTCTTCACAAAAACATACTGAGAACTAATTTGTCTTCTTTTCATGTTGATTACAGTTCCCGTAATACTCCTTTATTTACATTTCAAAGTGCCCTCAAAGGTGCCCTTACAACCCCTTTTGGTCAGTGACACCCTGCCCCTCGCTGGATCAATCTAGGGGTTTGATATCAATACATACATATACATTTTCAAATTGGTAGACACAAACCAAGAAACAATGAAAAAAAAACATCTGAAATCTGTCTCTGAGTTTCCCATTATGAAGTTGAATATTAAAGCAACACCTCTTTAATTTCTGTATATTTTCCCTGACTTGTTGATGTCTTACACTACATGTAGCATTAAATATAACTCAATTGCACCGAAATCAATCAACCAATCAATTACGTACATTTACAGAGCACCAAAAAGCATTTGCACTAAGAAGATATACAACTAAGCACTACTACGCAAAAAAAAAATGGATGAAAATTGTAATTCAATAATATAACTTTAATAATTAATCTTTTGAAACTTTTCTGAACATAAACTGATAAATGACGTTTATACACCAACATGCAAAAGCTCATGGATCTTTTTTGGTATTACAACATTGGTATTTCACATGATGATAATACCATGTATTTAGCTATAGCAAGGTTTAACGTCCCGAAAGCATCCAGTGCTGGGCATTATATCAAGACGGCCACGGCCTTTGATAACCAGTTATGAACTCAATGGTTGCAGCTCCACCAGGATTAGAACCCGGGACGTGCGGGTGAGAGGACAAAGCACTACACCATGGAGGCGTACACAATGAGTGGTTCTAAACTTTTTCTTGCAGCATAAAACAAGCAATTCAATTTTACATATCAATGCACCTAATGCATTATTTCTGACACTTATGTATAACATGGTGGGCCTGCAACCAGTGAGTTCACAACTGGTTATCAAAGGCTGTGGCCGTCTTGATATAATGTCCAGCACTGCATGCTTTCGGGACTTTAAAACTTGCTATGCTATGCTATGCTATGCTAAGCTATGCTATATAAGGCATCTACACTTTACAAAAAATCAAGATGCTGTTACAATCCTAC